>JAFIDM010000004.1:24999620-25043628 GCA_023159025.1 Thereuonema tuberculata | reverse complement strand
GGTAAATACCGGTTAATAATACTCGTATACATCACTCAATTCCTGAATTAGCAAACATTTTCCTACTACCGAAATTATGCGAAAATTTGGTGAAGGGAACATCAAAACCTGGACTATTTCGTGAAGTAGGATTTAGATCCATTAGAGATTGGACGACTTAATGTTGTTGGATATTGGGATATTTTCGGTGACTCCTAACTCCAAACGTATGAACACAGTTCAGGACTTTTTCCGTTGAAAACTTGATCGTTTATCCATTTGCAGAGCGAGACCCGAAGAAGATTATTTTGATGAGGTGGGTGTTTAGGAACTTCAATGATCTACATAAAGGCTGACCTCAATCCCACTGACCATGTGTGGGGGAACCTGAGCAGAGCTTCTCAACCGGAGAGCCGCGAGAAAATCATCATTTAGCTTAATATTATCCAAATATCCTAGGCATCAAATAACCTGGGCAAACAGAAATATGAAATACATTGTGTTTAGTTCGAACAATTAAGATTAATACAGTATTAAAACACATCAAATCGCCTTAAAAAAATTTCAGTTTTTTTTTTTTATTTTACAATAGAACCCCGTTATTCCGAACTAATTGGGACCGAACACTGTTCGGTTTAGCGGGAATTCGGAATAGGCGGATTTCATGAATAAAATCAACATATTGACTTAAGGCATAAATTAAGTGCGGTGACATTTGATAGTGTCGGCTCTACACAGCGTTGATCGGCTCGTGGGAACAGATTCAGTGAAAGTCGGAAGGGAAGGGCAGTGACCTTCGACGACTCGTCACCCCCCCTACCCCTCCTCTCCCTCCCGCGATCCAAGAATTACTACCGGGTTACTGCATTTCCGCTGTTAAACATTAAACATGGCAAGTAAACGAAGTCGTTCTTCGTGTACCTTAAAAGAAAAACTTGAAGTGTTAAAAGGACTGGATAAGGGAGAAAGTGCTACTAAATTATCACTCGAATATGGTGTCGGAAAAGCAACGATTAGTGACTGGAAAAAGAATCGCGTTAAAATTGAGCAGTTTTGTTCTGCTTTAAGAGAAAAAACTCTTGAAAAACGGCAAAAAACTATGTATGTCTCTATTTAACTTCTTTGTATAACAATAAATGTACGTTTTTTCACGAACGTCTTTTTAATTTCTCCTATTTTTAAGTTAAAAAAAAAAATCGGTATTTTTTCTGAGATCTGTTCGGAATAGGCGGATTTTCGGAATAGCGGGGTTCTACTGTATTTATTATTAGCCATTTTCGCTCCATTGCTGGATGAAGGTCTCCTCCATTTCTGAGCACTCACACTGAGCAGATGGCTTGGGAGAGGAATTTTATACACCTTCTACCAGGTTCTGGAATAGATACTGAGGTGGTTTTCCAGGTACCATCCTCAGGAAACCATTACATATTGGCTTCAAACCTGAAGGAAAAATAGGAGAAGCAGACAAATACAGGAATGTAAACATCCATGCCGGTACAGAGATTCGAACCCAGGTCCACACTCATCAGCCTCCTTCTTGACCACAAGGCTATGCCAGAACAGCAAGTATCTTTAAATGTTTAAAAATAAGACTAATTTATTCGTTGGAAAATCTTAGGTGTTTTTCAAAGGATTATAACAATGAAAGCAATGAAAAAAGTTCGCGGGATTTTAGAAACAAGGACTGGTATGATGCGGGATTCAATAAATATAAAAGTGCGCCGTAAAGCAAAAAAAGGTTGAGAAGCGCTGAGTTAGAATGCCAATTAAGGCATTTTCAACTCATCTAATTTTACTGCTCTTTAATGGAGGACTTCTGCCTCAAATACTCAACTTCCGGTGGAAAGTCTTCCTACAGAAAGAAGCTTGTCTTACAAATCAACACACATTGTATAAATGACCATTGAGTTGCCATGAGTGTCAGGATAATTTTGATCATACAGTGTATTTATATCATTTCTTATCCAAATATGTTATATTTTAGCTCATTTTTGTACAAATTCGCCAGTTTTTTTAAAGATTCGTTTGATTGTACATCATATATTGTAGGCCTAATGGTATTTGTGGAAGAGTCATTAGGAGCGAAAGGGTCAAGTTCTGGATTAATTATTAAATGAAAAACATTGGTTTTTTTTAATATTTACATAGTGTGATCTTATTGGAAGCTTAATTAAAATATACAGAATGATTGGATAAAAACATAACGAATTTAAATTAATTAGCTAATTAAACGGCTGCAACGGAAAAGAATTTAAAATAAACAGAACATCAATAATTAGGATATTGAAAACGAATGATATAATAACGGTAAAGATTAAAATGAATAAAATACAGATAAATAATTTCTATAAATAAATGATGTCTAAAAAATTGTAATAGTTTATATGTAAATATTTTTTAGACATCATTTATTATACTTTACATTGTAATAGTTAATAATTTTTGCTATTTGTTTTTCTTCCAGAAACGTCTTCTTCGGCTCAGTGTAGCACAAAGATCTTTAAGTTTACGTTCATGGCTTGTTATCGTAGGTCTGTTTCAAATGTGATTCTAAATTAAATTCAACGGTGTTCAGTTTCATTTCCAATCTTATTATTTTAAGCAATGGCCAAATTTTCTAAATTCACCCTTTCATTTTCTGATATTATTTTTCAGAAAGTCGTTATAACTCACATAAAGAAAGTCTCTTTCAAAATCACAAAGATGAACTATTGTTTTTGTAGATATCATCAAGAATTAAATTTAAAATTAAAAAAAATGGTTTAAAGAATTCAGCAATAATTTTCATTGAAGATGTAACGTACTGCTTCTGTATGATTAATAGAAAAACACTTTAACAATGGATTTCATTTTCCTTATATTTCTTACTGTTTCTTGTATAGTTTAGTTCCAGCTCATCTTCAACTCCCATTGGCAATTTGTAATTAGACTATAGGCATAGATGAATCTGTCATATATCTGTGAGTTCAAGGTGAGACAAAGGAGTTCCTTAATCGTCCGAAGTTTCTGGAACGGAATTACCTGAGACTTTAGCAGAACATCTCTTCATTTTAATTCCTCTTTTTTATTATCATTATTTTTTTCTTCTAAGGGGTTTGAATCAACTCTACTCAAGTCTACCAAGAGCCCTCTTCGTATCATCAAGACTCACGTAATTAATGGGTTATATTTCATTTGCTTTATTTACATGTTTCTGTTAGTATTATTGTATTTGACTAAAACGTTTCCAAATACACTGAAGCTCGGTTATAACGCGGTTGTTTATATCGCGAATTCGGATATAACGCGATTTGGTCTTGGACCCCTTCTATTTTGGAAAAGGTGTATAATTGTAAAATTGCAAAATTTACCGTTTTTTCGCCTAAAATCAAATCAAAGGTGTAAATTAATATGCTTGTTTCCTTATTATTTACAGTAATTGAGATTCTATACCCACCCTAATGTCACGAAAATGCGTCAATATAATATATTTTTAAAAAAAATACCGGAATCGCGGACTTTTTCGTTTAACCAAAATGAATATCGAGATCTATTTTTCTGCCAATGACAACAATTAAAGAGGCCCATGTAATCTAATAGGCGTATGAATACCTAGTTTCGATCCAAGTGACTCGTCGTTTGTACAAGATGCCAAGATGGCGGCGCCAAATCGATTTTGGCTAATATAACCCATCAAAGTGTTAAAAAGGTAATGATTTATGTATTTATAAATATAAAATTCTCTCACATAGCTCTGAATGATGTAGATAATCGCGAAATGACCATTTTAAATCGATTTGGAATATAATAGGGTGCGATATACGATATTTTGACGTCTCAAAGTAATAAAAGTTCGGTTATATCGCGGTTATATTGCGATCTTCGAGATCTTGGATCCGAAAGATGGCGTTACAACCAAGCTTCTGTGTATTTTGAGCAGTGAGTGTATAAAGACTTAGTGCTAGGTTGAATCAAAGCTGTATTTAATGCTGATAGGATTTTATGTTAGCAGTTACGGCATAGCCTTGTGCTCAAGGTGGCAGCCTCCCATGAGGCAGAGGTGTCGGAACCTGGGTTCGAATCCCAGCACCGGCAGGGATGTTTATTTCCTTTCCTGTATTTGGTTCCTTCTTCATCTTTCCCTTCAGAGGAAGGCAACTAAAACGGAGAATACCATACTGCCAATCAGAGTCTTTGTAAGGATTACATCCGTGCAGGGATATATGATGGTTATCTCAAGATCGCAGTTAGCCAGACGAGGGTTAGTTTTTCTAGTAAAAGATCGTACGAAACCATTTTTAAATAACCTTACCTGCAAACCTCATTCTACTTTTCATTAGTTAATTGAAAAACTAAAATTTATATCTTAAAAGTAGTGCCAAGGCGGCCATCTTGTCAAAACTCGACGGCAGTCCAAAATACCGTAATGTACCATAATCTCCGGTTTCACCCGAAAAGTGACCTCAATATCTATTTCCAGGATATTCTATGGATCCTTTTAGGGGTTCGCCATGATGGAAACTCTAGAGATCCACACTAGAGGACGTGGACTAGAGAAGGAGTATGTTAACCTGCTGAGGATACATAGAAAACATTTCGGAAAACTACGTCTAAAAAAAAAAAAAGAGAAACAATAGTTTGACATTTTGCACTGCCTCTTTTGATTCCTTGTACTGCAGATGAAGTTACATGAATGAAACATGTAAATATAACAAGCAAAAATATTCAGTGAAAATGTGAACTTTAGAATGAGCTGTTTTAGTGAGTCAATGTGTGATGTATTTTTGAAATATAGGCCACCGATTTATTTAAGTGCACGTAAAACGCTATTTCTCTGAGTTCGATGTACATAGTCAGTTTATCTAAGATAAGTATTTTCTTATCTTGTCGTTAGTGATAATTGCTTAAATAAACAAAGCAGATAAAATGAAGGTTTCGTCAGAGCACCGGCGTCGTCAAATTTTTTTTTTTCAGTTAAACAGTTAACTCGGCGACAGCTCAGGAAGACATCGTCGTTGAATTTAAAGAAATATAATACAGTTTGCTATCTCGCATAAGAAAAGAGTCCGTAACTAAAATACATATGTTATCACTTTTGGTAAGACTTTATGTTGAGAATATAAATAAATAAACATTTATATGAGCTTAAAATGAGATGTAAAAGTGATATTTGTATCACTGGGCAATTGCTTTGTAATAAGATTTTAGTTTATGCAATGTTCGGAAGTGATTCGCTTAATGATTCAATATGGCTTCGTATTATCCTGCTCAATGGTTTCGCCTTTCTGGCAAATACTTGTTTTTAAATTGTCAATCGAAACAAGCTGTATTCAATTTCATTGCAAGCGTCTCCCCGATAAAAAAACTTCTTAGTTGATTCGAAAAACGAAAAAACCAAAACGAAAAATAGTGGGTTGTGTTCTCTCAGCTAGGGGACCTGTCTGTACAGAACCGTCACGACTTCAGAAATATAATGTTTTCTTTTAAATCTATCTTGTATTCGATGAAAAATGGATTTTTTTATTTCAAAAATAAAATCCCTACTCTTTCTACAGTTCTTCCGATAATAAACGATGCTCATCATTCTGCCATCTTTTTTTATTTGAGATCAATGCAACACTGCCCAACATCAATTTTACGTACTGCGGCTGAATCCTGCATTGATTGATCGGACAAACATTTTTCTTTTTTTTGTAAATTTCTACAGAACAGAGGATAGTTAAAACAAATATTCCAGCTTTGGTAAATTTTGTAATTATAGTTAAAGCATTTTTCACATGTAAATTTATTAATTAATATTTAGTTGTCATTTAATAATAAAAATAATCAAAATTAAACTATCAAAAAAAAAATTCAAGAAATCATGCATAAAAAAGAAAAATTGTATTAAAAATTCAAGATTTAATTGTATACTCATTAAATCTTGAAGTTCATACTTTATTAAATTTGAAATTAAATTCAAAGTTATAATTTTGTGTGTTTACTAAGGTATGATAAAATATTTTGACAATAAAAATATAAAAAATTGCAATAGATACGGATGTTGAGAAAGGTGTCGATGAATCTATGTATTTCCTCCATCTCTCCCTAGGGTTGGTGAATGGCGTGAGACAAGTTTCTGCCATATATCTTGAAATAGGTATTGAGGTGGTTTTCCATTTGCCTTCCTCATGAAATCATTATAGAATGGCTTCAAACATGAAGAGAAAGTGAAGAAGAAGCAGGTAAACACATGAAAGGAAGTAAACATCCATGCCGCAGCCGGGATTCCAACATATCAGCCTCGTGCTTGAACTTATGACTCTCTGTAATATTGATAATAATCACTGATTGGGGCATGGATACAGGCTCGCCTCATTCGATCCGGTCACTCGCAGTTCCAATACTTTCTTCTTGAGTTGACGCCGACTGTAGTTTTTCCTAACAAATGCAACTACATAATTAAAGTTATGTTAGTTATTCAACCAAAAAAAAAGAAAAGCTTGTGTTCTTTTCCGAATGGGTGGAAAGGGTGTTAGAAATAATCCGATTTACTTTTCAACCAAAAAATAAGGTCAGAATCCTACATTTTTTTTTTTTTTTTTTATTCAATGGGTACCTCTTACAACCCTACCAACCTCCCTATACTTTCATAATGCTCATTTATGGACACAGGAAAACTTACATGGAATCGTTCAAAGAAAACGTAACTTGGCTTCCTTCAAAGATACCTAACCGAGATGTCAGAAGGCTAATTTGAAACAAAGTGGGCAATTTTAGTTCATGCACGATGAAGCGCCGGCCCATTTTCAACATGAAGTTCTTGCTTTCCTGAACTGTCACTTTCCACAGCGCTGGATTGGTTGGCATGGCCATGTTACTTGGCCTGCACAGTCCCCAGATTTAAATCCTCTGGATTTTCAATCTTTGGTTAATTTTAATTTTGGGGGACTTACGAAAAACATTGATTATTAATTTATTTGTCTACGCTTGTATAGCTGGAACTGAGGATTAGACATCGGTTTTCAGTTATTTCGGGATACACCGGAAATTTGTCAGCGGGATAGACCTTCGCTATCCCTACGTTTCGACGCCTGTGTTGAGGTAGGTGATCAACATTTCCGTTGATGCCTGTTATTAGTGGAGGCTTCTTTCAACATTTATTTCTCTATCAATACCTGTTGGTACAACTGTTATGTTCTTTTATATGTGTAATAGTATCTTTTTTTCTTCGTAATTTTTGAAAAGTTATACACACTACATGTACACAGTATCATTCCTATACACATCGGTCACATACAGTATTACGCGCGCATTAATATATATTACATTTAATAAAATAAAGGCTGTTAATTAATAAACGATACATTTCCAACCCTGTATAAAGTGGACATTTTTTACTGATTTGTCTTTTTGTCACTGAAGTTTGTCATACCTTAAAAAACATCCTGTATTAATAAGGTGACCAACCGTCCTCCTTTTTGAAGCTCTGTCCTTCCTTGAGAAGTGTCCTCCTAAATGTCCTCCTTTTGTAAATTCTGTCCTCCTTTTTGATGTTTGAAGAGTAATATGTCCTCCTTTTTGATATGTGAAGTTTAAAACCTTTTTTTTTTTTGGTTGAACAGGTTTAGGTTTACATCCCTGAAAACCCTGATTTAACATTTTTTTTTTCTTCAATTTATTTGCGTCCTCCTTTTCATTTTGGAAAAAATGGTCACCTTAGTATTTAAATAAAAAAAAAAATGTATTTTAAAGTGATTTTCCTAAGTTTTGTTTGTATTTTTTCAGGAATCAAACTTTTTTTTACACTTATTTCTTAACTACATTCAAATTTTGAATAATATAATGTAATGGTATTTGTGGGAGAGACTTAGGAGCGAAGAAACAACGAGTCAAGTTTGAAACCGAACTGAATTGATTTGTTAAACATAAAACATGGGTTTTTATAATTTTACAAAGTTGAATTTCATTGGATAAGTAATTAAAAATATACATAGTGATTGGAAACAACATAATGAATTTAAATGAATTAACTAATTAAACGGCTGTAACGGAAAAGAATTTAAAAATAAACAGAACAGCAATAATTAGGAAATAGAAAACGAATGATTTAAAATAAATAACGGTAAAGATTAAAATGAATAAAATGCAGATAAATACAAATAAATGATTTCTAAAAATATTTACATATAAACCGTTACAATATAATGAATTAAATATTGATACTGTACCAGTGGCGCACCCAGAATTTAGGTGTGTGGGAGGAGGGGGACTAAGTCCATTCAGATGTAGGCCTATTTAAAAATAAAATTTTCAGGCATCACTTTTCAAAACAATAACATAGACACGTCAGTAATAATAACATACTAACAATTACATATATGCTTGAATAAAGGTTTTCTTCTCGTTATTTCTTTTATTTATTTTTGGGTTCTGGGGTGAGCCACTGTACTTAATCTTGAAAAACAAAGCATGCTTACTACCATTAAAGAAAATACTTCCAACTAAAATTCCAATTTTAACTTTGAAAATTTAAGTTAATATTAATGATTTTTGTTTTCAAAACTGCAAATTATCTTTGCATTTTAAATAATGATCCTTATACTATGCGTTTGAGAAAGGCAGAGCTACCACTGGCGGACGATTTTACTCCACAGAGGGGTGATACCTGAGATGGATACTTTCCTAAGAAATTCTTTTGAACATTTTCGCTTTTAAGAAAAAAATAAAGAGGAGCATTTTTGCAATAGTATTTATTCTTTCCATAATTCTTTCCCGAAAAGCGCAAGTAGAACGCAGCTACTAGTAAACTAACACTATAAAAAGTAAACATCCCATCTTTGTTTCTCCTCGCCCCTATTTTGAAGAAATCGAAGGAGACCTGACGCATGCGCAAAAGCGTTGAAGGCTCTCGTAAACAAAACCGAACAGTATGTATCCATTTTTTCCATATACAGTGAAGTCTAACTTATACGAATATGAGGGGGAACCAAAAATTATTCGTATAAATAAATGCACTCGGACCTCGATATAAGGTCACCCCTTGGGACCTCGCGAAAGTGACCTTATAAGCGGGTTGACCTTATAACCGATTCATACGCATTTGTCAATAAATAAGCATTAAATAAATACAGTATAATTCCTTGTAAAATTTAATTCGTACAAAAAATATCAGTTTATTACATTATAATTTTTTTAATTTAGTTAACCAATTAAAATAATGGAATTTGAAAGAAATTATTTTTAAAAAATTTTAATTCGGAATAAAGTTGTACATTATAGTACTAGTATGCTCAAGCAAAGTACTGATGTACAACTGACCTTACTTAAAATAATCCATATACAGGACTGTCGCGATTTTGGTTTCATCTTTTGTACAATGTTTCCTAAGTTTTGCAGTTTCTGAAAATTTAATGCTCTGAGTGCTTCTGCTTGTGTCGCCGCTTCACTTTCAGTATCACTGTCGTTATCCTCCCTTTCTAATGCATTGGAATCTAAAACTTGCGAAACAATTTCGGAAATCGAAGCTTGAGAAGTGGTAGCAATTTCATCATCAATTCTCACATATTCACTTTCCCCTTCTATAGCACAGCCGCAATTTCTGAGATCTTGTATTAACACAGGTAAAGGAATATCGTCTTCATCATCTTTTTTCCTTTTTTTTTTTTTTGAAGGGATGAAGTGCTTTGTGAAAAAGCTGTCCCCTCCTTCGGTAGGAGAAATGACGCCGATAAAAGATCGTATTCACGGAAAAATTCTTGGAATTGAATCAGTGTGGCACTGAAATCACAGACAAAAGTGACCTTATATGCGATTACGGTATTTAAGACCTGACCATATATCCGATAATCCATATCATAGAATTCCTATTCAGTGAGTCGGGACTATAGAAAAGTGACCTTATATGCGGGTTGACCTTATATCGAGGTCCGACTGTATTTCGTGTAAGGGAATTACATATAGGCCTTTTAGGGGTTTCGCCGGGGAATGAGAAATTCTTCGTATAATTGAATGTTTCGTATAAGTGAGTTTCGTGTAAGTGAGACTTCACTGTATATATCTTTTTAACTTAATATCCAGTCCATATTTCTAGTTGTTCATGCAGTTTCAACATATTTATTTTAAAATAGAAATAAGAAAATGATGATTCCATAGTAGGTCATTCATATGTAAGAAACGACGTGTTCTTGTATTTGCTAAATTTACATTTAAGGCGATAATTAAATTGTAATCGAGAAGTCAGTTATTGATGCAGCTTTTGATATTTGCAAAAGTCCTTTTGACTTTGTTACAGATTGGACCGTAGGCTACTAAACATGCATTGTGATCTCAAATGTGAACAATGCAAAGTTTCCATGCTAATTATAATTTCCTTTTTAAAAATAATTAAATACCCTAACTACTTATGAAGATAATAGTTTTAATGTATAATAGTATGGTCGGTTACTCATAGGTAGGTAATATCTCATTTTTGTTAATTGTTCCTGGGGAACAATTAACTTTAATAACCAATTATTTAATATATCGCAAGCATGGAAAGCCATAAGAGACAATATAGAGAGAATAAGGAGTGCCAAATATCTTAATACGGAATTAGTAAAATAAAACTGAAACTAATTGTTTATAATTATTTTTTATCTGCATTGGAGGTGATACCTCCCAAAGGGTATTACTTTTTCGTCTGTTTCGCTTACGACAACGCAAAACACCATCATCATGGAGCTGATTATCCGTCAAATTATTGTAATGTTTATTCGATAGCTGACATAGATTATAAAAGCTCGTTTTTTTTGTTTTGTTTTTTTAACTGAAATACGAATGTCAGTCTAGAAGTAATGAATTAGATGAAGTTGTCCGTTTATTTTGTTTCTACGAGAAAAGTCGAATTGGTATCAGGAAATCAACAGTATGTCTCATTATTGCATTACATCCTATTTCGTTTTTATTTTAAATATCTTCTTAAGTTTGAATACAGGCATACTCCGCATTTATGTCACTTTTGGTTCCCGAGGGATGACGTAAGTTGAAGCATTACTTTTTTTTTTCACTTGTCGATCTAGGTTCTGCACTGCAATCATCAAATACTTGCCTAAAATAATAACTGAGGTAAATAAAACATTTATAACTACAATAAGCACTGTACAGGAAAGCATTTCCATTGTCCCATTCACCAGGTAGCTTTTTGAACTCGTTAGCATAAAGCGCTTTGCAGTTTTTATATTCTATAGTATTCTCTACAAAGAAGTGAAGAAAAGAGTAGAAAAATCCATACTGATCTAATAAAACCTTCTTTTTCTTACTTTGGGCTATGGTTGGAGAAACAAAATGGTGATGCAGATGAACATTAATCGGAGGTAAGTCCGAAGTAAGCAGACACAAGCAGACATGATGTCAATTGATAACGGATCAAGTGAAACGAGATACTTCGGGGTATGACTGTATTTTAAATGAAACGTTCTTGGAAGTTACCTTTGTAATTAAATTTATTATTATTATTATTTATTATTTTACGGTTTTACGTTGTTCCCTTACTTACTTTTTTTTAATATAAATAAACTAATAAATTAGAGAAATAATTTAATAATTCGTATAATCCCAAAAATCCAAACAAAGAGTGAAACTATCCTGGATTTATGTAAATATGATATCTAGTCCTTAAATGTGCATACTAACTTTCAAGAAGTTTCAGCTGTCCAAAAGTTCAAAAGTAACTGACGGACTTCATGAGCCTCGCTTTCTTAGGAATGCTAATAATCACAAAAACCAACTCAATCAATTGTTTATTCTGAATTTAACACAATCCTATTCTACATTAAAAAAGGGGGAAAAAAAGAACTAAATCAGCACATGAATAAATTAAAATTGCCTTTCTGTTTGGGAACAGTGTTTCGTCTTGCTACGGACTCATCAGCCCAACCCCGCCTCCCTGATAAAAGAACCAGAAAGGCAAGATCATCATATGAAGGTCACAGCCTTTATTCGTGTGCTGATTTAGTTCTTTTTTTTTTTCCCCTTTTTTAATCAATTTGTACAGCACGTTAAATGCTTTATTTACCTATTCTACATGTTTATGTTAAAACTGCACAGTTTGATTGTTACCTATTTTTGTTATATTGCGATGACAAATGTAAAAAAAGTGAAAAAGATGTAAAAGGATTGGCAGTAGGGATTTCCAACTTTTTTTTTTATCTAATGAGCGAATCAGAAATAAATAAATAAATAAATAAATAAATAAATAAATAAATAAATAAATAAATAAATAAATAAAAAGGCGTTGTTTATTCAAAGTAAAGCATAAATTGTTAAAAATTTTCTCATTGACAACTCATTCAAGTTTGTCTGCTTAAACAGCAATCCCTAATCTAAAAGAAGTGATCTGAGGCATAGCCCTCTTAATCTTTAATTGAAAAGCTTAATTTTTTTTGTTTTTGAAGGGATTTTTATTTTTATTTTCAGGAGAGTCAAGTTTGGGAGGTGATCACCAATAATCCCTCTAAAAGAAAAAAAAAAAAAAAAACACTTGAAAATTTTCGGGGATTAGGAGAGGATGATGTGGAAGGTCCTCTCAACTCACCATAAAAAAAAAAAAACGAAAAGGAAAATAGTTCCTATATCTATTCATTTTCGAAATTTAGATGGAGGAAGAGGCCTAGGGGTCCCTCCGCCTTCCTCCGATTACGTCAGTGCATTCATTATATAACAATTCTATATTCATTGACGATAATCAAAATGTCAGCTGTGTTAATTATTGCCATAATGAATGGTAACAGTTGTAATTTATTTCTGAGTTTTAATTCTACTTCCAAAACGTTTGAATAACAACTGAGAATGAAATTGACGAAATTATCTTCCACTAAAAAATAGATTTGAGGGAGTGAAGTGGCGTATCTTCTAATGATACTCCTCGAAATTATGTAATAGATATGAAATGTCAATGTGGAATAACATAGCAAGCCTTCAATGTCATCACTGTTTTCTGTGTAGTATTTAATATCTCAGTTGCTGAATTTGAGCTCACCATTTAGTTAAATTAACATTTTATTTTTATAAATCAGCCATCAAACCAATTAAAAAAACATCGTAAGTAAATTTAGAATTATGACTATACAGAAGCCATGTAATTTGGGATCCTACAACATTTACTGAAGTTGAAAGAAAATGCTATTCAGAGAGATTAAGCAAAACAATTGGTTAGGAGTGATTTGTAACTGAAAATCAAAATAATTATTAGAACTTTGTAAAATAAATCAATTCATCTTTTATTTTTCGAAATTCTGTATCAATTATCGTTCCATCCATATCAGCTAATAATACGCATGCGTAGATAACAGTTACGGATAGTGTCTCCCACTAGTGGTGCTATTTGGCAGCCAGTTTCGCCATGTTTACTTATGTATCAGTTTCCCGCCTTCTACGTTTAAATACATTATAAGGAAATGATCGTCAAAGTTTCTAATACATTACATTTTTCCTTCAAATCTCTAGAAGGTGACAGATGCACCTGAATTGAAGTTACAAACCAGCGATACATTTGCATTCCCGACGTGCTTTGTGAAGTCCTTAAGCCTAACTAACTGAGTGCAGTCGAAGCAGATCCTCTCAATCTGTTCTTTTTTGCATTGTGACAAATAAAGTTCTACATGTAGGTAAGTCATAAGCTACTTCCCCTAAAACCAAATAGCATGATTGTATTTAATAATCGAAGAGCAATTGTAATACTGACAATTGACGCGATTATTTCAACTTGGAATTCGGCCATTGGGATCCTGGCCATCCTTCTCAGTTTGTTGCTTTTCATTTTCTTACAAGGTTAGGAAGCTAAAAAGGACATCGAATCTTGTCGAATTTGATGTAATCGATGCTGATTTCCTTTTGTATCAGATTACTGTTGTTATTAGATTCCAAAATCATATTTCTAATTCTGTGTTCGTTGCTCTTTTTTTTTTTTTTTTAATTTTTTTTTTCTTTTTTCATCTTCCGTGATTGTGCGAATCTCATGGTCTAAGTTTAATTTGATTTGACTGTTTTTCTGATTATTGAAAATAAGGTAGAGATATTTAAAAGCACGGTCTTATATATTTAAGATTCTTTTCAGTTTGCGCTAAAATTACCATTAGTTAATACAAAACTATTAATGCGATTTTAATTATCCGTGTTGTAATGATACTTTGTCACTTGACGGTGTAATTGACTGTTCCGTTTTTTCATTTAGATGATTTAGGTTTATGATTTAAAAAGTAATCACTGTTGAATTATCTATCATAGTTTAAGTAACAAATATATATATACTTAAACTTGTTGATGTTTTATATCAAGAAACGCTTAATTTAATTATAATGTAGAGGTGATTTGCTTTCAGTGATTTTTTTTTTTTTTATAAATAATAAAAAGTTTAAACAATTAGGTTTTAGAAAAATATGTTTATATTTAACGTAAGCAGTTTGTAACCGCTTAATTAATCAACTTGTTGTGTTATGAACTTGTTGATTTCTCTTTAAAATTTATTCAACATCATTTAAGAGTTTGGCATATAGATTATAATGTGACGAAGAAGTGCCAATCCTAACAATTATAATTAATTTTTATTTATTTTTTTTAAATAAGAAATTTATAAGTATATTGAAGCATAAAATTTGAAATTGTAAGAGAAAATAAGAAAAATTAAAAGATCCATCTAAATTAATGAAATATTTTTAATTACGTGTCTTCCTTATATTTTGTTTTTCTTTCAGAATTTATTATAGAAAGTATTTTTATAAAATTAAAAAAGGACATTGCCAAAATATCCATATCATAAATTCAAAAATAACCATTTGAAATTACCAAATGTCCAAAACAAACATTTTATAATATGACTTAAAACAAGAACGTTGACCTAAGAGTTTTTTTTTATAACTCAATAATGTTTTAGAGACAATACGAAAAATGAACAAAAAAACTAGAAAATGATTTTTTTAAAGCAGTTATTTTGAAACTTGGCAGCTTTGAAAATTCAAAGCTATTATTTTAAGAAAGATATGTCATAATAATAAATATTCAATACCATAAAGGATCATTTTTCCTTTTTTTATTGCAGTTTTCTTCTAATTCAAACGTTGCTTTCTTTTGAGATTAATTAACAGCGTTTATATCCTTTATTATTATTCAGAAGTTAAAGAATAATTAATTAGAATTATTGATTTACAAAGTATCATAACCAGCAATTGGTTTACTGTCATTTCAAATAGAAGAAATTTTATTGAAGTTAGAACCTTGCAGTAATTTAAGAAAAAAAGATGACCCTCTTTGAACTTTTATCACCACTCAAAAGTTTCGGTATAGTGATTAAAGCAACAGGATATTTTTACACTAACTTTATTGAAGCAAAGTTGTTCCACAGTGTTTGAAGTTGTAGAGATGATCTAAGAGCACAGAGTGAAATAGATTACTTTTGTTTTTCCTCCCCATTCCATTTATAATTCTTTGAACTTATAACTTAACATTTCAAATTATGAACTTGTTAAAATATAAGAAAACAAAAACAAATGATTGAGAGTACTACTCAAAAACCTTATCTTCATTAAGCATCTTGTATCCAAGTTATGTTAGACATTGTGGAAGTTGAGGTATCAGACAATGTGTTCAACTGAGACACATTGCTATATGTTGAAGACATTAAAAAAATCGAAACATACAGAATTCTTTTCACTTTTAAAATGGTTACAAGTCATGTAAAACTTACCCACTAATAATTTCACAATACAATTTTGGGATCATATTGTTAATGTCTCGATGCTAAAATCTCCTTTTTCCCACTAGGCTGCTTCATCATAACTGAGGAAGAAGGATTGGGTGTATTTCAGCCTTTCATTTGAAATTTTTGTTGATAAGATTATTAATATGTCAAATTGGGAATTAAAATTAACCATTTCCTGGTATCCTTAATGTCTTAATGCGGAACTGCTTCACTTGGAACGATAGTCTGCATTTGTCTGTGCTTGACAGTAGTGTACTTCATTTATAAAAATAACAGATAAGCAGGGAAAATAGACAGATGTGACCGATGCATTATACCTGTTCACACTTTTTAAAATGTAGATGAGGCAATCGATTTCAGGATAATACTTCCAATGAATCTTAAGCAGTCTAAAAGTAGATGGTTCTCTTGAAGCATTGACCTTGAAATGCAATTAAAAGTTGATAAATGAGAAGCTGTCCAAATTTAAAATGTAGAAAGCAGAACTAATTGTCATTGAAGCCTATATCAATTCATATTGTAACTGTTAATATGTAAATATTTTTAGAAATCATTTATTTGTATTTATCTATATTTTATTCATTTTAATCTTTACTGTTATTTATTTTAAATCATTCGTTTTCTCTTTCCTAAGTATTGCTGGTCTGTTTATTTTTAAATTCTTTTCCGTTACAGCCGTTTAATTAGTTAATTCATTTAAATTCATTAAGTTGTTGTGCAGTCACTATGTATATTTTTAATTACTTATCCAATGAAATTCAACTTTGTAAAATATTTAAAAACCCATGTTTTCTGTTTAGTAAATCAATTCAGTTTCAAACTTGACTCGTTGTTTCTTCGCTCCTAAAAAAATCTCTCTCACAAACACCATTACATTTTGATACCGAAATCCTGGAAAAATGTAATGGTGCTTGTGGGAGAATCTTTTAGGAGCGAAGAAACAACGAGTTAAGTTTGGAACTGAACTGAATTGATTTGTTAAACATAAAACATGGGTTTTTATAGATTTTACAAAGTTGAATTTCATTGGATAAGTAATTAAAAATATACATAGTGATTGGACAAGAACATAATGAATTAACAAATTAAACGGCTGCAACGGAAAAGAATTTAAAAATAAACAGTACAGCAATAGTTAGGAAATAGAAAACGAATGATTTAAAATAAATAACGGTAAAGATTAAAATGAATGAAATACAAATAAATGATTTCTAAAGATATAAACATATAAATTGTTACAGTATTTTTTCTTTTATAACTATCATATTTTTTTGCTGATTCATCTTAAAGTAGTCTTGTCCTTTTGGCTTCATAATCACAGAAGAATTATATTTCATATCCATGCTGTCAATTACAGGTAGATTGTCATTTCTCTTTCCTGGCCTCAACTCTCAAAGCTACAAAGCCAGGCTAACTTCAGCACTTTGTGTGTAAGTTCAATAACCTTTGTAAAGATAGATATTCTCCTCTGGGCACATCAAACACCTGATATTCATTCACGTTTCACTGTATCATATACCAGAAATTCAAGATTAACAATGAACAAAATTTTCTCTGACTATGATATCATTGTCTAACAGAGTACATTTACTGGATAGAAGCCAATCAACTAGATTGCTAATAATTCCCATTTTCAGTGGGTTGACATACTTAGTTGCTCTGTCAAATGACATAGATCATGCCCCACATAAGATGAGCATCCATAAAGAGTAAATTAACAAGAATAGCACGTTGTAACAATACCATCAACCAATTATTAATGTTGGCATAACAAAGATCTGGTTTGTAAAAGCAGACATAAGAAATCTCGTAAGCTAATAGACAGTTGATTAATAATAGACGGATCTGTTTAAATCTTGGGAATAATACTACGATCTATATATATTATTTTCATCATTTCTAACCGTTTTCGATCCACTACAAGATGAAGGTCTCTGCAAGTTTTTTTTTTTTTTTTCCAGTTCTTTTGGCCGAAAGCTTTCCTCTTCCAATTGAATCCAACAAAACTTTCAATTTGATCTACCTTGTGGCCACTTTCTCGGCCTTCTTTCATTCTTTCTTTAAATAAAAACTTTAATCTAAGTTATGTCTTTTCTTAAATAATTAACATTCACAGCATTTCAGCAAATTTAATATTATTACATAAAAAAATGGCATGCAAACCAAATTTAAACTACATTATTATTTTTTTTTTTTAATTTCCTCACAATTATACTGTTTTAAATATTTATACAATTACAAGAAGTTTGATGCCTAAATTTGAATTATTTATACAATTATTTAACAGTATTAATTATACTATTTTGATTTGGAATATTATTATCTTTTGATAAAAAAGAAAATAGAGAGAGTGAGTGAGAGAGAAATCTTCATCCTTGTCACTAGTAATAGGAAATTAGATACAAATCATTCATTTGTAAAGTTAACAACTTCATTTAACGAAAAGAATAAAGCGGATTCAGCAACATATTCTTAGCAAAAAAATAAACTTAATGGGAGGCAAAAATTGCATATTTAGCTCTTGTATATTGTTCAAAAACTTTTTATTTGGTATTACTTTTGTTTAAAAAATAAATAGAAATAATTTGTGCTTAGTCTCTCAGTGAAGTTTGACTGTTTTGTTTTTCTTCCTTATTTGTTAGTAAAGGAAATCCCTTGGATTAACAAAACACTTCAGAAGATGTTCAATAGCAGTGTATGCTTCCTAAAGAATTGCAACAGCTTCTTGTATCATTTGAAATTTGTACACGTAGAATAAAAATGAGATGCATTTTTATCAATGCACTCAGGTTTGACATAATTGAAATGATCTGATCATCTCTTGAGTTCCAAGGTTCGGTTCTCATGTGGGTTTTGCGATGGTGGACGATCCTTGCTGGGGAGGTTTTCTCGGGGTTCTCCCGTTTCCCCTGCGAGTTCCCACCATACTTTCTCAGTCTTTCTCTCTGTCCGTCCTCCTTTCCGTGGGTTGGCACAATAGATCTTTCAGGTCACAGTGCTTGGCTTTCCTGCCACCCACATTCACCCCAAGTAATAATAATAATAATTGAAATGATTACAATTTTGGATTCTTCAGAAATAAAAGCTTGGAAAATCGAGACGTCAAAGTTATGTTAATATTTCCTGATTTCGAAATTGTCTCCGTTTTGTTTTGAAGACGTTAAAATTTTGAAGAAGAAAAAAATGTGTAAATTCCATGTATGCTTGGTGGTGGTCTGGAACTTAATATTTGTTCAGTCATTGTTTATCATCAACCCAAGTGATAAATCGTTCTAGGCAGTGAAGAAGTATCATTTAAGCCATTCCTACATAATTTTTAGAAAGTGGAAAATCAACATTGGAGAAATTCTTTGGCTTGATCAAGCGTGACAGCCCCATATCTTTTACTCAGACTTTTCTTCAGCTGCTTTAGAACCAAGACTAGAGTATGGTCTAAAAGAAATATGTTAGCATTGCATGTTTGTTAACATTTCCTTAAATAATCAGTATTTGATAAATAATGGCTTTATTTCCACAGAATGGTAAAGCATCTAATGAAAACCATTTCCAAATTACAAATGTTAATGAAAAGCATATTCATTTACTTGAATTACTGAATTCATTGAATCATTTTTAATTAAACTACCCTTAAAATTGTTCAAATATTTTATGAACCATTAGTTTGTGTGCTCATTTTATCACAACACCATTGTAGGGCAAACAGCTATCAGTGCTCTGTTTCTCTCATGTTTCTGTAGCAAGGTTGGCCTTATTTCTCCATATTTTTCACCAGTCCCTTTGGAATTGTGAACATTCAGGATACCATATTGAATAAGAATGACTGCTTCCCCCCACCCCCCCACCCCCCACCCCTCCTTTCTTTTTAAATGATGCATGTTATGTGTGTTTTCTTCCATTTCAGACTTATGCATGGAACTTTATTTAGGCCTATATACCGTATTTATGCGCATAATTTCACCCATCGCGTATTTTCCCCACCCCAGTTTTTGTGGATTACAAAATTCAATTTTTATTTTTATCGCATAATTTCCCCACCTCTACTTCGCGTTTCCAACATGATCTTGACTGGCGGTCAACTCACGACGATGCGACAATGTACCGTTACTATCGCATTTCTCTATCCCACGCTACTTAGGGGAAGATTCCACCCCCACCCCGGTCAGTACAAGAGCAGACTCCTTCTGAATCAGTACAACAATTTCGAGTGTTTTGTGAAAATGTGAAGTTCGCGAATAAAGTTAAGTTCTCTATTAGCAGGCAGCTGATGCTGACGTCATGCGGTGAGCAGCTATAAAGATGGCATTCTGCGCAGCGTGAGTTACGAAATTACGTCACAGTCGCGCACACACTTCCGTGCATGCCTATTGCTTAGCTGTACTTTGAAGAAAAAACAAATTTTGAGATGTGCTTTCTTATATTTTAAATGTTGCATGTTAATAAAATTGTTGTTAATTACATTTCTTGCTTTAAAAATCAATATTTAACATGGTTTTCCTTACACTTTCACCATATTTTTTTTCCTCAAATTGAAAAACATCGCGTAATTTTCCCACCCCCTTTTTTTTTTTGTCAAAATATTGATGAAAAAAGAGGGGAAATTATGCGAGTAAATGCGGTAAATGTGATTATGACAATTTGAATATGTGACCAAAAAAAATGCCTTTCAGACTTTAATTTTTGGATTCTAAATGTAGTTTGACTTTTTAAACTTCAAGAATGCATTTGTTTCTTTGAATGAGCTTGATACCATTATCTTATAGCTATTAATTCCACTTGTGAGATGCAGTAGATATTGTTGAAACATTTTAACTGGAGAACAGTACTTCAATCTATGTAAAGTGAAAGAATTTTAGCTTTTTATGTGTTGGATTTATGCCTTAATCATTTATTACAAATCCATATTTCTTCTTCAGGTCTCCTCTTCTTAACATAATTTTAAATAAAACATTACACTTCATAATATTACACTTCATAATATATTATAAAATATCATTTGCTGAGTAATCTAACAGGTGTATATATAAGCCTGTGAATTACAGTTTACTGAAAGCGTAAATCGTAACTGAATTCTAAATCTCGTCATCATCTCTTCTCTCAAACTTTATAGACGCTTTAAGATTATTGGTTTCTGAAACTGCCCGTGATGTGATTGGTACTTGCAATCAAATGCATAAAAAAAATAAATCTTAGTGATATTTATGTTGATCATTTATCATTTCTTCTGAATTGCAAACATTAAACATTGCTTAATATATGGCTTTCGTGTTAATTCACATAATTTTGTTGATAGACTGAAGAAAACCCAGGTTTCTGGTTATTCTATATCTTTTCTCTACATTTTTACTTGACATTTGAAAAATAGATTGATGTACAGGAACTTTAATCTTCCGGTTTTTCTTAAAACTCTTCAAAATTTCAATTCTTCTAATCTTTCTGGCTATCACATTGTTTTCATTTACAATTCCATCAATTTGTAGGTATTTCCACGTTGTATTTTGTTATTTATCTAGATAAATAACGACATTGGAATATGGTATGATTTAGTCCAACTGTAAGTGGTAGTCTTCTTCTTCTTCATGTGCCATCTCCGATAGGGAGTTCGGCTGCTAACAAAAACCAAAGTTCTCTGTCTCTCGCTTTATGGATGATGTCTTCTGTGCTCAGTCCAGTCCCTTCTCGTAAGCTGTCCATCCAGCCCAGTCTTCTTCTTCCCTGTGGTCTGCTGCCTTCCAGTTTTCCCTCCAGAGTTAGCTGAGGAATGTAGTATTTATCCCCTCTTAGGATGTGTCCACAATATGCAAGTTTCCTCTTGTTTATGGTATTCAGTAATTGTCTTTTTGTGCGAGCTTTCTCAAGGACTTTCTGGTTGGAAACTTTACTTGTCCATTTAATTTTCAGAATTCTTCTGAGACACCACATCTCAAAGGCCTCAATATTATTCTTTGCAACTTTTTTAAGTGTCCACGCTTCACAATCATACAGTAGAATGGGCCAAATATAGCATTTAAGGATCCTTATTCTCAAATTTGTGATTATTTTTCCTTCGCACAGAATTTTTTTTTTTTTTTTTTTTTTTTTAAAAAAAAAAAGTGGTAGTATTCAAACTTTTCTAATTAAGTTCATTGATAAGTCAATCTTATTATTAGATTATTATTTACTGGCAGTTCAGTCTTCATTGTGGAATAGAAGAACAGATTATGCATTCCGAAAAACAATTTCAGAATCAGATTTAGAAAGATTTTTTTATTATTATTCATAACTTAATAGTTGTTAGTCTTGAGTAACATTTGGAGATCTTTATAGCAGATATTCAGAGCATTTCAAATTTCCTGATACACAAAGTTGATTTTGTAATGAAAGCTTCTTTTGATTACCATCACAGAATTGTCAAAAACATTAATCAAGATAAGTTTATAGGGAATGACAGAAGGCCAAATAATGGCAGCCTAATTAGTGGAATTTGCTGAGAAGGAAGCAAGACATTACTTTTTTTTCCTTTGTAAGTTTTGACGATATTTAACAGAAATAGAAGAGATTTGTAAGAATAAACAAAAGATATTCATTAGTCTCAAACACAGCCAACTTTTAACTACTTTCTTTCTGCCAGTTCTTGAAAGTATTCTTCTGTTTAAGATCTATACTACTATCTTATACAATAAGTTTATTTGGATGGATTACTCGAGCATTTGAAGTTAACAGATATAAAAATGGGAAAGTTTATTGTCTTTTTTATGAGAAACGAAGTGACGGATAAGAGAAATCATAAAAATGAAACTTTTATGTGAAATTTAAGCATTTTTAGAGACCATCTGCCACCACATTCAGGTAGATTAAAATTGAAATGACTTTATAAAGCTCTTAAAAAATGAAGATACTCCTAAAAGCAATATTAACAGCAACTATAGTTGAAACTAGTGTCTTGAGAAATTTGAGATAAATGTGTCATTTTGAAGTCTTAAGTCAAATATTTGTAATAAACTAAAAATATTAGTTATTTTCTTGATTGTTCCTAATTATATATTTTCATAACTTACTGTGAGTAAAATCCTCCGTGCAGCTTAATCTCTATAAGATGAAATGTGACTACTGTTATATTTCAAACTTATTAACATCACATCGATACCCCCCAATGAAAAACATTGTAACTAAATTTCAGCAATTTTCAGGAACATCCAAAGTAAGTTTAAATATCTATGAAAAATAACAATTTAAAATAACAAAATAAGACTCCCTAAGTATGTTCACAGTACGCAACTACTACAAGGCACGTGTTAGCCATTAGGTATTCAAGGTTATGAAGGATATCGTCAGAAAAACATTGTAACTCAATTATGATTTTTGAGTTACAATGTTTTTCATTGGGAGTATCGACAAGGTCTGGGTGGCACAGATACCTATGTGGGAGTGGGTGTTTTTATTTAAATCACTGAAGAGCATTTTAAGGAAGTTGTTTTATGTCAGTTCAAATTTTAAGTGTTGAATGGATTGATAGTTTAACTGGCACAGATTAGAGCATTGCATTTTTGTTCCTCGAGTGCAGTGTGTCAACCTGTGCAAAATTAATTTTGAATCTGAATATAAAGGCTTAAAATTCACCCAAGAATTAGCTTTTTTTTATTCTGGTTCAGACAATATCATGTGTTTACAGTAGTTTTGTGAATAAAATTAGTGAAAAACTGCTTTTAGTGACAAGCCTTAATTCTTTTTTTTTTCTTTTTTTTAAGTCTGGGACATTTCCTATATGTGAAATTTTTATCACCAGAAAATTGGAAGTTAAATTTAATGGGATTTCAACTAAACTGACTTGGGAAATATTGAATGATTGAAAAAGATATTTCCTTTTTTTTTTTTTTTCTTTCCTGATAGTAATAAAATTAGTAACAACATGTTATGGACGTATTTTCAGCTTAATATAATTAAGGCTTAGGGCTGTGTGCACATACATTCTGCTGAAATGGTTGTCAATAGAGCTACTACTCATAATTGGTCTTCAAATAAAAGTTAGTGTGCACCAAACACAATTAAGCAACACACTATCAATGACTCGTGAATATCATATTCCTAAAAGTGTCTATTGTTGGTTACTAACATATACTTTGTGTATAAAAATTACTGTAAATGACTACAGTTTTCATCTGGTGCTTATGTAACAATTTATAAATAAAATTATTGGTTGAACATGAATTACAGGCACTGCAAACAATTCTTAGAATTGATAAGCTACATAGGAAATAAATACTCTAATAAAGATTTCAAATTTGAGATTCTAAACTTCCTGATAGCCAAGTGGTAAGGTTCTTGACTAAAGGAGCTGGGTTGAATCCCTGGCTGAGGCTTGAAATTTTTCCAAGCCAAATTCTCCTCCAGATGAAAACCGTAATTCTTTGGGTCCACCCAGCCTTCTGGAGAATGGGTACTTGTTTCTGTCTCGGGAGTTAAAAGGTGGGCAGGCGTATGGCTGACCACCCAGTCTCAGTGCAGTCTGTTGGTCAGGAAACATCAGGAGCCTCATCTCCATGAACCCATAACCTTATCTCCCTGTGGTGGTTTAATGTATTAGGGAATTTACAGCCTTTTTCTGATGCAATTAAACTTTTTAGTAAAGAAATTATTAATCCAGTTATATAGTTTAGCTAGCCGTATACTTTGTCCTACTATAAGATTAATATTAGCTTTATTTTTATGAATAGTTTTACATATTTGTAGATTGAGTTTAGATGAAGCCTGGGACTAGTATTTTTTGTGTTTAAGAAGAACAACAGTATATAGTGTAATTGGAGAATCAAATTCTAAGTATGCTTTACTAGGAAGAATTCGGACAACAACTCAAACTCTTTCATATGAAGTGAAGAATAGTTTTAATTTTGTTACTAATTACAGGTCGCTATATTTTACTTTTAACATTTTTTAAACTTTCTTACAAAAAAAAAAAAAAATAAGGGGAAGATTGATACCAATTAATTGTTTGTTTTTTACTTTGCAGTTTATGAAACAAAATTGAAATACTTCGGTATTTATTCTCTGCTGCCTGACATAGCATGTAAAGTAGGGCGAACACGATAAAGCAAAAGCCGTTTTCGACGGATCTTTGCTTGTCCAACAATTTGGTCGACTAGTTCTATTTGCAAGACATTTGGTCGGGCGAAAAATAATCAATCACAGTGAAGCTTTGGAACACGTCAGTCGCTACTTCACGCCCATTTATAGAAATGGCGTCCCTTCAGATTGTCTCCACTTCAGCTGGACGGAGAGCTATTACAAAATTATTATCACAGAATTGAGATTGTCTTTCAAAAATAAAGAAAGTTAATACTTAAATGCATTAATTTTGTGTCAGAATTTATCAGCGTTTTTTTTTAAAAACTAGATTTTTTTCATATTTGAACAGCATCAGCTGTGTTTGCATGGAATTCTGGGATAGCTGATCACTAGCTAATTAAAGAATTGAAGTATTAATCCCAACAACTCTTAAGAAATTCAAAAAGAAAATATCTCAGGATTGATTTGCTAAATTTCTGTTAATTCTGAATATGAATTTTGCCATATTAAAGGCTTCAATAAATATCAAATTCAAAACTTTAATATTATTTTCGCTGTGTCAGAAAAAGTATTGGTTCCAAATCCTGTGGGTGTTTGCTAGCTAGTGAATTTGGAAGCATGAAATTAATGTATTCTCAACGGCGAGCTATTTGTTCAGTATTCCTCCTCCTCTCAATTGTTCCCTGCATTAATGTAGATGTTGCATTACACTAACATAGTATTAACTATTATCAATGTGGCCCTCAGGAACAAATTTCCTTAAGAACAATTGCACGAAAGGTGACGAAAACAATTATTGTTTTGACTCAAGATTATGCATTTGAATCTTTGCTACCTTGGAAACAACACCCATCGTCACTCCATGTTCAGATCACACCGAAAGCTTTTTGATTCGCCATTATTTTCCTGATCCTGAACCATTTCAACAACAGGCAAAATGTTCTCTCTGAGTAGGAATCTCCAAATGCAGGACAAATTGTCAACAAATATTTCTTTTTCTTAAATTTTCCAGTAAATTTTCGTGGGCTGCTTCCTTTATGATATTCACTGGTTTAATTTTGTGGTGGTTTGGCAATCTCATTTATTGAGTTCACAGATTTTCTCCCAAAGTTTTCATCGACCGGATCTGAGACAGGTCTTCCTGGCCATGGATTATCTTCTAGTTATTTTCTACCATTTTGAAAATCTTGGAATGTTCAAAAACATGTACACATAATACAGTTTCCTCTGTACACTGCTTTAAATTATCACTAAATGTTTTTGAGGCAGAATTTCCTAGTTTATTATTACCCGCTTATCTTTGCTTTTTTTTTTTTTAATGAGAGACAAACTTTCTTGAACAACATAACATGCAGATGGGAACTATAATAGCTATCCACTACAAGCACATGTTAGATGGAAGGAGTACATTCCAGTAGTTAAAATGAAATACTATTTTGACCAATTAGATAATATAATGTTAATTACAGTAAGCTCTTTAAAAAAAATCTTATTTAATGTCCACATTGTACAAATTCAACATGTATGTATTGTCTGTACTAAGTGTAAATTATCAATGAATTTGCACTTGCGGATTTTAATAATTAAGTAGAATGTTTGATTTTTCTTTTTTTTTTTTTCCCCAATCTATATATATTCCATTACCTTGCTGAAGTCACTATGTTTTCATTATAAATTTCAAACCTCTAGTTAGCACTGCTTTTAAAAAGCTGATTTGTAAGATCTCATTTGTACATTTCTCTTAAGTATGAACATTTGTCTTTTTTCTTTTTCTTGACATGCTGCTAGTGACATTAACATTTTTTTTATAAAATGTGACATGCAGTTGTTGCAGAAAAAACAGGCTTAAATATGTAAAATCATCTTGTATTGAATATTTTGATCTTGTTATTTACTGTCCTTCAGAAAGCCTTTTTTTGTAAAACTAGTAGGCTACCCGTCGCTTCACTCCGGAAGCCTCGCATATGTAATGGAAAACAAATTTTTATTTATTAAAAAAAAAAACACACACACACACAAATTATATCAAGTAAACTAAAAAATTTTTAAAGTGGTTTTTTTTTTTAATTTAAGTTTTGATATCTATATTCTCTTAATCCACGACTGCTTTTAGAACCAGCGTGTGAATCATATATCTATGATATATTTTTATTTTTTAGAATGGAGATTAGAATGGAGTACTCGTCGTCTAAGGCTAAGACGTCTAACTTCGGAGCGGAAGGTTGCATGTTCGATTCCTGTAGCGAACAAATTGTAATTTTCACAAATTACAACAATTGCACCAGACAGACAGAGAAATAAAAGATTTTAGTATACTTTTCAGTGGTTTTTCAGTTATAAATAGTGATTTTTCAGTATTCTACCTAATAGAAATAGTGCTTCTTTCTTTCTTGACTCTTTCTTTTTATTCCTATTGATACTTTTCATTGGTTTTTGAGTTAGAAATAGTGATGGCTTTTGAGTTACAAATAGTGATTTTTCAGCATTCTACCTAATAGAAATATTGCTTCTTTCTTTCTTGACTTTTTTTTTATTCAAACATCTTCCGTGTACACGTGCTTGTTTTTCAATATCACACATAATTTGGTTGAATAAGAATATTATATTTAAAATATTCCAACATTTCTGCAATTACAGTTCTAATTGTCATTTTCGAATTAAAAATAAACAGACGGATCAGAAATAAATAAAAATCTTGATATTAAAAAAAAAAAAAAAAAAAAAAGTTGAATTCATTTATTATTGATTGTGGGAAGGGGAAGGACACAAAAGGCAAAAAACAATATAAAGTGAGTAGTAGTCACCTTGGCCTAATGGATAAGATGTCTGACTTCGAATCAGAAGGTTATAGGTTCGATTCCTGTCGCGGACGTTTCATTGTAAAAATTATTTCTATTTTCCATTCGCCCAGGAAATTTCGCTGGACACACAGACAGAGAAATAAAAGATTTTAGTAATATAGATTACAGTAGACTCTCGATTATCCGCGGACCTCTCCGGTTTCCTTTTTTTTTTAATGTACAATAAATTACGGAATTAACAAAAAAAATTTTAAAACTAGAATAAGGTAAACAATAAAAGAAGCAGATTTAGCAATGTCCAGGTAAGGGTTTTCGTGTTTCGACATGAAAAAACAGACAATTAACCGATTTTTTTGTTGTTAAAAAGTAAGAAATTAAAGTAAATTAAAAAGTAATTAAATTAAAATTAAGTAATTGTTTATAATGAATGTACTGCCATTTTAATGTAAATTAAACATGTTAAAAGCATTTTTCTTTTTCCCATACTAGCAAATTGAGATTGGAAACAGTGGCCGCACACCATAAAGTTATATTTCAATATGAAATCGTTTTAATTCACTGTAATTATATATTACTTATTGGATTTGATTTGTATTCATTTTCTTCTGAAAATCAAAGAAGCATCCTAATGTGATTTAAAATAGTGAATTTTAAAAGCTTTCCCATCTTCTGAAAGGCAGTTCATAATACCCGTCTTAAATTTTGTCCGAAATTTCATCCACACACACTTCCTGAATGTTAGTTATAATGTATCGTTTATATTGTTAATTAGTCTAAGAAATCTTTCACTGTCATGCCTAACCTTGTTGTTATTACTAACAAAAATATAAATAAAAATTACAAAATGGTCTTAGTAACCAAGTTTCTTCCCTTCCCCCTCCAATCTCATTTAAGACAGTAGGATTGACTTTCATCAGCTCTTCCCATTATTGAAAAACTGAAAATAAGTCACAACATTTTACAGATTTCATTTTTATTAAGTCATGGAAGAAATCTTAGCATTCTCAGTATATATAGTGTGGCCATAAAGTGTGGATACATAGGCGCAGGTGAAATAAAAGCACATATTTATTAACATCTGTATGTTATTGATAATGTGAATAATAAGTTATAACAATTATAGTCGAACAATTGTAAGGTTCGACTGAGTTTGCTTTTACAGGTGTTCTTTGAGGCATGATGGAACTGAGATAAGGATGAACGAGAGAAGTTGAAATTTTTTGAGGGCTAGTCATGCCGTGTAATGCCATTTACTGTCCTCGCATTGTTTTTTTTACCATGTTAAAAACACGTAGAAACACATCTATTTGATTACATTTGTGTATTTGCCTGTGTGTCCAGACTTTTATGGCTACCTTGTACTGCAAGAATCTGTTTAACTGTTGCATGTAAATTGAAAACTTTTATCAAATGAGCAATAAAATACAAATGATTGTATAAAAAGAACTACAGCTTAATTTAATTGTGAATCAACTGATATTAATTCCAGATTAGAATTGTTTTTTTGTTTTTTTTTTTATTATATTTTACCGTTTTTTAGAGTTAAATCTGAAAATGGATTTTTAATTGTCTTGAGATGGACCCTTGGTTCAGTTGATGCGGAAAGAATTCTATTTTGTAAGCTAAGTTAAAAATCAGAAAAAAATAAACAAGTTATTCATTGTATAATTATTTACAAGTGCAGTCAAGTTGAAAATGACGAATTTCTATGAAGTTCTATAAAATCCCACCTAGTGGGATGAAGGCCTTACCTATCCAACATCCTGGAATAGTCTTCAGATCTGCAAAGATGAAACAGAAAGACGGCGGCTCTGTCAAGTTAAAAAGTATTTGCCTTAATAATGCACCGTCTTTTCTTTGTTGAAATTGTGATTATTATTAACATTGCAGAAATTCTGTAGTAACGTAAAAATGTTTTTTTTTCCTTCAAGATATTTCTCTATTCTTAAGGGCAGATTTAAAAAATACAATTAGTTAATTCTTTTATGTAAATTGAGAATAGAAATGATAGATATCCAAGAAAATTAATTGATCTTAGCTAATGTTAGTTAATTACACCATAATACTGTAATTAATCCTTCTTTCTTTTCGCTTATTTAATTGCAGTTTACATTTATTTCTGAAAAATTCTTAAAATCGAAATAAAGTTCTAGTTAACAACTAACAACAAAATGTGATATCATATTGTGTTTGCGAAATCAGACAAATGACTGAATTTTATATACTGCTTTTTTTATTTGTTTGGTTCTGATGTTTTGGGAAAAAAATATAAAAATTCAAAGATTTAAGAAGCTGTAAAGTTTTATATCTTGAAAAGCAGTAATTTCCGAGGGGAAAAAAAAATTACTTTTGTCAGCCTACAAATTGCCTAAGGCTGGAATGCTACATAGGATTCAAATAAAAAGAAACGGAGCAGCAGAATATCAAACTAGTTTGGCATAGTTTGCAATTACATATTTTTTTTCCTATGAATTTTTTGCTTTTCAAGATATAAAACTTACAGCTACTTCAATCTTTGAAGGTAAATGCTTGCAATTTTTTTTCAAAACATCAGAACAAAACAATAAACAAATTCAGATTCACGATTTTACAATTGTTAGTATTGAGTAATACTTTCCAAATTTAGAGATCATGTAGTTTGTAAGTTATTAAATAGGCAGTTGTGCCAAAAGTTAGAAGTTATTCTTTAAATAACTTACCGTATTGGCCCGAATAGAAGACGGCATTTTTTTCCAAAATCCCATCCACGAAAGTACTATTTCGTCTTATATTCGCAACCAAACTAGGAGCGCACACGAAACGCACGAAACCGAAACCAAGCGTGCTCTGGCACTGAAGCAACGCCACCTGGTGGCGGTGGCTGAAGTCGATCGTAGGCCTAACCAACATGTTCCAAAATAAAAAAAAATATATTCTACTACGCTTAGTGGTGTTGTACTTTTTTGCAAAAATAGTTTAATTTAATTTCATAAATGACATTTCGCCTAGCTTAGAAATCACAGATTTAACTAAATATTACTGACATTAAGCCTGTTACTGCAACCAAAAGTATTAACGATTTCATCATGAACTGGATGTGGGAAGATAATTTGTCAACAAACTTTTTTTTTAAATAATTTACTAGAAATATTTGTCGAATTACACCTTGTTAATAGGTATAACGTCTTATATTCGCGACCAATAGTTTTTATCAAATCGGAGCTCAAAAAACGCCATTCGTCTTATATTCGAGCCGTCTTACATTCGGACCAATACGGTACTAGCAAATTAATGTCCTTTTAGATAATAACTTAGTAAGAATAAGTAATAAACAAGGGAATGAAGCCATTTATCAAATCAATTTGGTTTTGTTTGCGTCTAGATATTTTGATTCTGTTCAAAATGAAGTAAGGATAGCAAGTTTTTGGAAAATGGTTTTTCAGTCAATGAAATTGTCCAATTTTAATTGGATTGGCTAAATGCATAAATGATTTCACTGCAGTTATAAAAGGTCCATTGTATTCTTTCTGTATGTTGCTTTTAAGATAGTGAATTACTGAGATTCACTGCAATCCTGATACAACCTGTAAGAATATTTTCAGAAACCTTTTTTGATTTGTGAAATATCCTGATAATATTACAATCATATAGTTAATCATTCTTGTTTCGCAGTAAAGCAAAAAAAAAAAAAATCGGTATTAAAGAAAAGAGGGCGTCATTCTTCATTTTTGGCAGAAATGTACTTCTGATGTTATCTGGTATTGACTTTCATAAAGATTATTGCACTGTTAAATACTAGGTTATACTAAAAAGAACACTCAATAATTAATGCTGAAATTGATCAGTCTTCGAGTCATTCATTGTTGGACCAAGACAACAATGAACGTTTTAAGAAAAAGACTTTGGAAACGATTGATATTATCATAGAGTTAATCGACGAAAAGAATAATGCTAGTGCGGATGTTGATTATATTACACAATCTGAAGATTTTTCAGTTACTGAAAATTAAGAACAGGCCATTACCAAATTGACTTGTAATTATCATCCAATTAAAAACAAATTCAACTGTGTTGACTAGATGAACAATGTTTTGCTCTAGCAACAAGCTATTTAAAAATGTGCTAATACTCTTAAAAGAAATATTTGGGATGTGAATTGAGATTTTTGAAGCCTTGTATAAATTTAAACACTAAAAAAATAAGATAAAAATTGTTGCTTGACATTTTTTGCCTCTATTTTTGGTGAAATGTAGTTTGATATTATTTTACCCAATGAATTGGCTAGGAGTCAAAATGTTCCATCTACAATTTTTATGAATTTCTAGTTAACAGTTAAAACTCAAGCCACATAAAATTACAGATTTTTTAATATTAAGGACATTCTTGAAAAAAAAAAACATTTTCACCCTAGAACGAAAATCCCATTTTATTCTATCTACGAATTTTCTAATGTTATGCAGAGCAATAATGTTCTAACTGCAGATTTGCTTTTGAAATGGTTACTATTCTAATGTGAGTTTAAATGTTTTATGTGCTTTTGATTTCTTGAATTCTCGGATGTTAGATTCAGATGATTCATTCTTCCCACTCAGGGATAAAGATAATAAAGATCCATCTGTTTCGGTGTTTCTACAAAAGTGTGATGAAAGATGATGAAGATTCCGATGTTATGCACATCCTGCTAAGTGACGAAGATGATGATCAGGATTAATGAAGAAGTTGATGTCAGCATGCAAGATAGAAATGCTTTTCAACTATTAGATAATTCAGGAAACAGCACTCTAATGACAACATTATTACTGACACTGCAGAGAAGAAAAGTGGAAGATCATGGAAGACACTAAAGCATGTTGGAAAACCACAAAACTGGATCAAAATCCCCAGAAATGTCTGCATATAATAAGAGAGTAGCTTAAACGTAAGAACAATGAACGACCTGCGCCAAATGCAAGGACAGAACAGTTGTAAGAAAAATTGAACCATTTTGATACTTTTTTCAGAACAAAAAAAAAATAATAAAGCTTTTTGGGGACAGGGCACCTGAAGACCTGTAAGATATTTTTAACAAGTTGTTTGATGAAGACGGAGAAAAAAAAAAGCAGCACTGCAGAGTCAACACGTAAAAAGTTTTCCTATGTATACACGTTGCCTAAAGGGACCAGCGATGGGCAGAGAGTATGTAAAGAATTTTTTCTAAACATGCTTGATATTTTGCAACAGATGGTAAATTCAGCATTTTAAAAATGTCACTGTTGGTTTTCTCCTTCTGCAAAGAAAACTGCACATAATAAAATACCCGATTCATCCATACAGGTAGTAAAGGATATATCAATCAGTTTCCTTGAGTGGAGAGTCACTATTATAGATCAGATTCTAATTGGGAATATTTAGAGTCAACTTAGCATTGCAGGCATGTATAGTTTGTATACCAAATGGTTACAACCTAATTTGAAGCCTGTTAGCAGAACAAGTGCAGAGTGGTGTCATCATAAGCTTCAATCTGGCACCGTGGAAGGACCAATGTGGTACCTGCGAGTTATTTCGAGCTTATGAGAAGGCAAACATCATATCGGAAGCTCAACTAAGTGATCATGAATCACATTTGCGGCGTAAAATGCAGGCACATAATCCAAAAAAAGTTGACAAAAAGAAAGATGCCAAAGTAGTGGTATCTGCAACGTTTCACTTGGAACAGGTGCTTCTGTTCCAAAACTTTTCATTGGAGATAGGTTTTACGTTCGAAAGCTCAACATGTACAACCTTACGGTTCTTACTGTTCTAACCAAGGACATTGTTTCTTGTGGACCGAAAACCAAGGTGGTAGAGGTGCCAACGACATTGCCACAGCTGTTTGGATTTGGTTAAAGGAAGAGGATAGAAAAGGGATAACAAAGGCAGTTCTGTACAGTGCTACCTATGGCATTCAAAATCGTAATCATGTGCTATGTTCCATGTTTATCACCACTCTGCTGAAATCCACATTGTTAGAAGTCATTGACCATATTTTTTGAGGCTGGCCATTCTTTCATGAAATGCAACAATGTACTCGACAATTTTCAGAACTATGAAGCAAGGAAAAGTTGAAGCACCCAGTGACTATCACCATATCATATGTAATGCATATAAAAAGTTGCCTTTCATAGTTCATGAGAAAATCCACAAAGATTTTATCAATTGGGAAGAAGTGAAATCTCAGATTGCAAAATCAAGAGCATTCGCAGGCATTGAAACAATGCATTGGCTTAGATTAGAAAAAGCTATCAGGGATGTGAAAATTACTTTCCTTGAAGAAATATCAGTAGAATGTAGCATTGTGGCTGTTTCCTACAAGAAAAAGTAAAAAGGATTCCTTGGACTCAAAGAAATGGATAACAGCTGATAGACATCCATACTACAATGGCCTACCCACTAAACAGAAACAAGTTATTATTTTTTAATTATTCTTTATTAAATGATGTCACCTAACTGTATATATAAACAAACATGTATATTTGAGACAGAAAAAATCTTAATCAAAGACCATTAAAACTGCGTTAACTTAGAACGTTGTTGCCTGAATTTCTGAAGCCTAGTCCTTTCAGCAAATTTGTTCTAACTGCAGTTTCTAGGTCAAATATTGTGATTTTGTAAAAAAAAAAAAAAAAGCAATTTACCAAAATTTAGACTTTAAACATTCGTAACTACAAAGACAGTTTCACTTATTGAGCTATATAAATCGATTTGGGGATTTTTTTTTTTTTAGTCTTTAAACAGAGTTTTCTCAAAACTATATATTCTGTAGTTAGAACATTTGGCTCCTAGCCAGCGAGATAGTGTACCTAATTACTGCCAGGTGCATCTGTAAATTCAGTTACGATTGAGATTTTCATTGCAGCACCACTATCACACTAATGTTTTTTATTGATGATCCAAAAGATGTTGTATGTGTGCATTTTTTTTAAATCATTATTGATTTTTTTCATTAACATCTTATCTTTTGATTTCAATCAAAAAGTGATGAGCATCCTTCTCCCCTCACAAATATAGAAAGATACAAGAACTTATTTATGTATTTATTTATATACTATTAGAAATTAGAAAGCAAGTATTATTCAACAAAATAAAATAATAAGTATAAAACATAATACTTGCTTTATAAATAAAAAAGAAACAGTTAAAAGAGAAAAAATTATTTTTGCGTTGATATAATAGATGAATTCTATTAATTTTCCAGTTTGTTTGTTTTTTAATAATTTATTTACTACATATTGTTATTTTAAAAAATAATGCCTGAATAAGTTATTGCAAACCTCTTCCCTTAGGATTCATTTGCATTCACCCTTTTATAGAGAGAAGGGTTTTAGTAAAAATTGCAATAGAATCATTAGTAATAGTGCACATTTTTATTTTAATAAATTTAGAATGGCCCCCTTCTGTTTTTACTCACCAAGTTCCTTTCTTAGCTTAATGGATTTTCATTTTAAATACTATTAAATCATCTTGTCTATGTCTTCAGTGATGCCACTACTATTTATTTTTTACTTAAGTTCAGTAGAAATTAAATTATCCTCAATCACTGATCGTCTTGGTTCATTTAAGTAACAGTTCAGAGGCGTATGTAAATGCTACTCTTCTTCCACACTGATTGTCCTGGGAACTTATTTGTAGCCTTCAAGTAAGCATTTGCTATCAATCGATTTTAACAGAATATGGCAAATGCTCTAATAATTGTTTGTACTCCATCTATTTTGTCTTGGCAATTTTCACTGTCTTTCAGAAAACATTCTCACATCTTCAATAACGAGCTATCACAGATCCATTTAATGATGTTTTTTTTTTACCATTCCCCCAGCTTGATTAATTTCTTTGTCTTGCTTCCGTATATTCTACTCTGCACAACTCAATTTGCTCTGTTTTTTTTTTTTTTTTCTTTTTTCAAAACAAAGTTGTTCATCAGAAACCTTCCTATATCCTGAGGTTCCTATAGCTATCTAATTTTGCATTTAATCAAGAGAGTGTTAAGTTGAGCATGTGTTCCAACATTGTTTTGTTAGAAGGTTTCTTACATTCTAGTGTTCATTTAAAACCTTGTCATGGATTAAACATTACTTCGTAATTGAATCCATCCATCCATCCATAGTTTTCTGTCCGAAGACAGGTCCATTTCAATGGAGGTCTCACATGGATCTCCTAGAAACACCTGAGGAAAGATACTGGGGATGGTTTCCCATTGCCTGCCCCCAGGACGCCATTAAGGAATGACGTCAGACCGAAGAGAAAGTGAAGAAGAGGCTGGACAACACTGGAAAGGAAATTGAAACAGCCGTGCCATTGCCGGGATTCGAACCCAGGTACTGGCGCACTGGCCGCCGCCGAGACCGCACGGCCACACCAGCACGGCTGTAATTGAATCATTATACTTTAATTATTACTCTTCTTACTTTAATTAGTTCTATTATAGAAGCATACTACTATCATCGTCTGCTTTTCCAGGTTTTTATCCTTGGCTATTTCTTATTTGAGAGAAGGTAGAAAAGCTTATTACATCCAACAAATTTATCCACTTTAGGTAAGAGTCACTAGTCTATCACCTTCTGATATCTTTTTTATAGATGTCAGAAAGTTATCTCCAATTTTTGAATAAGCAAACTATCACTACTTTGTTATGCACTGTCATTATAACTTATCAAATTGGCTCTCTCCTTTGGCATTTATATCAATTTTCATAAAAATGCTTTTTATATCATCAGAGGCTTATATATTCACCTTCACTTTTCAGTCATTTGTTGATCTTCATTATATTTCAGAGATTGTTTCATATATTCGCTTTAGAAATCTTGTTTTATTTTAAAAGTTCTGAGTTATTTTTCTCATCTGGCCAGGTATATTTTATCGACATTAACTTATAGTTTCTTGTTTCATGATGTTGTTAAAGCTGTGTTTTAGTTGAATTTCTCAATATAATAATTTTCAACTAATTAATTAATATAATTCATTCTAAAGTCCGGCTTAACCTGCCATACTTCATTCCATTTTGTTTCAGTAGCACTTTTTACATGAAGACTGATAATTCTCACTGATCCTAATTTCCCTGAAATGGATTTATCTAGCAGTTTGTATTTTACAAACTCATTTTTAAGAGCACTGTTCTAGAAGATTAAAACTAGACCGTACAGCAAAGTCAGCATTTTGTTGTAGGCTTATGGGTAAACTTATGGTTACAATTTTCAAAAGGGCTTTTTACAATAAATTTTATAATTTCCATGTTATATCACTGCATTATTATTTTGCATTACCAAAAGATCTGATGGTGTAATAAAAAGAGTGTTAAGTAAAATTATTATTGCTACAGATTTACAAAATTTCTGATTAAACGTTAATTAAAAATTTTCATTTTATTTCCTGGTTTGTTAAGTGCACACGGTAAATCCTAGCAAATCATTTTTAATCTTGCTTTATGCTATGCTATTTATAATATCAGCATACGAATGCTCTCGATATATAAAAGCGTTGTTTGAAACAAACTCACTCAGTCACCGAACTCTGTAATCTTTCTTTATTTTGCCATTTATGTAGATTTTTCAAGACTGGTACATTATTACTTCACAAATCCATTTTTGTGATTGCCATTTTCATCACTGAGACTAGACAGATACTGATTTAATTCTGTTCATCGCCACTTGCTTCTTCCTCTGTGTGCTAAATATTTTTGAAATCAGAGTAGATGTTTCAAGATATTTTTCATGTGATTAGAATGATTTTCCTCTATGTAATACACTGTTCTGTTGGCTAGCTTGCTTTGGGTTCATTCTTTTTCTTTTGCAGTTGCTTCAACTTGAGCAACATCTCTTATTTGGGAACAGTTATTGTCGACTCTGCTGTTAATCCCGCTTCTGTTAGTTTCTTAGATGACTCTTGTTTTACATAGTTTCTACACAACATTGCATATAGATGCTTAAATTAATGTGTGCAAATGTTGAATTAATAAAAATACTAAAAAAAACCCACACAATTTAACGTTAAAGATGAAAAAAGACGAACTACTTTCAAAGCCTTTGTAGGCATTGAAACTATCTTGTCTTTTTACATTTTTAACGTTTTATTTTTTTTTTTTTTTAGTTTTTTAATGCATATAGGATTTTATTTGGGGGGTGGGGGTGGCAACTTAAGGAACTGATGAACGATGACAAAAACCTTATTTTCAAAATTTCGAGGGGAGATGTGCAAGATTTTTTCAACTAACTTATTGAACCAAATAAAAAGGAAATATGGCTAATATTTTCAGATTTTGGGGAGACAGAGCTTTTCCTCCCCTCCCTTATATACATCCTGCTTGTATAGCATTTGCATTACTGAAATTCTGTTTATATTTTAAGTTATATCTAGCTTGTACTTTTCTCAAGTCATTTTTTTCTTACTATTTGGCATTGTGTTCAGAAAAATCACTTGTTTCTTCCTGTTTTGGGGATAAATTCTCTGGCCCACATTTCTCAATTTATATAGTGATACTTTTTGAGTTCCAATGTTTTCTTGATTTGGCATTTTCCACTATCACATTTTCTAGATATAGTTAAACTGTACCACAACAGGTGCACGAGAGGTTTAGGCTTCCAGCAATTCTCAAACTTAAGATACCCGATACCCATTTGAGAGAGGGCTGGGTGAACCTTTGGGTCTGTCTGGAGGAGAAATAACTATGGAAAAATCCCTGACCGCTGGGAATTGAACCCGGACTCCTCCGGTCCGCAGTTCAGCAACTTGAGCCACTGGACCCACTTTAGATATATGGTGCAGAAATTTTATCATTGACTCTGTATTGTCTTTTATTATCTCTTAATATTTCTATAGCTTTTTTTTTTTTACTTTTCCTGAAATAAATCATCTTCCAAAATGCGCCATATCTGTTAGACCAGAGTTCTTAACACCTTGGGGATATGGGACTAGAGAATTTTTTTGGTTAAATGGCTGAGACCATCATAAACCCCCCCACCCCCCACTATGATAATTTTGAAAGCTTGCAAACAAATTAAGGACATATTGGGCAATCCATTGGAGGTCTATAATCTTAAAACAATTAGAACCTCTGTGTTTGGGACTTCTGTTAAACGGTTTTAATGCGCAATTTCACAAGTTAAAAAAAAAATCAACTTAGTAATTTAGTGCTGGGGGTAGAATTTTTTTTTTTTTTAAGCATGCATGAAAGAAGGGGCAAATTGAAAAATTTTTTTTTTTTAATTGCTACTATTGCTTTATTATTACATTATCTCTTAATTGTTATAGTCTAGTTACAAAGAAAAAAATCCTCCCTGTAAATAAAATCTGCTTGTGCTGAAGGTTGAAAATTAAATTTGGGATTAAAGGACAATATTTAATAAACTGAAGTGCTTTTAAAATGAAGAGAGATTCAAACACAAAAAATGCGATTTTAGTAATAAGCCATTATATAAAGCTAGCAATCTTTTTAGCCTCTTAACTAACAAGTTGAACAGAGTCGTAAGGAAAAAGCAGCACCAGATAGTTATTTCTTTTCCATTCTTTTATTAAGAAACACATTTTTATACTTACTATTTTTCTAAATATATCCTTTTTTTTTTAAGTATTTACTTTTAAGAGTCCGTGTTACAGTATGAACATTAAAAAATTAAAATTAACTATCATTACATTGTTAGATCTGGTGGGTTCAGATTAAGATGAAAGAAAAAGTATGAGCACAGCTTTTGTTAGTAAAAAAACCCTTTGAATTTAGATCACTGATTATTTTTAAGATTTATATATAAATAAAAATACAAGCATTAAATAAACAAATAGTTAGGGAAGAAAATCCCTGTTCACAGTAAATTGTATTATTTACAATTATAAGTCATCTTGTTACTCTTGGCCATTCTATAAATTCAACTTGGTAATAAGATGTTTGCTATTTTGTAATACTTAATTATTAAATTGCACAATCTGTTAAAAATGTCTGAAGTATTGAGTTTTATCTCGTTTCATGTTTCAATCTGAAATGTTTTGATGTTTTATTTATTTATTAATTCACTGAAAAGCTAATTTGAGAATATATTTTATTATTCAATATTATTTGAATAGTCCTAATTATAATAAAGGTTCATAAGATAAAAAAACAAGAAAGAAAGAAGGCTTAGCATTAGATTCAAGGGAAAATTATCAATTGTCCTTTTCTAAATCAGATTCTGAAAGGGATCCAGTTTTGTAAAGTAAATAAGGAAATAGATTATGCATTCATTAATATCTTTATATCAGGAAGACTGATATTAAACCTCTTTGAGCGAAATGGAGAGCTCTGCAATGAATATATGCGGCATTGAAAGAAAAAAGTTTTAAAAATTATTAAATAAAATAGTTACGGTAGACTCTCGATGTGTCCAAGTTGAAGGGACGCTAAAAAAAATTCGAGATAGCGAGTTTTCGAGGTAACAGAGTCATAACCAAAACATAAAATTTCATGTAAAAACACGGAATAGTATTCTAAAAATTAAAATCTTGAAAGATGAGAATAAGTATAAATATGTAATGTTAGTTGACAATAACTCTAACTATAGCAATGATAATTTTAATTTTTAAAAGTAGTCAAAATAATTGCATTAAATTGAAAAGAATTAGTAAAATACAATGAACTTACATTGCTAGAATTTCTTAAAAATGTCCAGTATCGTGGCCTGGCGACATCTCTTTTGAAATTGTTCTTCAACCAATTTTTCTGTTTGAAAAATAGCGACAAAGTCTTCGTTTTCCACGTTTTCCGAGCATTCCATGAAGCATCGTAGTATGTGGACAGCATCTTCATACCTTACTTCATACTTGATCACAACTGAATATCGATTTTTCCGGAAAATTTCATTTTTTACTTCGAAAAATATTCGACATAACAAGGTCAAGTGAAAACTCTTCGACATAAGAATTAAAATTAACATTAGATGCATATGTAACATCAAGGGGAAAATTAAATTTTCGACATATCAAGGTTTTCGAGTTATCGAAGTTCGACATATCTCGAGTCTACTGTATTTTATTACATGTAAAAATGCACAGAACACGAATTTATTAAGAATAAAATAAAACGAAAATAAAGTAAGAACACTGTAGACAATAATTTGGAACCCAGGTCGATCATCTATCCCCCCCCCCCCCCCAAATGAGTTTTCCCAAAGTCGTTAACTGAATCACTTTTTCGCACCAAAAGGATAGATTCACCCTGATTTCATCAAAATCCTTAGGCCCATTTTCAAGATAAAATTTACAAGAATTGCTCGCTTTTTTAGTATTTGATTTGATGATTGATTGATAAAAAATAAATTGAAACACCAAATATGGAATTACATTTTGTGAATTGATATCCCCCCCCCCCCTTTTTTAATTGTTATTGAAGTTGCACCTTTTATCTTGAAGGATCCATTTGATAGTAATTTCATATTTAATATTACCATTAATTTGTTTTTGTTTTTAATATTAATGTTTTGCTTTCTTTTTATTATCTTTCCAGTTTCTATTCATAATGTTTTGGAAATTCAATTTCATTTCGACATCCCACATCGAAACTATTTTAAGTAAAGAAGTAAGTATATCTTTTATGCAAGTTTCAATTACGATTTTTATTACTTTTTTTTAAACTCTTTTCAAACTGTAATATTTTTGGCTACATTTTCAAATTTGCTAGCTTCGAATTGTCCTTCAAAATTTTAATTAGCATTTTATTTTGAACAGAATGTTACTTTACAAGAGCTTATGGACGAGGACGATGTTTTGCAGGAATGCAAAGCACAGAATAAAAATTTAATAGATTTGTAAGTACTTTTTTTTTATTATTATTTTGATAATTGCAAAAATTTGTACTGAATTGTCAGTTTATTAGATGTATTGCCTCTTCAATGAAAGTGATAGATATATGTAATAAATTGTCAAACTAAGTGTGTTCTGTGTATATTAATGGTTTTAAAATGCCTACATTATGTTACATATTTAATATTTTTTTCAGAATTTACTAATAAATATATCATTCTGTAAAATGAATTTTTAATTTATATTCATTTCAGCTTATCACGTCCTTCTATTTTGGAGGAAATGATTAATTTAATAATTGGCGAACCTTCTGAAGATCTGGATGAAAAAGTTAGATACAAGTGAGTGAATGCTATCTATTCTATTAAAATTTTGAGTTTGGATTAGCCATGTTATAGTTTTCGAATCAACTTAATTAAAAACAACATTCTGTAAATTTCCTTATCATTCATTGAAATAAAGTAGCTCTTCTTTAGCCTGAACTTAACAAAAATTACTTGAAACAACAGTTATTGCTTGAATAATTAGTGTCATAAAAAGAAAACATGTCTGTGTTTATAAGGCGATATTGAAAGAAGTAGTAACCGTACTGAATACAAATTGGAAAAATAGGTTCTGTTCTAACGTAATATTAGCATTCGTGTTAATATTTGTTTCTGAAAATTATTGAATTTGTTAGTTGTGAAATTTATTTTCTTGAAATAGAAACGAATTTTGCCCTATTATGTGAATGTATCCTTTTTATATATATATATATATATTTCAAACTTATCTTTCATTCAGAATTCTTAATTATTTTTTTTTCTTCTTTCTTTTATTGGCTTTATCTAAGCTTTCTTCAAAGCAGATCATTTTTTTTTTTTATACTTTTTAATATTTTTTTTTCAAAAAGTAATAATATTCTGAATTGCGTTGCATTCCTTTTCCAGGAACTAAATGAGCAGAAACCTTTTTTTAACGAACAAGAATGAGTTTTAAAAAAGTTCCATCCAAGTTCATTCCTGATAGTCTGCATTGATGATTTATTAAATGTCATGTTGTGGGAACCAAGTCTTTTCAGATAAAATGTAATAAGATTTATGCGTAGCCACAAAGATAAATAACATTTTATCACTTTGTTTTTGTGTCTTGTCAAATTTGTAAAAAGAAATGTTTCAAAGGCCTTTTGTTCAGGGAATTAGAACATCATTTATTAATTATTATCCAATTTTTATTTATTCGTTTCACTTCAGTATTTTGATTCTTCAGACTTATGCTCAAAATTTCAAGCCATATATCTTCCATTCATCTCATTTGTTTTATGAAAGAGCATTGACTTTTAATAAGAAACTTAAAAGCTTATATATTAATCTTAGGTTAATTACATGGGTCTGTTATAATACAAATCTTTTAAGAGTTCTGCAGTCAGTTTAACATATTTGCTAGAAAATTTCTATTAGGTGGTTTGCATCTTTGTACCTCACTGCAGTTGTTGTTTGCTTCCTCATTATCAGAGCAATCTAATAGAAGGAAAGTTAACATTTAAAAATATTGCCTAGCAGTTTAATAAACTGAAAGAAAAACATTTGACCATACCATTTGCAGACTTTTGGTAGGCTGGGATGGTGAATTAATAGTTCTTTATTGATTGAAGTAAGGCATTCCGACTTTTAGCATTTCTGAGCTTTCCACATTAAACATTTTAAACTATCAATCAAAACTGATGGGATCTGATCCTTCTCCTTTCCAATAGTGTAAATCCTGTAACCTTTCTAGATCCAACTTTTCTGTAGTCTCAAGGGTATCTGCCACCTGTGCTCTTGTCGTTAGTTTGTCAAAGTTAATTTCATGAAACTAATTCATGCGTTGTTCTAATGTTGAAGATCTACTTTTTTTTATTTTTTTATTTCTTTTAAGAAAGAATAACTGAATTACCATATTTGCATTGTGAATTATAGAAGAGAAGCAAAATTCACATATTATTACCTTTTTACTAATAAAACTTCATTTTTCCTGAAAATGATTTTTTCACTAATTAATTGCTATTGTAAGCTAAATATCTATTATAATTTTTTTATATATAAAATTCTAAGATAAAAATTAAAAAAATTGACATAAGGCAAACATCCATATGCACATGCTTCATGTATATTTTCATGTGGATTATACTGAATATTAATGAACGGAGAACTAGTAGCACATCTATTCTTTTTTTTATGTAAGCTTTGTTTAAATGAATCCCAACTCCCACTCTAAAGGGATGGGATGGAACTTTGTTTTTATTTTTATTTTATTTTGGTATGTTTTTAGCTTCATCTAATAATATAAATCAATTATAAACATTGTATATATATATATTTAGTTTGCTTAGATTTTGTTTTGAATTTCAGAAATTGACTGGCCTATATAAAGTTTTTAATTTTTTTCTTAAGTGCTTTTAATTTACTACTTGAAGTGACTTTTGAATTTTGCTGATATTCTATTTCTAATATTTTTATTTATTTATTTCTCTGTTTATTTTAATAAAAATTACTGTGCTATTAAATAAAAATTAAAAGATGCCTACCATTACCATTAAAAGCATGGACAAACGATTAAAAAGGATAAAAGTTCACGACGTTTCTGACCCTCAACTTAATTGGGTCTATCTTCAAGTGAAATTTAAAAAAACATCTTCCATCGATGGAAGATGTTTTTTTAAATTTCACTTGAAAATAGACCCAATTAAGTTGAGGGTCAGAAACGTCGTGAACTTTTATCC
>JAFIDM010000004.1:24848451-24999520 GCA_023159025.1 Thereuonema tuberculata | reverse complement strand
ATAGACCCAATTAAGTTGAGGGTCAGAAACGTCGTGAACTTTTATCCTTTTTAATCGTTTGTCCGTGCTTTTAATGGTAGGCATCTTTTAATTCTCTGTTTATTTATTTATCATGTCAGCTAAAAGGTAAAATTTATTTAAAAAAAAAAAAAAGTATATGGACAGTAATATTTTTCTACAACTTAAGAAACTGTCTTTTCTCTGCCAATAAAATAAAATTGAAATTCAACTTCTACTTTGTGTCAAAAGATTCGTTGGATTTGTAAAGATGTGAATGTCAGTTTTATTTTTTGGTTGGAGTAAATACAGTTGTTAGAAGATTCCTTTTCCTTGTATGTACGTAGTTGACAGGATATTCTTTATTGACATTTTAAACTTTGAATAATATTTTTTTTTTTTTATTAATAACTTCCAGGTATCCTAACATTGCATGCGAGCTTGTGACTTCCGATGTGCAACAAATTAATGATTGTCTTGCGGAAGATGATATGTTATTGGACAAACTATATACTTTCTTAGAAGCTGAAAAGCCGCTGAATCCTCTTCTTGCTAGTTTTTTCAGCAAAACAATGGGAATTCTTATAACAAGAAAAACTGACAAAGTAATTATGTTTATGTTAAATAAAATTGTAATGAATAGTTCACAGTCTAATTTGCTGAAAGTAATCCTTAGCATCGTAAAATCTTCTCTTCTCTTGTTAGTAAAAAACTTAAATTTCTAAAAGATTGCTTTTTTTTTTTTTTGTATTTGTGTTTGTCATGATTACATTTTTTTCATCATATGACAATACTAACTACTCTTCCTATACTGTTGCTGCAAAAGCAGAGCTATTTTGATTAATATTGATGTTTCAGTCTTTGCTTCTATCATCAAATTTGTCAAATTCAACTTGCAGTTTTTTTTTTGTTTTTTTTTAAATATTTGAATTTTATACTTGTAATTTTTTGTAACTGGATTATTGCTGCTTACCTTGTCTTTTGTCGTATTGCCTGTTCAGCTGCATGGATCATACAAAAAAAAAGGAGTGCTTTCCATAAATTTCTTTGTCAGGTTCAGATGTTGCAACACTCATTGTTCTGTAATAGAATGGCTGAACTTTTATATGGAATATTGATTGTTGCTGTTAGTCTGTTTATCATCTACAGCGGTCTCAGGATCAAACTATTTATGCAGCTTGGTTCAGAGCCTTTTCATTACAGTGAAGTTTCTGTCCTCTTTTTATGGTTACTGCTAGCCTCTTTAAGCAATTATCTACCATTTTGAATTGAGAATAGAATGCAAAAGAAGACAAAAAATTGTTCCCTGCTTTATTGCAGTTGTTTGTCTGATGATTGTGTAACAGGAAAACCTATTAGCTCTCCTCTTGCTGCCATGCGTTGAGGAGGAAAAAAAAAAAAAGGTAGTGAGACAGAAATTCAGATTAATGAAATTTCTTTGTATACAGCTGGGTTTACTTTCTAAGATGATTAATTCATTCAAAATTGTCAATTCACACAGAAGGCAGAAGAATTCACAGAAGAAAAAAAAGATAGAAGGCCAAAGAATTGCAGAATATCGGAACAGCATAACTTAAAATTTGAATCTCAAAAGCTTGGGTATCGCAAAGCTGTTAAAATGAAATGAAATACAAGAAGGGAGCAGTATTTAGTACATAGCAATTGCAAATATGCAAACTATAAATAAAGAAGATGGACAGCAACTGGGAACTGTCTTTGGTTTGCAACAGCTGATATTCACTGTGACAAAACATTCAAACAGTGTCAGTGTTCCAGAACTATCTCTAGATAATAGGTAGACCAGAAGAGGACAGCTAATGGAGTATTCATTGCTTCGGTGGAGAATCTACTTTTGGCTTTAAGAGAATCTGACAAACCCAAGCAGCAGGAGTTGCTTAGGAGAAGAGACCTAGCAATCTCATAACGGGGAATGTTCATCCCAGTAATTTCCACTTTATTAGTTAATAATCTGCTGCTGTGATGTCTTTGCCTTTGTGATGATCATTTGCTTCTATCTATGCACAATGTCATAGTACTCTCTCTCTCTCTTCTCTTGCTGACTGGACCTATAAGGCCATTGTTATTACCTACTTACAGTATCCATAAGAAATTTATTTTTATTTTATTTATGGATTAATTTGGACCTCCGCTGGGTCCGGTGCCTTGGCAATTTTTAGCCCTAGTCAACAAACCAGAATAAGTTAGCCAAATTTGTTTAAGATTCAAATGCTCCAGTCCTTGCTTTTTTAAATTAAATTCTAGAACCTTGATTGAATCTCATTTTTACCCTCGATGAAATAATTCACATTGATTCTTCATTTGTTTTATTATTTGGGAAGTTACCAAATTTTTGCAAGATTTTCAGAAGTAAGATATTAAAATTTTTGGAATAAAATCACTAGCATGCGAAGAAGTCTTGATATATATTTTTTATCTCCTGAAGAGACTAATGTAATAGTAATCTCCAACCAAACTGTTGGAAAAAGGATTTCAAGTTTTAATGATAGACCAGTTTTCAAATTTTCGTAAATGTGCTAATAAGTAACAAAATTAAAGGTCCTTTCAAACTCTTCTCCTCCCACCCGCTTTTTTAATTTGTTTTAAATATCCTCTTCATATTTTGTTATGCACATTATTCATGTTTTGTTTTATGAATTTCAGAAAGAGAGAAAAAATATGAAATATCTTAAAAAAAGATTGAAACAATAAGTAAAATGAACATACTGAAGAATAGAGATAAGATTCTCTTTTTTCTTGTTTTGTGTGTATGTGTATATAAATTTAAATCACAAATTACTTGAATTTTGATGATGTGGCCACTTTATAGTCAGAAAATTTTGCCAAACATACAAATTCTAATTAATAATAAAATAGTCTTTCATGACGAATTTCACTCGTTTAGTTGGGAGAATGAATCGTTATTGAAACTTTTTTTTTTAATAAAGTAGAAGGCTTTTGATAATGAGATTGAGCTAAGTCACAGATTTTAAATTGTAATTAACCTTTGATCTAAATGATTTCACATAGAATGGTTACAAAGTCAGCAGTTGGTTGATATTTCAAAAGCACAATTGAAACTAAGTGCTTTCTTGAAGGCCGCTATCTAAAGTGGTGTTCAATCTAGACCTTAGAGAAGGTCAGTCCTTTGTTAATATACACAGCAAATATGAAAGTAGAATAAAAGGTTCCCTTCTAATTAAACTCTGTGATGTTATACGATGTTTTTATTATTATTATTATTATTATTATTATATAATGAAAAATAATTTTCTTAGAAAACGGCAAGAATAAAAGTAAGTATATATTAAAAGTTATAAGATTAAAAGACTTATTAAAATAATGCTTTGAGGCTCAACTAAAGCTCTTTCTCAAATTAAAAATTATAGCAAAATTTAACGTGCGTAGGAATTTTAGTAATAAAAAAATAAAGATAAAAACGCACAATATCTAAAAGATCCACTAAGCTATTTTTGGCATTTTCATACCGGGAATCAAATACAGACTGTTTCGACCTTCCCAGGTCTCATCAGTTTGTTTCGCCCAGTACTCATAACTTAGTGGGATCCAAAGAAACATATACTAAATTAAAAATTAAGCGGAGCTTATAATAATCGTCCTTAACGGAGCCATTACAATTCTGATGACTCCATTAAGGGCAGTTATCATAAGCTCCATTTCCTTTTTAATTTGAGAAAGGGCTCTCGTTGAATCTCAAACATCATTTTAGTTAATCTTATAACTTTTAATATTGTGATTGAATGGTTGTTTATTATACTATTGAATTCTGCACATTAAAAATGTATCAAAATATTTTAAATTTGTAAGTTGTATAGGATATATATGTATATGTGTGTATATATATATATATATATATACATACTAAGTGATCAAAAATATTGGAACACCTACCTGAAACTGTAGTCAAACTTTCCCATGCCTCACTCCCCAGTAGTGGACATTAGTAGGAAATAGGTCTGTTTTTCATCTTTATCACTGCTACGACTGCTGGGGAGACTTCCTACCAGGTGCCTGAACATCTCTGGAGAAATGGCAGCTAATTCTTCCTGAAGTGCTTAGCCAGAGCAGGTCTTGATATGGGACGTTGGGTCTGGAGTAAAGTTGACCCCTCTGATTCCTCCCATAGGTGTTCAGGTCGGACACTGGACAGGCCAGTCCATTTCCGAAATCTTACTGTCCACAAACCATTACATCACAGGCCTCGGTTTTTGACACAAGAGTGTTGTCATGGTGATAGAGGCAATGGTCATCACTGAAGTGGTCTTCGACTATAGGCAAGTATGTAACTGGTTAAAATGCAATTTACATTGCCATGCAGTGGTACAAGAGGACCAAATCCAATCCATAAAAAACAACCCCACACTGTGGGTGTCCAGTGGTGTCAATCCTTACACCATTTGAGGTGGCCCTTATCATTCACAGGAAAATATTTGGTTTGTGAGAGGCTGCTGGACCATGAAACCCCGTTCCTCTCCCCTGACCTCTTGACGAACAGTCATGGTGCTGGCTAGAGTGTTAGTACTACTGTGAAACTCGTGGGTGATTGTTGCAATCAATGTCTGGCTATTTGTACGAATCACCTTCTTAACTGAACGGTCTGTCAGAATATGTGGCAAACCTGGTTGTGATTTTGTTGAGGCTGCGGCTTCCCATTTCCACTTCACAGTTATTCAACAGTCACCAACAGTCGAAGTGACAGCCTATGACCAGTCCATGTTCAAAGTCACTGAGCTCCAGCATTTTTCTGTTACTTCCTATCAATTAACAACACACCACTCTCTGCCTTTTATATCAATACATGATGTTGTCTGCCATCTAGGCTTCAGTTCACTATTGCAGAGGAGGTCCGGATATTTTTGATCACATAGTGTATCTAGAATATTTAGTATCATTTTCCTTTTTACTGTATCTGGGAAAAATGATGAAATAGGGCAATTTGTCATTTTTCATGTAAACATTGGTTGAATTTGTCTTTTTTTTTTATTTATCAGATTTTTGATTAATTTTAGGGACATTCAGTAATTACAAACACCCTTCATCCCGATTAGTCTGTTAAATCAAGTGTTTAACGTTATTTGGGCTATTTTTTTTAAATTTAAATAGATAATTTTTGTATCTTTTTTATAATTGCTGCTTTTTATTTTTGTTTGTCCTAGATTCTACAATTTTTAAAGGCTAAAGAAGACTTTGTCAATTTACTTTTAAATCATTTGAGCACTTCAGCAATAATGGATTTACTTTTACGATTGATAACATGCATTGAAAGTGGGAAACAGAGACTAGAGGTGTTAAATGTAAGTAAATTAGATATATAAACTCATGTTTGTTGTAAAATGCAACACCATGAAGGAAACATTCAAATCAAGTGAAACTTATGGGAAATGTAAAGCAGGGTATGATATGCAAATAATTAAAATTTGGGAATGATTGCGCATGGCTAGACTCAGCAGTGTCCTCTGAACCATCATGTAAGAGTGTACAAGTAAGAGGACAGTTGTGGGTCCAGACAGGTAGTTTTTCATCGTCAGTGAGCTGTACACGTACCTACTGGAGTCGGTATGCCTCGTCGACATCAAAGGTCGCTTTATAAGCAAGCTACGAAGTTTGAACAAGACCGAATGATCGGCTTGCAAGAAGGAGGATTTTCATACCACAAATTGCTGATCGTATGGGGCATAATGCCACAACAGCAATGCAAGTGTGGAAGCAGTGACTGAGAACAGGACGAGTCAAAAATCCAGAATTGGGCCACAAAATATGATGACACCACGGGATGATAAACATCTCATCCACATGACAGTGACTGTCTGTTCAGCTTCTTCTCTAGAATGTTAGCACAATATTGGAACCCTGCAGCAGGTCTGACATTGTCTGGCTCCACAGTTTGATGGTGTCTGCTGCGCAGAGGACTGCGTTCATGCCTGCCTTTTTTTATGGAGGATTCCTTTGGGCCTGAACCATCTACGCCACGGGCTTCAATGGGCTCACGAACACACCCACTGGCGTGCAGATTGGCACCGTCGTGTTTTCGGATGAGTCCTACTTCAACTTGGATTGCAATGATGGCCACATACGCATTAGTTGCTATCAAGGTTAACACCATCATACTGCACAAACGATAGGCGTGATGGTTTGGGAGCAATTGGGTATCATGGTCGATCTCGGCTGCTAGGAATTGTGGGCACTCGCAACAACAACTGCTACATCAGGGAAATTGTAAGAGTCTGAAGTCGTACTCTTCCTTCAGCACTCTCCTGGCGCTATATTCCAACAAGACAACGCTCAACCACATTTTTCCAGAAATGTCCAGGCCTTCTTCGAAGCAAGGCAGAGACCCCTTCTTCCTGCGAGTGTGGAAGCAGTGGACTGACGAAAACAGCACGAATCGAAAATCCGGAAGCGGACCACAAAATGTGACGACACCTCATCCGCATGGCAGTGATGAACCGAGTGTTAGCACAACGTTGGAACACTGCAACCAGTCTGACATTGTCTGGTTTCACAGTTCGACAGCATCTGCTGCACAACGGAGGATTCCATGCGGAGGATTCCCTTAGACCTGCACCATCGGAGCCTCAGGCTACAATGGGCTCACGAACACACCCACTGGCATTCATATTGGCACTATGGCGTGTTTTTGGATGAGTCCTGCTTTAACTTGGATTACAATGGTTGTTGCATACGCATTAGACGATATCCAGGTGAGCTCCATCTTCCAGACTGCATTGTTCCAGTCTCATACTGCACAAACAATAGGCGTGATGGTTTGGAGAGCAATTCGATATCATAGGCAATCTCGAGTGCTATGAATTGTGGACACTCAACAGCAACTGCTATATCAGGGAAGTTGTGGAGGCTGAAGTCGTACCCTTCCTTCAGCACACTTCTGGAGCCATATTCCAGCAAGAAAATGCCTGACCACATGTTGCAAGAAATGTCCAGCCGTCTTCGAAGCAAGGCAGATACCCCTTCTTCCCTGGCCTGCATGTTCACCCAATATATCATCTATTGAACATGTCTGGGATATAGTCACTCAACAGTTAGTCTGTCATTATCATCCAGCTGCCAATACCTATGAACTGTGGACTTGGATAGAAGCAGCCTGGCAGGTGATACCGAAGGAACACATCCAAAGCCTGTTTGATTCGATGCCATGGCGTATAGCAGCTCTTATTACAGCTCGTGTGAAGGCTTTACACCATACTGGTTTTTTGCAAGTACTGTTGTTCAATTGATCTGAGACTTTAGTCGTTTGTATCACTATTAGTAATGTGTGTATCAAATTTCCTTCCATTCTGATGGTCCCTGCATGGTGTTGCAATTTTCGCAAACGCTTATGTATTTTGATGTTATTCTTTTCTGTAACTCCGCGGTTTTCTACCTTTTTTGTTCAACCTCAAATTTAATTCATCTTTATGTACCCCCAAGGTTATTAGTGAAGACTTTAAATTGTATTCAGTTTCCTCAAGCAGGCATCGCGAACAAGCATCTAAAATAAATTACATAATTAAAATCCAATATATTAAAATTTTAAAGCTTTTTAAAGTTAAAACTTTTTTTAATTAAGCAATAAGTTTTAATTTTACAAATACATATCACTTACTTTCTAGTGCATAAAAAGTATTAATGAACAAAAGTACGCCTGAATTGTGGTGCCTGAATAAGTAAAAAGTTAAGAATTAATCTATATCAAATATTTTTATCTATAATTAGTTCTAACCTATTAATGAGATGTCTGGGAATAAATTAAGCTACTTCACCACTACAGGTCTTTACCTTGACTTTCTCTGTACTGCTTTTGCAAGCACAACACCACCACCTACTTATTAACGAGAGGCAGCGAATTAGAAGCAGGGGAGGGAGAAAGGCAGGATTAAGATTTGTTTCAGATTAAGCAAATAAAATATTTCTTCAAAATAAAGTAAAAGAGAGAAATATGGAAAAATTATAAAAATAATATTTATATTGCCTTAACAGATTATCGTTTCAAATAAAAAAGTTTCTAGTACTCACAGCACGTTAAATTTTTGGCTTCTTTTCTGCCTTATTTTCTTAAAATAACTTTCTTTGAGCCTTCTGCTCTTTTATTAAAATCCTTTCATTCCCACGAGTCGTAGGAAAAGGATTTGGTTGTTGCTGACAGGCACAACAATTTATTTTTCTTGTTTTTCTTTGGTTGGGGGTCACTTCCAGTTTGGCGGTGGCTCTCAGCACAAGGATCTTGCCTTTCCGAGTCTTTTATCGGGAGAGGCAGGGTTGGGCTGACGAGTCCGTAGAAGGACGAAACGGCCGTACCCAACTCCTCTCCTAATAATTGAATCGGAAAGGCAATTTCCAATTGATTCAGGTGCTGTTTTTTTGTTTCTTGTCTTTTTGTTTCTCAATTCTTTGCACGGCACGTTAAATTTTGGGCTTCTTTTCTGCCTTATTTTCTTATTCACACTAATTTACTTAAAATAATGAAAAATAAGAAAACCTTCCGACATTGCATTGGCAGATTTTTTTTTTTTTCCACATACTCCCTAGATGTCTTTTTGTTTATATATGTATATCACTGCTCTAATTCATACTTAGAGAAATACTACTATTAAATGAGATGCAAGTTCAGTGTAAAACTAAACCTAGCCGAATTCAAGAGAGACTTTAAACAGTCCTAAAGTATGTGATAATGCTAAAAATTTATCTGATGTTGTAATGTGTTATATTACTGATAATTTAACAATAATGTATACAATCAGCTGTTTAGTAAGGTAGTCAATGTGAAACAATTATCTTAGTCCACTTTTGTATTAAGCCCCCACCCCCCAATGTGAAACTATAAAGTAACACACACAACACTTTCATCATAAATAGTGAAATATCTGTTGAAACTAGATTTCTTTTTCATTAAATAATTGCAATTTCTAATTATTTACTTATTTTTTTTTTTTTTATTATTAGTGGTTAAATGAACAACGTATAATTCAACGGTTAATTAGTTTAATTGATCCAGACAATGAAGAAGACAGGCATTGTAATGCATCTCAGGCATTATGCGACATTATTAGGTTTGCAAGAGAGCAGATGTCACAACTTCAAGAAAAGGCCGATCCTGATCCTCTACTCCAGACACTAGAATTGTTCGTAATGCTTTTTTTTTCTTACAAATTTCTGAATAGATTTACAGCTGTTGATTAAACAATTTTTCTTTGTTACTATTAATGCTCGTTGCAGTGAAAAAACTGCAACTTAAATTCTTCAAGCTTTTTCTGTTCTTTTGTTGAGCTCAATTCTTCAATCAAAAATTAATTCAGTGAATGTTCAATGGAAATCTTTTTTATCATTATTTATTTATTGTTTCCCTGAAATTTGAACAGCATTACTTTGTAATATATAAATCAAATGATCAAATCTTCAATTAATTATCTGTAACTTCAAATAAATACACATGCTTCAAACTTTAACCAATATTTCGTCTTTTTATAATCTAAAGACTTTATTGAGGTATATTACATAAAGAATTAAAATAAGAGAAGAAAAGAAACTATCTTCTCTATAAAACAAACATTTTCAAACATAATACAATAATAAACTTACATTACCCTACACTAATGGACCGGACAGTTCGCTTTATTGGAAACATGTGAAAATGTAACTGATTTAAGAGTGGGATGGGCACCCACGCTGAAATTACATTAGCCACCCTGTGGGGCATGCTTTCCACAAAGTTTTGATACAGAGCTAAGGGTTTTTATGTCCGTTCCTACTTCAAGAACATGGCCAGTGCAGCTATAGATGTTGGATGTGGTCCCCTGGCCCTCAATCGATGCTCTAACTCGTCCCATAAATGTTCGATAGGGTTTAGGTCGGGACTCTGAGCAGGCCATGGAAGCCGCTTTACAGCCATCTCTGTATACCACTGCTGGATAGAGGCTGAAACATGGCATGGAGCATTGTCATCCTGAAAGTAACTATCGTCATTTCCAAGCATTTGCCAGAGAGTAGAAACAACCCAATTATTCAAAATGTCTTTGTAGCTTTCGGAGTTCAAGATTCCCGCAACAATATGCAATGGTCCCAGGCCATACTATGAGAATCACCCCCACAGCATGATTCCCCCACTGCCGAACTTCACAATTGGAACGATGCACTCGGGTAAAAGACGTTCGCCTGGCATTCGCCACACTCAAACCACGTTCATCCGGCTGGAAGAGAGTGTAAGATGATGATGCACGTTACACTCCATAAAATTGTTTTCCACTGCTCTACAGTTCAGTTGCGACTTTGCAAATACCACTTGAGTCTGGCGGTTCTGTTGAATGGTGAGATGTGTGGTTTGTGGATTTTAAGGGCGTTCAATTCCTTTCGCAATGTATTGTGATTGTGATGTATTCCGCAATGTAACTCTTGATGCCTGTTGAAACTCACTGATCACGTGCGCACATGCACTTTGACGATCTCGTCTGATTTTATGTAAATATGCAGGTGTCCGGTCCATTACTGTAGGGTAGTGTATGTTAAGGTGAATGAAATATCCTTAGGCTTTTATAGGAAGTTCATAAAACGTAATAAGAGATTAAACGAAATTTTTAAATGTAATTAGTAAGTTTGTTTCCTACGAGATTTTATTTTTATTGTTATAGGTTTTGTTGATTTTGAATTATTTTTAGTTTATAAATCACAGGTTTTGTTATTTTTAAACAAAGGTTTGATGTAGGATAGCACAAAATAAGTTTATTATTGTATTATGTTTGAAAATGTTTGTTTTATAGAGAAGAGAGTTTCTTCTCTTATTTTAATTCTTTAGGTAATATACCTCGATAAAGTCTTTAGATTATAAAAAGATCAAATATTTATTAAAGTTTGAAGTATGTGTATTTATTTGAAGTTATAGATAATCAATTGAGCATTACTTTGTTTTTAAACAAGTCATTTTGAGCCTTAAGACTGTTCATCTGTAACTACAGTTAATGCTCACTGCTATCAAACCATTACATCCAATTTAAAAGACTAAGCATTAAGCTTATGAATACGATACTGTTGATAGGATTGAATGGATTTTACAGATTTACAAAATTAACATTGAACTTCCAATGAATTAATATCCAAAGTGATGAAAAAAACTTATGAGACAGCAGTTTTAATTATTACAAATTTCTACACAAAATTGAGATAATCAAGAAATTAAGTTGGGATTGCTGTCTTCAAGTACAATAATTTTACAGTAAGAATGCTTAAATACCGTATTTTACGGACTATAAGACACACTTTTTTCTTCTAAAAATTTCCTCCAAAATTAAGGTGCGTCTTATACTCAAAATTAATATAAATATGGTAAAAATGTTATTTTTTTTGAAAAATTGCTTAAAAATTAAGGTGCGTCTTGTAAAATATGGTATTATTTAATGTTTTATTTTTTTTGGGATAGTTTTGGAATCCAGTCATGTTTTTGATTTACTCTTTAATTTTAATGTTCCTCTATTCTGTTTTTCCTAGATCTGAAACTATTGCCGAATTGCTGGATCATATGTATCAGAAGAGTAAAAATGAAAGTGTTTTAGTTAACGGAATTGCTGTTCTGCTTGCATTACTTGAATTTAGAAAGCCAGGGTGAGTATTTTGATTACAGATTGTTGTGTACGATTATTTGTTAACGTCTTAAAAATGAAGACTCACTTAACAGAGATCTTGCTGCTGTTTTTATTGTTATCCTCTTGAAGTACAAATCTCAATGGGCTATATTTTCGATAATTGAAGGCTTTGTTTGTCATGTTTTGACGGAATTAGCCATCAAAAATTGTGTGCACTAAAATTCAAATTATGTTTGGTCTTGTGTATTGTTTGTTTAGTTATTCAAGAGATGGACATTGAGCCTTACTAATTCCATTTGTATTTGCAAAATAAATTTATGCCATAAGTGGAGCTTTGAATTCCTAGTGCTTGTTCCTTGTTTAATAATGTGTTCCACAGAAACGAAGACAGTAGTGTTTATTTTACTTAAACACTACAATTGTTTTGTCCGTTTATATTAGAAGAAACTTTGTAGTAAGACTTTATCAGCAGATTTATTATAATCCTGTTGCGTTAAGGAAAGATTGACTCAATTGTATGTTTTGTTTGGCAAAAATCCAAAGATGCAGACGATTTGAATGCTTGAAATTGTCTATTACGTTGCCTACCATTTTCTGACAATGATCTCATGTATTTTTATACATTACATGTAATAGCAGTGATAGCTTGAATTGTCAGCTCCCTTTGTAGTTACTCTTCAATTTTATATTGTTTTCATTGTAAACCTTGTGAATCTCCATAAAAACAGAATTGATAATTTCAATCTTTCTTCAGTTGATTTTACTTTTTAATAATAACAAATATTGTCAAGTTGTAATACTTATCACTGACACTAAGGTTTTGAATCTTTTATTTTCCACGTTCTTAAAATATACATTTTTTTAAAAATGCTGTAACTTTTACTTTGTATGTTGGGACGAATCAGGCATGTAAAAGCTGCCTGGCTGTGTCTTTACCTTTTGATTCATGTATAATCAAAGTAATAATCGTTGTGTTTTTTGTTTTTGCCTAGTCAAAACAACCAGTCTCAACCAAATGAACCAAATTCGATGTATTTTCGGCCTGAATCTCATGAGCAGATGACAGCACTGGATTCAGAACGGCTTGCAGTTGGTGTATCCCATACACTTGCTGCCCTGAAGCCAAGGCTTCGGGAATTTCATCATCTTTTACTTGAACCTCCACATGTAAGTAAAATTATAGTACATATACAGTATTCTAATTAAGAGGAGGACCTTAATTTGCCGTTTCAAAATAATGATTGAAAATTTAATTATTTTATTTTTATTATTGCTTATAATTTTTAAATAATAAAACAAGATTTTTTTTTAGAGAGAGCTAATCATAAAGCACTTTATAATTTAAAAACATTTAAAAACTCGCACAACATTTCAGGTTTCTGTGTGTCCGAAGTCTATTCTCAAATGGATATACGGAGACCTGAAATGTTGTGAAAGTTTTAAATGTTTTTTTTTTTGTTTTTTTTTTAAATATTTTAAAATTATAAAGTGCTTTTATGGTTAGCTCTCTCTAATAACTGCATGTTTTTAACTGCATGTAAAAAAAAAAAGTAATATCTTTTAGATTTAAATCTTAATTCTAACACTGTTTTTAAATTAAAACCATGTCTAATTTACCAAAATTATTGCTTATTATAATATTTATTCTTGCTAAGTAATTAAAAAACTAAACAAATAAGTTACATTTAATCTTGAATTAACTAAAGTTAATTCAAGATTAAATTATTTTTTTTTCTGTCTAAAGTCATATATTGCAATTGGGAAGCTTTTGGTGTTGAATCTTTCCTTTTTCTTTTAGCTAATATTCACATAGAAAATATCTGAAAGAAACATAATCTTAATTTCATTATTAATAAGTCAAATTTTTTTAAATTATTATTATTATTATTATTATTTTTTTTTTAATTGTTTAGAAAAATTCTATCCCAACGACTATTGGAATATTAGAGCAGCCATTAGGAAATACTCGAATCCATATAGCAAGGTTACTATCAGCAATAGTAGCAACAAATTCCCATATAGTAAATGAAGATTTAGCAAATTTAGGAACTATGGAAATTCTTTTGGTAAGTTTATTTTTTACATTAGTTTTACTAATTCTTTACTATTATAAAAGAAGGATTTTACTAATTCTGTACTATTATAAAAGAAGGATAAAGTCCTTCAAAATTTTGTTAAAAATTTATATTCCTTTATTATTTGTAATTTTAACAAGAATGAGGTAATTCCCAGTAAAAGGAAATATTAAAAAATACTTTTCCTTAAGAATCCACAGAAAACTTTTGAAAGAAATTTAAAATCGGCGTTTAAAAATGAATGTCCTAAAATTGTAATTTTTTAAATATATTTGATTATTTGACCTCTCGAAAGCATTTTCTAATTCATTATTATTTATTTACTTACTTTAAATTTATTTTAAATGACATATTTTTATCATTGCAGGATTTATTTTTTAAATATTCCTGGAATAATTTCCTACATACTCAAGTTGAACAGTGTATTGGTACTATTTTGAGTAATGTTCCAGCAGAGAATGAAGAAGGAAAAACAGAACATCCACTGTTGGTGCAGGTGAGGAAATACCTTTATGATACTTCTAATTATCATTAAACTAGCAAATCCTGACTAGAGAAGACCAAGAAGTAGAAAAAAGTGAATTAATAGTAAAAAAAAAGAAAAAAGATCCTTTGTTAATTAAACTACTGATTTCATTCTCCATTCATTGTTTTCCTCTAAATCTGATCTAATTATCATATTATAATTATGGTATGCACCAAAACAAAACTATACTAAACGTCACAAACCTTTGTTGCTCATGCACACCACTTGATAACCTCATTTGAACATCATCATGGAAACGTAACAGTATCTTATATTAGTTGAAGCTTGATAGATGTTCAGATGGTACTAAAAATTAGGGGATTTTTTTTTTTTATTATTGTTGAGCATTATTTTTTGTCATACGGAGTTGGATGTTCAAATGGGCCAAGTTTGCTATACGCTAGAAATGCATTTCAAGTATGATTTCAATAACCATCACCCACGTTAGCCATCATTAAAAATTTTTGTTCGACTGGCAGCGTTTTGACAAAGCCCAGAGACTGCACCAGAAGTCCAGTTACAGTGATAAAAAATGAGAATCGAGGAAGGATCCAAGAGCAGGTGTTGTACAGTTGCCTAAATGAATTCTTTGGCGAACATCCTTAAAAATGAAGCTTAGTTAAAAACATCTGAGATGTTCAAGGAAGTTGGTGGTTTTGCCTCAAGATACAGACCCGACAAAGTCTGAGCAATGCCGACAAGGACCCGAGAATCACTTACTGTGCAGTGATGTTATTAGCAATGGCGTACGATGATGAAACTTTCATGGGGGATCATATCAGATTCTGCCGATCAAGCAACCTGCCACTTCGTATGCAATGGTTCCAGCAGGATGGGCCACACCACACAGCGAGGGACATGCTTCAGTTGCTTCATGCACATTTTGGTAATCGCGTCATTTCCCTTTCCATATCCATCTCATTCATCTGATCTTATGCCACTGGACACTTACATTTGGGGTATGCTGAAGTAAGCCATTTTCTAAGAGAACCCATCGGCAACCATTGAACTTAAGTCAAAAGATTGTGTCATACTTTAGAGAATTGAAGCAACTTCTCTTCAGGGACATTGTTCCAGAATCTATGTGAGCGTTATGAGTACTGTCTGCAACGCAACGGACAGCATATCGAATAGAAAACGTGAAAATTGACTTCCATGTACCACAAGCTTCCTCTACTGCAACCCTCGAAAATCCCACTCGCAAACTCGCAATTTGTGCGTAGAAATTAGGCACTTGCGAGTGGAAAAAATTACCCTTGCAAATCGGTTTTTTTCTAAATTCAAAACCTTGGCTGCTGTGCCAATTCAAATTTACCGGCTACCGCCTATTCAAATTCACCGGGATGTGAATTCCCGCGAGGGGTATTTCATGATGGAAGTTTTCTCTACCCTTTACCAATCACCATTCGGCAATCGCCAATCACAACCCCAGTTCTATTTTTAGTTCGGCCAAATTTTATACACCTACCAATCTGGCGGGTTCCTTTGCTAGTATAGGTATATCATATATATATGAAATTCCCCCCCCCCCCCCCCCCCCCGTTAATTAGCTAGCGAGAGTAAATTTCCATTTGCGAGTTGGTTTAGGCACACATTTTTGAGAGTTGCTCTACTGTCTGTATTCTGTATGTTGTATAAACTTTTTTTTTTTGTACACAAACATTTAAGTATTGTTTGTTTTGGTGCATACTGTATTATTTCATAAAAGTTTTTTTGCCGATAATATTTTCATTTTAGGTTCAGAAATTATTGACGACAGTTTTTCTCATTTCTATGAAAAAATGTGTTCCTTTCCTAGAAACTTTTTAAATAAACACATTCTTTTTTTTTTTTTTTTTCATGTAGAACCAAGTTCTTAAGTGTGAACATGAATGGATTTTTTACAGATTCTTACATGTTCTTCTGTCATTTCTTTGGGATCACAAGATCTTTGGCTAACTTTTCTTCACCACTCCTTTCTATTATTTAGTGAAGCATTCCTTTTTAGTGACCTTATACAGAGGAACTGTTAATGTTTGGTGTGTGTGTGTAAATACCTTTCACAGCCCAAATTGGAGGCAATCCCATGGGTCATATATCATTGGACTTGCCATAGCCTGAAGGATTGGGGAGAAAAATCTGACTTTTAGTCCGGTTTTAGGTGATCGCTGACCTAGTCAGGAAAATATAGTGGTAATTGGACCAAATTGGGGTTGTATCTACACCTAATCGACTAAGCTGAGAATGAATTTTTGAGATTCTTTACATGATCGTCCATCTCCCATCCTAAAACTCGTGTTCTGTTGTCAACAAGATCCAACACGGCATATCGAGTATCACATTCAAATATGATTTGTGTTTCAAAAAAAATTCTCAATTTCTTAATTAGGATATCTTTCGGGTAAAAAAAAAAACAAACATTGTTTTACCCTAGTATTATTTTTTCTAATTATCAGATTATGGCAAATGCTACTTTTTTTACATTTTTTGATGTTTATTCAACCATGAAACTTGCTGAAAACAAGTATTATTTTTATTATTATATCTTTTTTTTTTTTTAACAGATTCTATATGTAGTGTGTATTACTTTTTCTCTACCTTTTACTTTCGTTGTCTTTCTGGCCTTTGGAATTAGATTCATACACTTATCTAACATCACTCAGCCAGTCTAGTGATCCTTAACGATACTTAAACTCAGATTTGACTACTTCTTCCTTTCTTACTGCTTCATTCATTCAATAGATTATTTCTTCCCAATGTAAAAACACATTCTTCTTTCTTTATTATCAATATTTTGATCTCTTTGCAGAGAGCTTTTTCAGAATCTCAGGACAGGAAAATTTCTTCCTCTACAGGAATTTCGTTAATAGATCTCTGCAAAAGAAATATTGATAATAAAGAAGTTAAGAAAGAAGAATATGTGTTTTTACATTTGGAAGAACAAGTTTTTGGAGAAATCATATTTCTATAGATTGTTTTTTTTTGTTTGTTTTTGATTTTATGGACTAATAAATGCTTCCATTGTTCTGCTTACCGTAATGATAACATTCCTTTAATGATTCTGACCAAGTTTCCCCAGTTAATACAAACACTATAACAAAATGTAGTTTTTGAATATTTTATTCCATCTGATGACTTGCATATAACTTACTCTGTGCACTCTCTTCTAGTGGATATCAAACACACTGGCAGTTTTCTTTACATTATCTCTTTATCTTTGTTTTTTTTGTTGTTTTTTTCCTAAAGTGTCAGGCATATTTCTCAAGCAGTGTTAAGCTTTTTGAGCTGCCTTTTAAAATAAATCTTTGTGGATAACATATAATACAAGGTGGCCCATATCTATATGTATGATATATATATTCGAATCATTTATCGAACAAGTCTGCAGAGAATGATTAAAGAACTGAAACTGAGACCATACCATCTACATTTGCTCAATGCACTGAAAGAGGATGATCCCAACAGATGTGTACAGTTCACCGAGATCTGGCTCGCGAAGCTTTGAAGATTCTGAGCTAGTGCACCACATGATATGGACTGATGAAGCAAAATTCCATGTTTCAGGTAGCGTGAACTGTCACAATTATGTGTATTGGCAAACCCTCGTGGAAATCTAGATGAACAGCCTGAGCCCTGAAGTTGTGGTGTTGGATGGTGTCAGTTTCGATGGAGTAATCGACTCATTTTTTTTTGGACAACATGATCACAGGAGATAGTTATCTGGAATACCCAATGGACACTGTCCAAACCACTACTGTTTCAATAATATGACTTGGACACAACGTGGTGGCAATAGATGGTGCTCCACCTTACTATGCTTCTACAGTTCGGGAATGGTTGGATGAAACGATTATTGAGACATCTGAAAAGACAAGGTGTACCATCATAGGATCCACAACATTTCAGAACTTTGTGCTGCAGTAATTGAGGAATTCAACAACGTTCATGTGGACATGTGCCAAAGGGCTTGTGAAAATGTGAAATTGTGCCTGCAGGCTTGCATTGACCTTGACTGCAGTATGATAGACCATGCAATGGAAAACTGACACTAACTCAGTTTCTGTGTTCTAACACTGTAAAGTTTCATGAAATAAATTTGTTAATTACAGAAGACTACATAATAATACCATTTTGTTCCAATCATATATATAAATTTGGGCAACCCTGTAGAACCATATAATACTTTGCAAGGCCACTGTGATGAACGAAAAATATATCGTGTGCCAGTTAATACACTTTGAAAAACTGTAAATAATTAAATATAATAATACTTATTAGATAAATATGTAACAAAATTTGGTACTACTAATTATTAATAAGCATCCATCATGCACTGACTTGAGTATTTGGGGTCAAAAATCATTAGTTTTTTTATGAGGGGTTGGCAGTTAGCAATAATTATTTATGTAGATTTCATTAGTGTACTAAAAATTTTGGTTTTACTACTAAGCCTTTTTTTTTCTTTCTATGTATGAATTGGAAAATGTCCCACTAAGAGAATTTTCCCCCCAGTTTATTTGCTTATTTATTTGTTTATTCACTCTAATAATAGTAATTTGTTTTTCCTTTTTTATTAGTTATTTGGGCCATGTCACCTCGTTGAACGGATTCTTGATGCTTGGGAAGACAATGAACAACAACAGTAAGTTTATTTAATGAAATAGGTATAAGAAAGTAGTTATTTAACTGTTTTTAAATTATCGCAATGCAACCATTGCAAATTTTTTTCCAAACTAATGAAATTTGAAACAGCTTTAGAACATGTTTCAGTATTTTCTTCATAGAATTTTTTGACTTGGAAGGAATTAAATAAAAATGTCATTTATTTAATTTTTATTTCACAGAATGAAACCTGGTGGAAATCGCAGAGGTTATATGGGCCATATGACTAGGATTGCTAATCACATTGCCCAGAACTCAGAAAAGGGAGCTAACAGCAGTTTAATCACTGAACAACTAAAAGGTTTATTGTATCCCATTGTTTTATAAATGTTAAGGGAATAATTACATGAAGAATGATTACAGTTTTACAAAATGATTCTTCTTCTATGAATTAAAACCTTTTTGCTAGATAGTATCTGACTTCAAACTTAAAATTTTTCTTGTAGTTTTCATTTTGTTTAATGCCAGTTGTTCATTTTTTTTTTTTCTTTCTTTCTTTCTTTCCTCTCTCCCTCGTTAAGTTTTGCCAAAGGATTACCTGAAGAAGTGGGAAACCTTTACTTCAAGTACCTTAGTGGAAATCAATAAGAAGAACCAGGTTTCATTAGTAATTACCTTTGTATTTTTAATTTCGTGATGTATTTGTCGAGGAATTTGATTTGCCAAAGCTTGTTAATTGCCATTTAAATTCTCTCAAATAAGTACATTGTATTAAACACGTGCTAATTTATATGAGTAAGATTAGCATTGAACAAAAAGAAAAGCTTGAATCGGCTGTTGGTCGTTCTTTTTTGCATGTGTGCAGTGATTTCATTTGTTACTTTCTAACATTATGAATTTAGAAGGGCGGCATCTGTAATAGCATCTTACACTGAAAACATATTAATACTTTCCATTGTAATTCTGATTTAAAGATAACTGATTTCAGGTTTTAAAAAGTTAATATTATGTAATATATAAAGGTGATTCAGATTCAACCCTGTACCGTCTCCATCAGAAAAGGAAGCGACTACAGAACAAAATCAAATTCATAATAGTTTAAGTTTGCCCATCATTTCCATATGAACATAATTCTGAATGGAATTCTTCATCAACAAACAGCATGTCCAAATATGATCTCCAAACATTAAAACTTGAATACTTGTGAATTATGAATCTCATATATAAACAGATAGGCACTGATACTTAACATTCTTTGAATGTTTGATTTACCCACAGCATTAGCTACCTTAAACAAATAAATCAGACATCTTATGAAAAGCCTCCACTCGTTCTTTGCTTAAGTGATAATCTAGATGGTTTGGAGGGAATTGGCTTTGCTTGAAATCACTTAGGAACCCCATCCTTTCTGAGCATAATTCAAAATCAGAATTGTACAGGATTACCTTGAGATACGAGCAAGCCTTCTAACAAATTTTTGCTTTGAGATACGAGTAAAGATTCGAGATACGAGCACGCTTTCAGACGCAACATCCTGATAAATTATCTACTGGTCGTGCTTCGGCGCTTTTTGACGACACTTACTCATTTCCGTAACATTTTGAAAGAGAGACAGAAACAAATCTCCCCCGATAGGTATTTCGTTATAAGGCCTGCTCCAAGTTAAAGTGAGGGTAGTTAGAAGAAAAGTAAAGATACAAATAAAAAAAAATTAAAAAAAAATAGAAAAGTAAAAAAAAAAAATACGTAAGCTAAGTTAATTCTAAGTTTATGTAAGTTACGTAGTTTATGTGTAAGGTACGGTACGGAATCAAGTATCTATGTACGGGCCAACTCTTCCCTCGCTCCCTCCTCCTCTGCAAGTTTTTTAGAGGGCCGGAACGAATTAATTTTTTTTCTGTTATTTCTTATGGGAAAAAATGATATGAGATACGAGCACCTCGAGTTACGAGCTCGGTCCTGGAACAGATTATGCTCGTATCTCAAGGTATTACTGTATAACGTTGTTGTTGAAAATAAAGAAATAATTGTGGTTATATGATGGATCAGAATAATTGCTTCACTTCTGAACAGCTTCCGTCACACTGCAATGAAGGCATTATGGGAAGTTACATCCCATTCGTAAAATCCTTTTCAGTTTCAGTTCACTTAAAATTAAACTGATTAAGATGATATGAGTATAATCTAATCATGGAGGCTTTTTTCTAGAAAACATTCAGTGCCTGATAAATGAGTGGCTGTTAAATATTCCAAATACTGATTTTTATTATTATTATTAGAACAGTTAGATTAATTTTGTTTTGATTTAGCATTTCTACATCTTCAAATTATCTCATAATTTCCTGTGTTTTGATGGATAATAAGAAAAAAATTACATTTTAAGAATGATATGATGGTTATTAACACTTAAATGTGTATCGGCTTATATCATTTCTGTAAAAATATATGTTTTTAAGCAGAGAATTTCTGAAACATCGCTTGAATAGCCAAAAAATGAAATCAATTATCAAATTCAGATAATACCATAGTTTGTTTCGTTGAATGTGTGTGTGGAATTAATAAAAATTATGCTGATATGATACGGATGAAAATGAAATGAGAGTAATGTTACTTACAAGCATATTGGTTTCTAAATTGGCCTGTTGGTTGACCTGAGATGTCACGTTATACTCAATGCAGATACATCAGTTTTTTTTTAAGTTATTTTTATTTATTTTCTTTATAACTTTATTATTTTTTATTTTTTTTACTATGTCTATCTACAATACAGCTTTTACATGTGATCACAATATAAAATTTAAAAATTACTCTCTTAAAAAATGTCCTTTCTGAGCTCTTTTAGCGCTTCGATTTATTTAGTCTGTTAATAAATAGACACTATATCTTTACATTCATCAATTTGTTATTCTTGTTTTATGATTTCCCTCATCTGTATATCTTTCATGATATCTTTAGTTTCAACTTTAATTTAATCGTAAGAAGAATATTTTAAATTTTCTTGTATTTGTTTATGACTTTTTTGTAAAATTAACTGCATATGCATTTTTAGTCATTAATATTATTATTATTATCTACAAGTTTTATTTAAAGGAATTTTTTTAGGCCTCATCTTAACATTCTGCATCTGGAATAAGATTACATTGTTTTTATCGTCTTTGAATATTCTATTTATTTTCCTTCAAACTTCACTATTTCAAAAACCCTTATTATTATATTTCTATTTGTTGCTACTATTTCTCAATAGTAAATATCACCAGTATAGAGTGCATTCCTAGGTTTACCGCATGTTTACCATTTGTTCATTTGCTCTATTAAATTAAAGTAGCTTGAATTATTATCCTTTTTCCATCTCATAAAATGAAAAAACAATGGTTTTAAATTTCAATTTTTTTTTTCTTTGAGGAATACCTGGAGACTAAAGAATGTTTCATTCCTCTTTCTCTTCATATATTGATCAAATTTCTCATTTTCAATATTTTTATCCATAGAATGGAATTTTGATATAGATTGCTTGTTCATGTCTTTATTTTTAAACTCTCCTTTTTCTTTAATAAGTTATCATCTAGATTGCTTGTTCATGTCTTTATTTTTAAACTCTTTCTTTTTCTTTAATCAGTTATCATCTTTCAGAATATTGAAGTTTCTAACCATTAACTTCCATTAATGTTTAGAAAGTCCTTTTCGGTTTCTGTGATGAAGTTATAGTCTGTTTTTCACTGTTCATAATGCCCCTTTGGCTATCTCTGGTACATTTCTGAGAGTTCTGTTCATTCCTTCATGTCAGCCTGTCTATTTGATTGAAATAAAGGATGTTATTTCAGTCCCTATTCAAATCTTGTGAAGCTCATCACAAATATGTCTGTGATTTTCTATCTATATCACAATTTACGAGGCAGGAGAGCTCTTTATTTCTCTTCTGACACTGGTCTGTCTCTTATTCCTTTGGCAGTGGATCTCATTCCTTTGGCAGTGGTTTTCAGTTTGATCTATAAATGCCTATCTGAATATGGTGCGTTTCTGCAAAATCTGGCAATAATTTTAGGTAACCCTTCAAAGAATTTATCTAGAAAGAACTATGTTGTTCACCCTTAATCATCTAATTGATTCAATATCACGTCTTTCATCTAAGCTGTTGTGGGAGAGTTAATTTTGGAGATAGGACTTTTTTAATTTTCTTGTTAATAAATTATGATTGATAACTTAGATTTTGCATATAAAGTAATCAGTTATTCAAACTGTGTGGTTCACCTTTATTAGGCAACGTAAATTAATAGTTCATCCTCCAATGCCTGTTTAACTCGCCTAGATTGTATTCAGTATGTGATAATTTCCAAGCCGTTGTTATTTTCTCTTTTATATTTTCTTGCTGTATCTCCAGCAATTTTAATCCATTTCTCCTGCATTGCCGCACAAAGCAGCAGCTTATCTATCACAGTAAGTGAACTAACTTATCCTTAATGTAGATGAACTCAAAGGAGATTTAGAAAGTAATTTTTGAACTTTGTATTTAAGTGTTGTAAACATTAAAAGTTATTGTAGATGGAAACTTGTAAAAAATACTAATTTTACTAAGTAATTTTAAGATTATTAACATTTTTTAAAAAAAAGTTTTTAATGTGAATTGATGAATTAATTCGCTTTAAAAACCTTTTTTTGAAATGTCTGTAACACATGAGCTTCATCATTACAGAAAAGCTATTTATAGTTAAATCCTTTCATTTGCTGAGCATTTTTTTGTTGCATAATTTATAAACTTTCAATAGATTGTGTGTGCGTACCTCCTTTCTCTTATAAAACACAGAAATATCTTAGAAAACAAGACTAGATACAGAGAATAATTAATCCAATCCTATCATTAAAAGTGAAGATAGAAAGTGTTGAGGGAAGTAGTGTAGAGGAAGAAAAAGTGTTGATAGCTATTAAAGTTATCACCTTTACTGGCTAAACGCAACATATTCTAAATAGCACAAAAGGCAAATTTGTAAGATTTGGTAAAATAGATAAAAAAAAAAATCTCCTTAAGCACTTCAAGCAGTGAGTTTATCTTACATTAACTGATGCTTAGAAAATGAAATGTTAAAAGTTAAAGTTGCTCCCATCGATAGACCACGGCTGGCCTGTGGGATCGCGGGAGGTCAGGCTCCCGCAGCTCGACCAACGGGACAAAGTTGGGGCCGGGGGTCAGCCCGGCGCCCACCTGCCTTTAACTTCCGGGAAAGAAACTTAGTACCCACTCTATAGAGGGCTGGGTAGACCCTAGAACCTGTTTGGAGGAGAATGGAGCGTGGAAAAATCCCCGTCCTCCACCGAGGCAGGGAACCGGAACCCACCTCTTCCAACCCGCAGCCAAGCGCCCTGACCACTCGGCTACCGGGCCCACTTTTTAAATGTAATAAAAATAAATATTCAAAAAAATCGTGTCAATCAAATCAATTAAATTCTTGGTGGAAGCTTTTATTTTTTCTGTAAGCAGATAAGATTTTGCTCATTTGTTTATGTAGTTAGTATTCTTTGTGTATGCAAGCTTTGTTATTTATCTTGAAATATTATGTTTTGTAGGTTGGAGGCCATCCGCTTCAGTCTAGTTCTGAAGATGATGATGCTGATTTTAGGGACATTCCTTCTCCTCAAGAAACTGCTCTACAGCAGGTAAATGATTATTTTGAAGGTGTTTCTGAATTTATAACACTATTTATATTATATTTGGTTTAATAGCTCCCTAAAAAAAGATGAAACATTTTTATTTATATTATGTTTAAGAATAGAAATTATGAAAAATCTACTTATATTTTTGGCAATTAGCTAAATAAGATGTTTCAGCAATTTTGAAATGGATTCAGAATTTATTTCTATGAAATAAAAAAAAATGTAAAATATGAAACATGTAATACTGAACAGAGAAGATATGTTTTTGATTATTTATTTAAATGTACAAACATTTTTTTTATTTGATAATTTAAGAGGAAGAAAGCAAGGACAAAGTTCTTTGGAAATGATGCATTTTGTAATACTTTATTACATGTCCTTATGATGGTTACAGGTATTTTTTATAAAAATACTTGATAATAAGGAAGATGATCAGAGGTTACTAGATCCCCTTTACATTGATCTTTATCATACAGCAGTAAATTACAGAAGGCAACAGAGAAACTTCTGACAACTTTAAACTAACTTCTTGAATGCTTAAGAATCATCAACAGTTTAAGAGTTTTTATTAGTTCAGACTAATTTATTGGAAGTATCTTGACAATTCAAGGATTCATTTTCTTTTGATATTTTAAAGGAAACTTTTTTTGTAAGGCTGCCTTAGTTGGCGAGAAAAGAAAGAAAAGCCAGTTAATTGACAGTTCTTTTGTAGAATGTTTACTTGTTCAAAATTTGACAATTTAGCACCAGTATGTCTGATGATGACATCAGTTATCTATTTTCTGAAGATGTGATGAAAGTCCTCCCAGCCACCTAACCTGAGCTGTGACCTTAAACGTTGTTGATTATCAGTCAATCAATCATTTATTGTCCATCTTCCGGTTTCCGTCATGGTTGCCAAGATAGACAAAGGAAACCTTTAGAAGTCAAACAAACATTATTGTTAATGTAAAATCATATTTTGATAAGGAGAAATTGGAAGAAGAGAGTACTTACTCCCAATCGAAAAAGTTATGGAAAGAATATCTGCGACTACAGGGATACGATTAGCTTCAATGTGGTCTGTGTTCATTCATAGCGGTAAGCACGCAAGTGAAGAGGGCTGTGTTTTCACATCATCAGCATACGTTATATAAGTAAATAGAAATAAATATTACAAATCGTATCAACATAACTGATATTCCATCATGAATCATAGAAATTGAGAAAAGAAATATTTAAGTAAACATGAAGCTAAATTGGTTTATTTATTATTATTATTTTTTTTCAATTGATTCTAATTCTACCATGATGCCATCTGGTGCCCATAGCTGACGTTTACACTGGGAGCACTATAAAAATTGTTATAATCTGCTGGATGATATTTATTGACATAGGCCATGTCTATACAAAACAATGTTTTTGTTTAATCTTTTTCTACAAATATCAATCAGATTATTATAAAATGACATCCGAAAAATTGCATATCAAATTCAAATACAGTACCTGAAGCTACTTAGGTAATTGAATTCACAAATTCCATTATATGAAATTTACTGTTGTAATCCAATAAGTATTGGATTGGCCAAAAAATTCGTTTTTTTTTTTTTTTTTTTAACATTAAGATGGTTCTAGTAGTGCTTAGGTCTTTAATGTCATTTGATACCATTTTGTTAGATTGTATTGTGCAGCTGTCATATCAGCGTGCATTTAAAACAAAACTTTATCAAAATTGGTGATTTTTGTATAGCCAGTTTAATATTGAAGATGGAAGACAATCAGCATATTTTTGACATATCATGCTTTATTATTTTAAGAAAGGTAATAATGCAACTAAAACGCAAAAAAAAAAAAAAAAAAAAGATTTGTTCAGTTTATGGCGCTGTGACTGATTGAACGGGTCCTAAGTGGTTTACGAAGTTTCATGCTGGAGATGCTTCATGGTCAGATAGACCAGTTGAAGTTGATAGCGATCAAATCGAGACATTGATTGAGAACAATCAACGTTACACCACGCAGAAGTTAGCCGACATACTCAATGTCCAAATCAAGCGTTGATAATCATTTGCACCTGTTTGGTTATGTGAATCGCTTTGATGTTTGGGTTCCACATAAGTTTAAGTGGGAAAAAAAAAAACCTTCTCGACTGTATTTCCCCATAAGATTCTCTACTTAAACGTATGTGACGGGCGATGAGAAGTGCATACTCTGCCAGAATGTGGAACAAAAGGGATCATGAAGCAAGCAAAATGACCCACCACCCAAGCACATCGATGTAGGGTGGGATTGGAAAAGTGTCATCTATTATGAGCTCCTTCCGGAAAACCAATCGATTAATTCCAACAAGTACTGCTCCCAATTAGACCATCTGAAAACTGCCAATCCCGCCACGAAAAGCGTCGATAAGACAACAGAAAAGGCCTAACCATCCATCAGAATATCGCAAGACCACATTTTTCTTTGATGACAGGGCAAAAACTCTCACAACTTGGCTGGGAAGTTCTGATCCACCGTATACACCACAAATGGCCCCTTTTGGGTTTCCATTTATTTCAGTCTTACCAAAATTCTGTTATTGGAAAAAATTTAATTTCCTGGAAGACTGCAAAAGACATTGGAACAGTTTTTTCTCAAAAAGATAAGTTTTGGGAAGATGGAATTTGCCTGAAGTTGCCTGAAAGATGGCAGAAGGTAGTGGAACAAAACGTTGAATACATTGTTCAGTCAAGATATTGGTGAAAATGAAAAATGTGTGTCTTATTTTTACTTAAAATACCAAACAAACTTTTTGACCAACCCAATACATCCTCTGCTACATTTCAGTGCACAGAAGAAATTACTTTTAATTAAATACTGTTTTATTTTCTGTGTAAATTTTTGTAAATGCACTAACAAATCTATAAAGATATAATTTCTTCCTATGAAACTATCCGGAGGATTAGTTTTTCTGAAATAATTACCAACGTACATGGCATTGAATTTGAATGTCAGTTGTCATTTTTTGACTAATACTGAACTGCAAAAATATCAAATCTTAAGTTAAATTTAAGAAAAATTGCAAAAAAAATATAGACCATTTAAACATGGGTGATTTAATGTTTTAATTTCAAAAATATAAAGTATCTGTGCATTAGTGCTTTTATTGTTCATTAACCATTGAGCTTTTTTATCCACAATTTTTGATTTCTTGAATTGCTAATACTATAATTAAAAAGGGTCAAACAGTGATAATCGTAAGAGACTTTATGTGAAGTTAACAACAATATGAAACTGGATTTGGTAAACAATGCATAGAAACCATTGAATTTTTATCCTAGAATAGATTAGATTATCTTTTAAGTGTAGATTGTACAAGCTAATATTAGAGCAGTTGTACTATCTTGATATATTCCTTTCATTATGACTAGAGTTATATCCTGTGACTTAATAAATTTTTCTGCAACAAAGATACTTTTCTGTACTTAGCAAATGTGCAAAATATTCACATAGCATTTTATTTATGCTTACTATTTATTTTTCTTGCTAAAAAAAAAGTATATTAACCTAGCTGTTAAATAACTACGAAATAATTTATTATTGGAAAGGCAACTTACAGCAGAATACAAGAAACTTGTAGCTTTATTTCAAATGGGTTAAAGTATATTAATCATAATTTACAAATTAAGTTCTGTATCAATTCTGTTAAATGAAAAAAAAAAAAAACCAACAATATAAGATGTTTATTTTTTTAAAGGTACCACAAGCATAAGATCAGTAAAAAATTTCCAAAAAACATAGGGTCAGAAAAGCTTTATGAGTTAATACCCATTATTACATGATATATATGTTGTAACAATATGTGCATAGTACTGTATGTAACTGATGCATACAATAGTGATACTGTTTTGTGTTCCAGAAATTATAAAAAAAAAAAATTCTAATTTTTATTGCACTTGTGAATGAACATAACAGTATACAATCAGATAACAACTGATAAGAAAAAAGTGTTCAGCAAAGTCTCTACCAACAACAGGCTTCAAAGTAAATGTTTGAGATATCATGTCACCACCTGCCTCAATACAGGCATGCAGACATTGGAATAGTGAACGTCTAATCCGCGACAAACTCACGGTGTGTCTCGAAATAGCTGAAAACCATCTTATCCTCTGTTCCACTGGGCAATTGTAGACACGTTTGGTCTATAAACAGCGTGTTTCATTTGGCCTCAAAGATAAAAAATCTGGATACTATGCTGGCCAAGTAGGTCCAACCCAACCAATCCAGCTTTGTGGAAATTGGTAGTTGAGGAAAGTATGGATTGTATGATAATCAGTCGTGCATTAACCATATTTACTTCTTGTTTAAGAAGATTTGTCTAAGTTTGTCTTCCACATCTTGTTTAAGTAACTTTGAAGGAAGTTAAGGCATATTTTGCCATTTAACAGAGGAAGTAAGGACCAATTATCTGATCGCCCAAAATACTGGCCCACACATTTAAAGAAAACTGCTTTTGGTGTTTTCTTTGGGTGGCTTCATGAGAATTTTCCTGCACCCCTAAATATGATAATTCATAATGCCATTTCTGGAAAATAAAGCTTTGTCGGTCAATAAAATTAGAGATGCTGAGTTAATAGTATCCACACAGTGACCAAGAAACCAATGACAGAACTGCAGCCCTAAAGGAAAATCTGTGGCAACTAACCCTGGACACGGAGATGATGATAGAGCTCCTCATGAAGTACTGTGCAAACCATTGTATACAGAAATCTCTTGATCTTGCTATTGTCCTACTACTTATTCCTGTATCAGCAGCTGTCTCGTCAAGAATTCCAATTTTCTCTTTCTGGTGTTGCAACACTTTTGGGCCTTGTTTGCCTGTGGCTGAAATTTGCCTCTTGTTCTGGGGATTTGATCTAAGGCAACAAACGTTGTGTAGTGAACTACGCTCTTTTCCTTGAAAATGTTCTTGGTACATTGACCTACTTCATACCCATTTCCATCAGCCAGTCCATGAAATGCATGTCTTCCATTTAAGAAAATGAAGACGACTCATACTGATAGCAGTTATGCAACTGCCGAAATAAACAAACATACGGAAAAATGAATGAAAGCAATTTTATTCTTTGGATTTTTTGATAACCCCTTTCAAGCCACATTCATAATAAACTTTGATGAAAGTTTGTAACTGTGATTACCCTCACACTTTTCACCATGGATGGTTGCTGTATATTGAAACAAAACAGTCACATAACACATTGTTGACTTTTATCGGCATCAAATAGTCACTATCAATGTTTAGAATTTCTAAATATTTCTGATCCTATCTTTACTGGACATTTTTTACTGATTTGTTTTTGTAGAACCTGTCACACCATTTAACTTGGATCTTATTTTAATTTAGTTTATTGCAGCAAAAATGCATGGCATTAAAGCTACTCAGAAATTTTATCAATCCCTAGGATTTTGTACGAAACTTCAAGACGGTATTTCAGCTAATTGAAACAGAATGTATTAATTTAACAAAAGATAGTTAGTTCACAGACTAATGATTTAGAAATTGAGCTCGTATCTTCTCCTTTTCTACAACAAAGAAATGTGTGTGTCCTGACAGAAAGAAATCTATAAATCCCTAATGTGACAAACCATTGTTGTTTACTTTTACAGTACTGTGATTTTGTATTCCTGAATTTTGTGCATCCTGTGTAATGATGCAGATCACCCTATCTTCCTTTCTTTGTGACGGCATGCATATGCTCTTGCAATCCATTTAAACTATTGTGAATTTGTTCATTATTTCTTTACGATTTATGTGTAGCTGTGGAAATTTTGTGTGAAGGTTATGCAAAATTAGCTGTAAAAGAATGTTGTAGAACTTTAATATAACTGACGATGAGATGTATGGGAGTAAAGATAGTTACTGTACTTCTTATAGCCATATCACACAATCCTATTTTTCTGTCATTGTTCTGATCAGTGACCCTATCATTAAAGGTCTATGATCATGTGATTTGCATCTGTCACCGCTTTCGTCACCAGTTCTATCATTGAAGAAGCTTTAGAATGCACTGTAAAGTTTAGGTGAATTTCAGTCATCGATGATTAGTGAGTACGAATCGGGACCGTCTAAGCTGGGACGACTCCCATACTCTTCAGCAAAGCATCAGTCAACCTCATTTTGGCCACCTCTTCAATTGACTCAGTCATTATAATTAAGTATTGCAGTCAGTAGGTTACCTTTAAAAAAATAAACAGTATTTTTACTGAAATAAATTCATTCTATGCAGATGTCAATTTTTTAAAGAAATTTTTCATTTCTTATTGAAGCTTCATTGCATTCGCAAAGGACTGTGGGAGTTTGTCACTGTTCGAAAACTTAAAACTTTGAATTGAAATCTGATTAAGTAGTGGAGCTGCTAAAATACAATGAACAGTTAGTTTCAAAAAGACTGAAGTTGTTAAAAGTCATTTAATAGTCTACAGAAATTGGGTTGCCAAAGGCATCTTTAAAAACCTTAACAAAAACTGAAAGTTGAAAGCTTTAGATCTCGTCGCCATGGTTCATGACTAAATGGGTTTAAAAAGCAGCGCCATTCACATGAAGCATTGCTTCACATTCCACAAACCGTTTGATTTGGAGAATAAGAATAAATGAGAGAAACTTAATCATCAAAAGCAATGATGATTTCAATGAAGCAAAGCCATGACGAAATATACGATTGTGTGATTTGGCTATAACTACTTTTCACATTTCAGCTGTGACAAAGGCATTTATTTCGACTTTTGATCTTTGTAATTAGGTAGCCTTGTCCATTTATATGAAAAAAAAAAAAAAAAGATTAAGGCTTTTCAGCTGCGCAAGTGCAGTAGAAATATTTAATTGATATTTAGAAATGAATCAAATCTCAACTATTGTCCATTATACAAAATAGTATTTGAACTGATTTCAGGCCTTTTCTGATTATCAGATGCAACAAATGACAAGTAACTTCATCGATCAGTTTGGTTTTAATGATGATGAATTTGGGGACCACGAAGATAATTCCAAGTAAGTAATTACCTCTCTAGTTTTAATTTAATGTTGATCTGCTCTGAAAAAAAGTAGGCTTGTTAAACAAAGAAAAGAAATTAACAATGGCTGTTGCTTTTTTTTTTATTTGAAGTAATGTTTTTTCCTAGCCATTACATATTTGACGAGGATTATTGTAAACTCAGTATCTGAATTCAAAATCTATGATCTGAAATTTAAATTTACACCTTATTTATTTATTTGTTTATTTATTTATATTTTAAAAGTAGTTCTTGATTGGTCAAAATCTTGTTTTGTATGAAATTATAGATTCCATGTCTTTTTGCCAATATGAGTCTCTATCCATTCCTTTTTTGTGTGTCCATAAAGCAGTTTCAATATAAGATCAGTTCTAATGAACTATAAAATTATAAGTTTTTTTGTTTTTTTTTTCTTTGAAGAATTTTAGAAGCCCAAGGAAGTAATACAGATCATTCATAACATCACAGAATGGCTTCTGATCACTAAATATTTACCATAATAAATAATCTCATTGGTTTTCTGTAGTTTATAACAGTGGATATTCTCATAGATTTCGTATGGGAATTCAACATCATCTGAATTACTAAATTACGGCTTTTGGAGGTTTAGAAATGATTTCTGTGATGATATCTGTCTGGAATTTTTAAAAAGCTTTCTCAATTTAGCCATTACTACAGAGAAGTTTCGCCATAGTTGATTTTGAACAGTGTTTCAGGTTGAGTGGCAAAATCACTCAACAGTACAGTACCTTAACAATGGGTGAGACCAAGTGATAACAAATTGACATCCTAGAACAGATGTTCCACACTAATATGGCATCATCAGCTAGGAGCAGTCACCAGTAAACAACTAGGTCTCGATACACAGGCCAATAGGAAATATCATGGTAATCAATTTGGTGCCTGTAAAGCTTAAATAAACAATAAAAAACTCGCAAAGAAAGAAATAGGTGAGAAAATTCATGTGCCAGTGTTTTGCAGCCTCAATGAATTTTTTTAGCGCATAAAAATACTAAAAAAAGCACATGTAATTTAAACTCTGTGCAGGCTCCATATTGATTCCAATGATATTTCCTATTGTGTATCGAGACCTTGCTGTTTAACTAGATGATGATCTAGATGGTAACTAGATGATAATTGTCATATTATTATGAAACAGCTGTTCTAGGATGCTGCTTTGTAAACACTTCATCTCACCCATTGTTACTTATTAATTATTAACATGTGCTTTTTTAGTCTCTTTATGTGCAGAAAAAATTCTTTGAGGCCGCGAAATGCTGGCACATGAATTTTCTCACCATTTTCTTTTATTTGGTGAGTTTTTTTTATTGTTTACTTAAGCTTTGCAGGTTCCACAATTGATTCCGACATTAGTATGGTATCTTGTTTAAGCCAAGGTACTATTATCAAATTCCCATTCTTCGCGATTTCTTGATTAGCTGTAGGAGATAACAATCCGACCTTTTTTAAGAATATCCTACGTTTGCAGCTAAAAGATGCTATGAAATCATTTGACAGAAGAGGAGAAATGCATCACAAGACAGCTTAAAGTATATTTTCAGAAAAGTATCAAAATAGAAGTCTGGCTCTTGATTGGTAAAATAGGGAGGAAAAAAACATCAATGTTAAAAAATCCACAAATTTGAGCGACGAGGCAAAGAAAACTGCATTTGCTATTAAAAGTGGCATCAGAGGAAGTAATCCAAAATTACTTCAGATGACTGTTCCTCTTGAAAATATCTTCCAACATTGCAAAATATTAAGCTTTAAAAGAGCCAATCTACAATGGAATGCACTAATCATTTATAAGTAATCATTGTTATTTATAATAATGAATACGTAAGAACTGTTTAGGTTTAATTAGAATGAAGCCTTAAAAAATGCTTACCAGAATGAAATTTATAAATAAAAAAATAGTTAATTTTAATTTATTATTAGTAGCAAAAAGTAAAAAAAGAAGAGGAGGAATCAAAACCTTTGTGGCTGAAAGAAGAAAATAATTATAAAAACTTGTAATTTTATATTTAGTTAATGGGATCAAATTTTCAGAATCGGAATCTTTGTCAGCAAATTTGTAAGGTGCATGTTATACAGTGAAACCTCCACTAACGGACACTCCCAAAAAACGGACACCCCCCAATAACGGTCATTTTTGCAATCCCCAGTCCCTTAATATAGACGTTTCCATGTATTGACCTCCGATTAGCGGACACTCCCAATAACGGACAACATTCTACAGAAAATGGACGATCTTGTGTGGTTTTTCAAAAGCAATAGAATCAGGCTACAGTAATATGTAGCGTCCAGAGGAAATTTTGAAATTATGGATCACGAACTCCAATGAAAACACATCAAAGTTCGGAAACGGAGACAAGTGCGATCGACTCTATTGTCTTCGATTGGTTTTGCGCTGCACGAGCAAAAAACATTCCCATTTGTGGGCCATTATTGCAAGAAAAGGCATTGGAAGCAAAGTGGACTCTGAAGGCCTTGCAAAGTTAAACGATTTAAATATTCATATTGAGAAAAATGTTTTCAATACAAAAAAGAAATGTCAAATTCTGTTAACTGATTACATTAGTTAATAAAATTAATTTTCTAATTCATTTGTCTAACTTAAAATAATGACAAAATTAATACTGTAATTAATTTTGTCGTTATTTTAAGTAAGATTAATGGATTAGCATTCATTTAAAAAGGAAAATAGTAAACAGTTTGCAGTTGTTCATATTTTCTTATAGGACAATGTTAATTGTAGAAATTTAAGATTGTACATAATTTTTCATTAAATGACATGCTATAAGCTAAAAAATTAAAAAAAGATAGTCCTCCCCAATAGCGGACACCTCCCAATAACGGACGAAACTTCCGGTCCCGTGACTGTCCGCTATTTGGAGGTTTCACTGTATTTAGAAAGGTCAGTGCAAAAGCAAACCAAGTCACAAAACATTCAATTAGAAAGAAAGAAAGAAAAAAGTTCTGAAGTAGGTGTATGGGAAATCTACTTAATATTTTAATGCTTTACTGACAGTAAGGCAATTACTTATAAATATACACCATCAGTTACTTAACGAGGCTAGTTTACAAAAAATGGACTTTTATTTAACTCTGCAGCCTCCATTTTCATGAATGTTAGGATAAGGAAAAAAAAAAATTGTTTTTCCTTATCCTAATTTTGCTTATCCTTGTTAATTTTGTAGTTTAAACAAACTACAGTTATCCCTTGACATATGTCAGTGTTCCGTTCTATCAGACAGGATGTAACCCGATACAATAAATCAACAGAGTTAGAAGGGTTAGGGACTTAACTGTAATTACTGTACTGTCACAAATACTGTGTAATTGTATATTCTAAATTTCAGTGATTTTTGGATTGTTGACAATTATTATTGATAAAAATAAGAACATTACTAATGATGAAAGAGAGGTGAAAATACTGTAATATTCACCAAGACTGTTGCTGAACTTTGTAGCCTTAGATTAGAAAAGGATCTTGTCGTTGCTTTGTCACTATCGTCAATTTAATGGAACCAGATCCTTTGGCAGCCTCTACAATTTTATCCTTATTTTTCAAATTGTCATCGCTGTAGAATGAGACCATCCAAGTCATGTGCAATCACACTGATTCTTGCTACTTTATAACTTGCAACTTCATTTCAAGATCAATTGCTTATCTCTTTTTCTGTGATTCTTCACTAGGTTTTTTAATTGGGTGTGTAGGGGCCATGTTGCACAAAATATTGCTAAATATTTAACAATAAATACACAAATAACCTATTTCTTAAACACAGTCAACAGAGGAACTGTTAAAGACATGCTGATTGCCAACCACTGAGGGAAGTTGCCCCTGAATATGCTGTTGCCACTGCATATTATATATTATTGCTAAATCTTTTTATTTACACCCGTTTGCGTCTTGTTCAAAAGTATAGCCAAAAATGTTATTTATTCCCTTATGGGATTACAAATGTATCTTCAAGCAGATACGTCTGTACTTAATTAACGTAAATCGCAGAATTATTTTCACTGGACGGGGCTTATTTAAATCATAAAGAACATGATTGGTGATTAATTTTCTGGTTTGACACTCACATGTTCTTGTTTTTCATGATCACTGATAGCAGATTGACAAATGTAGAGTAAATTGAAATCATAAGCTTTAAACATGGTTAAACATGCAGATTTTTGGCATAGGGGATAAAAAAAAAAAAATCATATTTTAGTTAGTCTTAGTGTAATATATAAATAGTGTAAAGGTTTAGAATCTCTCCACTATAAGGTGAGCTTCGGGTATTTTTAAGGTGTGCTGTTTTTGTTTTATTTAAAAAAAAAAAAAAAACATCTGTTACAAACGGTTGTACTCTTTTAAGATACAAGATTGATTATGATAAGTGAATGATTTCGAACCTTCATAGCATTACAAAAATCCTCTATGCCATGTTTGATCATGTTCTATCTGATAGCCCTTATTTCGAACTATTGCCCTGCATCTCAATTTCTATTTCATAAAACGACATTTCTGATTTCCATTTCTCAGAAAATTCATATCAATCTCCTTCCATTCCTCTCTACAGGCTTTCCACAAGCCGTCCAACGAACGTGGTTGCCTACTTCCAAGGGCCTGTCTAATAACCCAAACCCACAAATGTTCGTCTGGGGATTTGACTGGAATATCAGAAAAAGGAATTGCTGTTTCTTGTTGAAGAGTTTTTAAGTAATCTACTGTCGACTTAGAGGTGTGGCTGGAAGCTTTGTCTTGGTGCATCCAAACTTGATTTATGTCTAATCCATACAGGAATTTCTTTGCGGTATAATGGATCCAGCACGTTTCTCTGATAGTAGAGGGAGTTCACTTTGACATTGTTGGCCACCTTACTAATCTGGAATTTCCCCCATATAACAATATCCAATGATGATCATGAAACCTCTCAGAAAACTTTCCCTGCATTCTCAGTATCATTTTTGATAAGTTTTTCACCCCTTCGCCTTTAATATATTGCTCTGGGCTTGTTACAGTCACTTAGATATACATATGCCTCATCCAAAGTTGCAACAAATTTGTTGCAAAGTTGCAACAAAGATGGAAAGATGGCGCTAGTATAAATTTTAGCAATTGGTACATCACTCTGCAACATGTCTCGGCAACAGCTTACGCACATGGGATTAATGACGTTTATCCAATTGCAGTTTCTGGTGAATTATGTTGTGTGCAGTTGACTGAGAGACCCCTACTTGTTTTGCAACAAACCTTTGAGTTTTCGGATTCTCGCCTGTGACTAGGCACTTCACTTTAGCAACCACCTTCGAAGTTTGATGAAGGTGCATCAGTTACATGCTGGAAGTGTATTTTAGAGATGACACATTAAACATCCTGTAAATTTGAAAACTTTGCTCTAATTTTCAGTTATTTGTAATATGTTGCAACTTCAGTATGACACAATATCATTACTAAAACATTGCCTCCCATTGAATTGATATGGGGTGATCACTTTCAAAATAAGACATTTAATTAGTTGCAAATATAATTGTTTAATATTTTAAAATATATTTTGTTGCTTCAGTTTCTCTAGTTTGTCATGTTTTACAGCTCTTACAATTACTTTTCTAATGGTTTTTGGAATACGTAGTGGCAGTGGTTTAGGAATTTTTAATCCACTGTTATTTTTTCATCTGCTACTAAACTATAGCATAATAGTGTATATCTATGTCATAACATATAGAAACAGAAGTATATAATTAGTAATCAAAATATTCATTTGATAGTCGTCTTCGTTTTTCACCAGATGGAAGAAAAATGAAACTTTTGTTTTAAACAAAAACATAGCTAAAGAGTTTAAGGCATTCCAGATACATAGTCTTTTTCTAGAAGGGTCTACCCCACTTATGAAATTGAAGTCATGGGAATATTAAGATCAATTGTTAATATCCAGTCATTTGATAAATGGTGAGATATCATTCAAACAAAGCAGCACATAGTAAATGAAAATATTCTTAATGAAACATACAAATCCTGATCTATACACAATGAAGAAAACTTCTTTCTTAACTCAAGCAAACAAGCAAATACCAATTTGGAGTGTGTAATGTTTGTGACTTCCTGTGCTTTCTGACCGAACAGAATTATTTTGAATCGAGGTTGAAATTCTTACTAGTCTCTTCTTCTACAATATTGACCATATTGTATTTCATGCTAATTTGGCTTTTCCACCTTTAACTTATTCAGTAATTCAACTGAAATTATATTAATGATGGAAATAAAAAAAAGTGTTTCAACAGATTTACAATTATTTATTTTTTTATTTAGTTTTTATGAAGCAAGCTGGTTTAATCTATATTATTTGCTTCAGAACATAATCTAGAGGATTTCTTATTTCATTTTAACTTTATTATTGTATGATATATGAATTATATTTTATATTAAGCTGCGTAATTAAATGAACTAGTTAACAACTATGGATTTCACTTATAAATATCTCTTTGCTTCTCTGTCCTGTTTCAATGAGCTTCATTAAATTTTAATTGTCTCAGGATTTCTATTTGAGAAAATGAATTTATCTCTTATAAAGTTCAAATTAAGTAGTCTTCAGTTAGCAACAGCTTAGACTAAAAAGCTGTCCAGAAAAATAAACAAATAAAATAGATGGATAACCTATTATATGTTAGGCTTATTCAGTTCACCATACTATATTTTTCTTTTAGTTTATTTATATAGAAGATAAGCTTTATGGCATTACTTTATGAAATTGTGAATATTTCTTACAAACTTATTAAATATCTTTAAAAATTATTTAATGATTTTTAGAAGCAAAATGTTGGGGTAGGGGGCTTGATTGTTCTTGGTGTTCTAAAAAAAAAAACTTACGACATTTCTTGTTCCGTATACTATTTGGCTGGGAAGAAAAAAAAATTATATCAAGCAATCAATATTCTGCTATTTTATTCAAATACAGTAACTTTTTCTTTTATTATATATTCATCGCATTTAATTTAAGATTAAACATAGGAAAGTTGGAGAGGCCCTGAAGTGTTCAGTTCTTTTTGAAATGTTTTTTGCAATTTAACAATCTCATAATTTTTTTTTCTATTTATTTTTGTTTCAGCTCATTAGAAAGGCTTACCTCAGTTAATTTCAACTTGTCTGCAGAGGAAAACACTGTAAGTTTTAGTTAATGGGAATTAATTTATGGATATTATTATCAGAAAAAAGTATAAACTATTATTTTTGTTGAAATAAAAGCTTTGTAATATTCCATAAGAAATTTACAAGGAGAGGTCACAGCCTGAACATCGCGAAAATCAATGCCCTTTTGTGAGATGAAAGTACTCATGGAGTATTTCAAAAATATATACCGGTTGAGGGACACACTCTCAAGCATTTTCGAGATATTTGATGGAGTTTTCATTAGGTTTTTGCCCCCCCCCCCTCCCCATTTGCTTTCTTTTTTTCTTTAAATTTAATGTAGGTTTTGTTTTGTTTTTTTCCTGATTATGTTAGGAATATTAGGTGGGAAAGTAATATACAATTAGAAATAAATAATATTCTCTTTAACTTATTTTTTATTAGAAATACTTTAAATTATTAAATATAAAATAAGACATATATAAAAATAAATTTTATCTTGTCTTAGTCTTCTTTCTTTCCTATTCTAATACGCTTTTCTATTGACATTTTATTGAGTATTAATAACAACAAAATATCAAGAAAAAATCGTATTAGTATAGGAAAGAAGAAGGACAAGAAAAAAAAAATAATAAGTTGCATATTTTTATATTTGTCTTATTTTATATTTAATAAATAAAAATATTTCTAGTAAAAAATAAGTTAGGGAATATTATTTATTCCTAATCGTATATTCTTTTCACCTAATAATCCTAACATAATCAAGAAAAAAGGAAAAAAAAAAATCTATATTAAAGAAAAAAGAAAGCAAAAGGGAAAATAAATTGAAAAAAAAAAAGAAGAAGAAGAAGCTTATTAAATAAATAAATAATAATCATTAAAAGTGAAGGTGGGGATGAAGGAAGACACTTGTGCCCTCAGAATAGAATGCACGATCCCAACATCTCTGGACCACAGCAACACTTGCTTAGATTCGGAATAGGAAGTTAGTAAGCTAATACTCAAAAATCGATAAAAACAATGTCAAATATCTCGAAAATGCTTGAGAGATGGTCCCTCTACCCATATGTATATCTTTTTGAAGTACTCCGTGTGTACTTTCATCCCACAAAAGGGCATCGATTTTCACGGCGTACATACTGTGACCTCTCCTTCTTAGTAATTATTTGAATAATAATTTAATGAATAGTGAATATAATATTGATAGTTGCTATTACTTAACAAACCATTAAATTCAGTTTGTTACAAGTCAGTAATTTTATAAAATTGTGATTTCTTGGTAGCGTAATTCTGAATTGTTTGAACAAGCCTGCAGTGAAAGAATACAGCCATTTGATGACGCTGATAGCGACGAAGATATTTGGGAAGATAAAGTACAAGACATTGCATTTTCCAATATACCTGCTTCATCAAGAAAGTAAGTAATTCAAGATTCCATTTTGTATTTACGTTATTTAAATTCATTTTTTAAAAATTATTTATTGTAATTTCATTCAATTCATTTTTGTCATTATTATTATTATTTAGTTGTTTTATTGTAGCGTTTTCTACATTTAAACTAAAACATTTGGGAAGTACTGAATGTTGTAGAAGCTTCATCTTATGTTTAGCTTTCTAAATAGAAAGTCGGGGTTGCTTATCAGAGCATGTTGGTTGTTTCTGTGAGCATGATAAGCTGTGGTCAGTTTGTCAGTATGTATTTTTCTAGCTTCACAAATAGTGACTTTTTTCAATAGATTCTTGATTCGTTATAATTGAAGTTTATATACAAGTTTATAATTGAAATAAAACTATAACAGTATTAATAAGAAAATAATTTATTCTTTTCAAAATCCTTAAAAAGCTTTATTTCAGAATTTTCATTTCTAAATGCAGGTTTTTTTTTTTTTTTTTTTTTTTTTTTTTTTTGTAGAGCACAAACAACAAGAATTGTATTCATGAAATCCATTTTAAGTAAAAATTAAATTGTCTTTGGAAAGAATTTAAAAAGAGAGAGAGAGAGGTCGATCAAGCATAATTGCTTAGTTAAATAAATCTTTGGTAATTTTTATAATTGGGATAATTGAAATTTGCAAATTGACAGACACAACTCCTACAGGAACCATGCCTGACCTAAAAATCATTATTAGTTATAATGAAGTACAGGATAATAATTGATCTGTCTCATCTATGCTCTTAATCTGTTTTATTTAATATCTCATTTTGGGTTGTTGTTTTCTTTTTTAATATACACTTGGCAAGTATCGAGGCTCATTTGATGTAAGCTTGTTGTCCATCTCCTGATTAAGTTACTGGAAATATAGGTGGACCCTGTATGTAACTCCAACATGAGTATAAATCCAGCCAGACTTGTGTAAAAAAAAAAAAAAAAAATCCCAACGTGCAAAAAATCTACGGAACAAACTGGTAAAGTAAAACATCATCGATTGTGAGAAAAACGTTAAATTGCCTTGCAAGGTAATCAGAACTATCTGTCTATCAATCCATCACTCAATTTACACGTTAGCCACCTGCATTCGCAATATAACTTGCCAAGAACATTTTTCTGCTATTTTCTCATCTGTTGAATCTTGACAGTGACTGCAGTATCAAAGTAATTTTTCTTCATGATTTTTTTTTAAAGAGATGTTTTAAAAAAAACAAAAATTACTAAATAAAAATATAATAATGATAATTTTATTTTTTTACATATTTTTATATTTCATTACATAACCTTTCCTATGGCATGTCATTTACTAATTGCTTGATAATGTTGTTTTGCTTATCCCCTTCCTCTGCTTACCATCATCTTTACATTCCTCCTTAGCAATCATTAAGTTGTTTGTTGTCATAACAAAGCTTTTGTGGAAGATTATCCTGGAAGAATAATTCCTGGATTTCTCAAGTATTTATTTAGTCCCAGATATCCAGATCTAGGCACTTACCTCTAAACAATGGTATGTCCTTGCTGATGGATAAAAAGATCACATATCTATATGATATTTTTTCAACATTGCTATTTCACTCACTATACCACATGTCTGTTATCTTTCTTACTTAGTTGTTGCCATGCTTTCTATAATCTAAACCGCTTTCTAGCCTTCATACAATCACGGCCTTTCTCAATGTCTGCATCTTCAATCTGGCCATTTCTTTGATCTTCATTTTTTTTTTTTGTAAGTTGTTTGAATCTCTCATCTTTTAATTAACATAATAATTTAAAAATGGATTGCATTTATATGCTTTGCTTAAATTGCTGGTGGTTATTTTCCTATAAGCAATAAGATATAGCTTTTAATTGAGGATTTTTTGTGGACAGCATGCTTCATTTCAGTTCATGGCATTGTGTTAATGTGCTTATTATAGAAGCTCAGTTTTGTTTTCTTAATGACATTGCCTTTCCCTTATTGTATTCTCCTGACTTTCTTTTCCTCCCCTCAGCTGACTTGGTCAAGAATTTGTCCTAGTCTCCCAAATACTGCCTTTTTTTCCCCTCTTCCTTTCATAGTCATTTTAGATAGTTCCAAAAGTGTCAAAACTGTAAGCCAAAGGAATTTCAACTATTCTCCCCACTTCTGGTGAAACTAGACTAGCTGAATGAGTCAGCAAGACAATAAGAGTACTACTTTTTTGAAATTAAAATAAACTACTACCATTATATGCTGAAGCACTTACTACCAACATTCTAATCTAGCTGTTCCTTGAGTTTGGACTCGGAGATAATCTATCTTCATTTAGAAAGAAGCTGAAGCAAATGGTGAATAAACAGAATATTAACTTTGAGGAAGATATTTCCAGACAGCAGATATTCTCGATTTGATTTCTTAAAGATTAATAAATGAAAGTCAATGTTAAGTCATTGTATATAATAGAAATTGATGATTAGAATACCATATAATATTTAAACTGCATGAATAATTATTCTCCAAATTCAAGTGCTAGATTAAATAAGAGGGAAAACAAAAATGCCATTTTTCCTCCAATAAATCTATTTGTTTGGCAGAAATTTAGTATTTCAAAAAGGCAAAAAGTAAAATGTTACTAGAAAGCAATAAAAACGAAAACAAAAGACAGCACCAGAATAAACAAATTGCCATCCGGAATCAATTAGGAAGGACAAAACGTCCGTCCTCAATTCCCCCCGATTATTTGATTCAGGATGGCAATTTGTTTATTCTGGTGCTGTCTTTTCATTTTTATTGCTTTCTAGTTTATTGCACAGCGCGTTAAATTTATTATTCAGTAAAATGTTACTGTTTGTAACTTATTAATTTATTTTGTTATTTTACTTGCAGCATCAATAACAGTGTAACTATTCGACAGAATATCTCCAATATTGAAGAAAATAGTTCTGATTCTGATGAAGAGAAAGCCTCAGCTATTGGCCCTAGTGAGCCACCTCCTGTTGTGCCTGCTCCAGAAGAAATGAAAATGGAAATAGATCAAAGTGATCGTAAGTAATAAATAAAAACAATATATAAAAAAAGGTTATTATGTAAAATATTTTTTTCCAATTAGGTTTTTTTTTTTTTTTGACTAATGAAATAGATAATATCTAGTTACTAATACTGATTTATTTGTTTTATATTGACAGAACTTAGTACATTTTTTATAGTTGGTACTTTTTATTAAAAAAGTTACGGTGAATTCCAAATATTTTGTTATTATTTACTAACCATAGTTTATATTATCAATTTTCTTCATCTACTAATATCTCCCTTGCCAGGATTTTGTCTAAATATGAAAAGATCTTGCCCATATTTAAAAATAGTATGGCATACTTTTGAAAGGAAAACACGCTATAACTTAAATATTAAAGGAAATTTCAAAACAACAGTTAAAATTATTATAGTTATTTGAAGTCTGAGTAGAAATAAAAGAGAGCAGTTTCCTTTGCTTGCTTCTGCATATTTTTGTTTTGAGTAGCACGAAATGAAAATTAAATTTTTTTAGGAAAGAGATAATAATTGTTAAATTAGTGTCTTTATTGTCCCAATGTAGAGAAGGTCAATCAAGGATTCAGGAAACGGATGTATAAGTTGCCCAAAGTAAAGTGACTTTTTTTTGAAGGCTTAGTAACAAAATATGGATACTGATATCTGCAGCCTTTTAATTTACATGAATGATTTTTTGCAGAAACTTAATATCGAGCAGAAATGAATGGAAAAAATACAAAAACATTCAGATGGTTGTTTTTGAAGAAAAAATAATGTTATATTCTGTTACCATGTAAATTTAATAAAAAGTGTAAGCACACAATTGGAAATATACGAAACATTGCAACTGCTTATACAATTCTGTATAAGTATCTCCTCCTAGCATTTTTATCTTGATTCCTTTAACCGTTGAATAGTTGATTTGATATACTGATTGTAAGATGCCATAAATATATATATTGTTTCACATTGGTAATTGGTTCATCGTAATTGGGCCAGTTATACTAATAAATGGAAGCTTTATCGAAGTGCTTGAAATTAGTAAGATTTTAATGTTTCAAAGTGGTTTAATACACTTGCTTTCCTGGGTTTCTTGTCTATCATTAGTAGTTTTGTGTTTGGCTTAAATTACAAGGCACACTTTTAAGTGCAGAAGAGTGGATTAATTAAAAAAAAAAAATTGATTATCTGGAGATATTGTCAAATTTTGACTAAGCCTTTGTTCGACATCTATTGTAACTGTTAACATGTTATGCCACTGAAATTTGGTATCCTTATATCCAGTAGAAGGTGATGTTTCCTTTTTTTAAAGTTTAATCCACAATTTTATCTTCTCTTCTTTAGTTTGTTACTGAATATAAGCAGAATTAAAAGCTAATATTACATGTCATATCTCCATAAAATTCTGCAGATAGTATGGATGCTGAAATTAACCGTTAGCTGCCTTTGTAGCATAATGATGGCACCTGACTTTTAATTTACAGCATCAGTGTAGTTTTTCTTAAGTTTGTAATAAGTGTATTCACTTGGCAACATAAACATCGTTTTTCTTGTGAGTAACTTTTAAATAAAGAAATATAAAAAAAACTGCATGATTTTGCAAGCCTTTAAAACTGAATCGGTTTAATTATAATTATCTTCCATTTGTGTATTTAAATTTAACATCCATGTAGAGAGATTCTTAAGAATTAGTTTCCAAATTGTACATTTCCTACTTTTTTTTTTTTTTTTTTTTTTTTTTTAAGTTTTTAATTTATTTTATTTTATTTTTTGTAAGATTTTGGTGTTCTTTGGTAGAAGAGGATTAGGATATTGTTGTAGTCTTGATACAAGAATTTTGCCAGCTGGAATACCCTTTGCTTCCTGCGAAGAAAAGTATTCCAGTCAGTTCATCATACGAAGTCCATCACAGCATCTGAATAATTCAGATAAAGAACTGTTTTAATTTTAAAGAACTTGTGTGGGACTTGTTTGGAAAAGGAAATTCCACTGACTTTCAGAAGCCGGATTTTTGAAAGAATTTTAATACCTGTAAATGAATGAAATTTGCTGAGAAATGGAATATAAATTATTTTACAAAAAAACTAATAACAAACATAGAATCTCAGAAAGACAAATATTTTGAATTTTTTTTTGTAAAAAAAAATAAATAAATAAAAAAATCTGTTCCATCCTACTATTTTTCATGTTTAATCATAGGAAATTTAACACGCAGATACATTCAGTAGATAATAATAAAGAAATGTAATTGTACTTAAATGTATACATCTTCCTGGGGAGTTTATACTGCATCTACCAAGTGCAGTTACATTTTATTACTTACTCATTTTTTTTTTTTTTCATTGGAGAAACCTGTTTGTCATTTGATCATCACTGAGTTGTGTAATTAATCATGTGTGCTTTTTGTTTTAAATAAATTGTAAAAACATTATGATACAGAATACTTTGTTGTGGTCTTCATTGTGGGGGAAATACAAAATACATTGATTTTTGCAGTTAACGAATGAAACACAAATAGTGATGAACATTGGTGGGAGTTGCCCTATATGGTGAAAACAGCAACAATGTAGTCAGATTTTAGATTATTAAAGATAAAAATTACACAAAGAATAAAATGATTGATCTTCAGCATTTGCCGATTCCTTTAATATGGTTAGTCATTCTAACCATAGAACTATTACATATAAAATTTATAGATAACTTGACACTAATTATTGTTCATTAGAAGCTTAGTTGAATGGTCATTAAATTATATTAAAGGAATTTCTGTTCGTGAAAACAATGGTTCAGTGATAAAAAAGGATTTCTGTTCGTGAAAACAATGGTTCAGTGATAAAAAAGGATCCCCCGATGCCCCTTAGGGCTCAATAAGCTGCTTTACTTTAGATGGTGATGGTTGCACTTGTGAAGAAAAACAAAGTTGTTTTCGATAATACTGATAGTATTTTTTTTAATAATGATAATATTCATATTTGGAAATTAATTTAGTCAGACATACGGCAATAATAAAAATCTGCTAAACACTAGATGAAATACTACCTGGATTTCAGTTGCTTAGAATTTAGCATTAGATTTAATGCTATAACATTATCTTTTTTAATTAAAGTTTTTATTTTTATTTTTTCTTAAACATTTCTGAATTTGTTTTTGGTGGTTATAATTCCTTCTAATGAATATAGAAGATAACCGAGTTTCTATAAAAAAGATAAGTTATTCATAAAAGGATGGAATAGTTATTCTATTGGATAAACCTGCTTCAACAATTATTTCTGCAATCTAATCATTATATATCCCAGGGCTGTTCCACTTACAATTTAGATTGGATCAAACTAGCCATACAGCTGTTTATAGTTCTTAATTTCTTTTACCTACACTAACATTCAGCTTTCTGTATCTGGTTAGGGAAAAGTCTCAGCTCTTTTCTTGTTCTGACTAGGAATAACTCTCAGTAGTATTTGATTAAGTATTTTTAGACGGCCAATATGAATATCTACAATATTTTTTTTAAAAAAAATCCTAAGATTTGACAAAAATGTAAAATTACAAATTGCAGTTACCATTTATTCATTGATTTCTTTTTTAAATTCATTTTACAACAGTTTTACATTTTCATATTTCTTTATCTGTACAGCATGGACTGCTAATTTTGAAACTTTACCAATGGATGTAGCTCCTATTGCCATGGATACGGCAAATCCATGGAGCACACCAGCTCCAGAAGCCATCTCCACAGCACCGACTGAAGTAGGATGGGCAAATTTTAGCAATTTTGCAGAATTTAGGTAACATTTATTTTTAGTGTGAATACATCTCAACCTTGTACAACTAAAAGACATACTTAAACACGTTGACTGCTGCCTTTGTAAGGGTTGATGATCCCCAAATGCTACTAGATTCTTTTACATTTTTATTATATATGGTAAAATAAGAAGTCACTACATGTATTTCAACCTCCCCAAATCTAAATGGCTATGTGTAGATGGCACCTCTGTTTACATAGTTCTTCGATACTAGATTTTGAGTAATTTTTTTTATGATTTTTATCAATGATATTTATGAAATCCAAAATAAAATATCAAATATGATAGAATGAAGTATTTTTTTTTATTTTTTAATAAAAATGAGCAAACTTTCTCAGAAAAAACTTACACGAAATTGAATTTTAGATATATAATCAAGGAACTTCTATTTTTTTCAAATTCTGAATTCTAAAAATCAACATAAATGAATAATTGACAAATTTAGAGAGACTGAAGTGTTTCTCAAGCCCTGGTACTTTCCTCCTTATTATGGGGAGGGGAAAAAAGGCAAAATAAGTTTGGTGCCAACAAGTGTTAACGACAGTTCAAGGTGTCTACTGAGATGCAGTGCACAAAACAGTTATCTCCTTATCGACGCTGGCAGCATACTGGCCATTATAGTTTCCTAGCCTCACAGCACAGCACTGTATAATAGGAATGTCTGCTGCTAGCGCCATCTACATCATAGGTTCCCAAACTTGGCCTACCACCCCCTGTTCAGGGGAAAAAAAAAATACTCAGTTCCCCCCCCCCCCCACTGGAAATTTACCTTCTTTAGCGAACAGAAAGACACAGCGATAATATTTGCTTTTTTTTTATGTATCTAAATTTCTACCAATGTCCTACATAGTAAAGATGTTGTTGTAAATAAGACACCTTGAAGCTTGAAATAGTAAAAATTATTTATTAAAATCATCCATAGTAACATTCGCATTCATACAGAAAATTAAGTTAACGAAGGATAATATTAAAATAAAAATTACGAACAACAATTAACTTTTAGACATAGAGTTACACAACTGATGAAATATGTTCGAATGGTTTTTATGCTTCAGCCTCATCCTTAATTTAACCCCCCCCCCCCCATTCCAATCGAGGCTATTACCATCCCCAGAGGGTATCGCCCACTTTGGGCAACAGCGATCTACATGGAGCCATGTAGTCAGCAGTCAAAGTGTTAAAGGTGTTTTGTTGATGTGAAATAGCCATAACAATAGTAATAATGTTATGCTGCAAAATTAAAAAAAAAAAAAAAAGAAATAATTATTTAAAAAGAACAAAGGATTTACAAAAAATTGCAAAGTAATATTTACGATACTGGCTGTTTAAATGGAAAGAGGAAATTTTCATTGGGGAGCAAAATGCTTTTGAATTTCAATAATTTTTGAGTAATTGATTGACCTTAACTATTCTTCTTTTTTTAAAAAAAAAAAAAAAAAATAGTTAATTGGAATTGTAACAATACCATTAATTTCTTGAAAATAATTTTCCTCTGGATATTTTTAGTGAAAACTCCTCTGGACCAGTTGATGCTATGGAATATTCTGAATGTATTGAATCAGGATTTAAATTTGGTAAATATGATTTTATTTTCTGTCCAAAATATTTGAGAATTTTAAGTCTTATGGGAATGGGATAATAAATGTGGCAGGAGGCAACTCGAGATACAGTGGAGAGAAGGAGATGATTATCAGTAGTGCAAGGATTTTGGAGATCTTATAATAAAGGAGAGCATGATGAAAAAGAGGTTGACTGTTGATGAAACAGTTGATTGGTTAAAGGAAGTTAGAAGAAACTGATAGATATATATATATGCAGAAACTTTGGGAGCTCATTCTACATGTAAAAGTATAGGAAAAAAGTTATATAAACATAGGTCCGGAAATGCTTCGGTATCGAGTTACGGCTAGCGAAAGATTTCGCCCATAATGTAGTACAATAATACTCACATGGACTTTACCTCAGTTGGTAGCTCTCACAATAAATCAAAACAATGCAATTCACATTATTGTTGAACAGCTGTTGCCAACTTTTTTTTAGGTTCCACGAAAACCTAAAGGTTTTTTTTTTTTTTTTTAGTTTTTTTTTAGCTTTTTTGGGATAAGCTTCAAACCACTGGGAGATACAGTTCTACTACATGTTTCATTCGATTTTTCAGGTCAACAACCATAAGAAACCACTGATTTCGCTCCTTAATTTACCTTCCCAGACTTCCAGCAAGTCTTCATTTCACAAAGGGTACAGTGAAACCTCTCTGAGCGGCCACCCCACAGTACCGAGAATATTTGGCCGCTCAGAGGGGGTGGCCGCTCTGAAGGGTTTTATTTACTATTATAAGATAATTGCTATAATGCATAATATAAACAAGTCTGACATATATTCCTTATTTAAAATGAAATTTAAAACTTATCTAAAGAGAAAATAGTACAGTACTTTATTTCATGCTTTCTTACATTTTTTTTAAAAAAGGCTACAATTTGTGTCTGTTTTAAGTTTTTACTTTTCTCTAAAACAACCATTTTTTCAAGTTCGTTTTTTACTTTAAAAAGCAGATCTCCAACCGATTCGTTTGCAACCGCTTCGGAATTTTCGATAATTTCGTCAAAATTAAAGCATGGAGTGAGTAGAATTTCCCGAAAAATGAAATGGGCGATCCCACTTGGTGGCCGTTTAGAGGGGGTCGGATGGCCGCTGATACAGGTTATTTTAACATGTGGTCTATGAGTCGAAAAATCCGTGCCATGAAAAATTGGCCGTTTAGAAGGGTTGCCGCTATACAGGGGTGGCCGCTCGGAGAAGTTTCACTGTACTACATTATGGGCGAAATCTTTCGCTAGCCGTAACTCGATGCCGAAGCATTTCCGGACCTATGTTTATATAACTTTGTTTCTTTACTTTTACATGTAGAATGAGCTCCCAAAGTTTCTGCATATCTTCGTGAATCACCCTGTATATATAGATTTCAGAGGGTTCAGAGGTATGATAGTGGACTACGAGCTAGAGGAGCCAGGCTCAGTGCCCTGCAGAGGTCTGGGATTTTTCCCCAGTTTATTTGTCCTCTTGGTGAGTCCTAGGATCCATGCAGCCCTCTGTAAGATAGTAATCCAAATTCCTTCTCGGGATTGGAAGGGGGGTGAGCTATGGGTTGAACATCCACACTCAACTTGTCCTCATTATTCGATTGTGATGTCACATCCTATACTGTCTGACCACAAATGCGAGACACCTTCTTGGCGCTCGGCTTGGCAGAGTCGATTTGTGTTTGAAGGGAATTGGGGATTACATTTTTGTATGGTGGGAGATATTTATTTGTATGTGTATATATATATATATATATATATATTTGATGTTATTGTTAAGCAAAAACAGTTATCATTTTAATAACTAAAATGTTCACAAAATAAAAGCTAATTTCTCAATGTTTAATAATACACAAACAAGACGGATCAAACATAGCACGAGACAGATTGACTACCATAATACGGGAATGGATTTGCTGCCTTCTCGCATGTGCAGAAGTGTTGAGGGGTCTCGCATCTGTGATAAAACAGCATCTTTACGAAACACTATACTGAGGGAGGGGATACAAAAAAAAAATAGTTAAACCATTCTTGACTTATTCCTTCCCCCTCTTACCTTTCTGCACGCTGAAAGGTAAGAGGTAAAGAAAAGTCAAGAATGGCTTAACTATTTTTTTTTTTTTTTTGTGGCTTTACTCTTGCTTCTATGAGGATATGGATGGGTTGGTATTTTATTTTACTTATTTATAAGTTTCCTTGGGATGTATTAATGAAAAATTTGCGCATGTAAAAGTTGACAAACTTGCCTCTGCATCATTTATTGAGGAAAATACAATTTATACGAATAGGAGAGAGAATTCTCCTTTGTTTAGAAAAAGCTAGATGCTTTGAAGGTTAATGAAAATAATAATCATAATAAGAAAGGTCAGTCATACAAATCATGTCTCCTTCAAAGCAAAAAGATAATGTGATATCTATCACAGCAGTTTGAAATATAGAATAATTACTGCTTTCATAATGTAAGCTAACATTTTGTATGGAATAGGATTAGTAACCATAGCCGAACTTACTTACGATAAGTAAGTTTCATACAGAAAAGTTTCATTAAAAGTTTGGGGAAAACTTTACCCACATGCTCTGTTTCGTCAATCAATTTCATTTGAGCATTCATACCTAATTATTATTTATATATTGTGGAGTAGAAGCATTCATCAGCTGAACTAGTAAAAGTTGTCTTCACAAGAGCAAGTTCTCTTTTTGCATAGGCAATAAATAATTTCTAGAAGAAAATAATTAAAGAATTACAGACGATCCTAAGAGTTACAAAATCCATTGTATAGTTAGAAATTGCTTCTTTAATTACATCAGATAAAAAGAGAGAGACTATTTCCATGTATTTCTTTTAACATACAAGCAGTCCATTGAAGCCCTTATTGGCCTGTCACTAATTTTGCATGTTTGCTATTATCATTATACGCAGATGAATGAAAAACATTTCTGAAGATCGACAAAATTTGAACACTTCTTGGGTTTTACATCTTTCCTTAAAAATGTTGGTTGAAGTTCACTTATAGTTTCAAAGTCTTGAAAATAATTGAATTTTTAAATAAAAAAAAGTATTGGCAACTGAATCAATATTTCGAAGAGCTACTGAGTCATACTTTCACTTAATAAACTAAAACTAATTTAATAAATTTCATTGGCTAAAGTCATCTCTATACCTGGTGTATTCAGAAAGAAACTCCTTTTTTTTTTTTTTTTTTTTTTTTTTAAAAAAAAAAAAGCAAGAATGTATTTTTAAACAATTTTATCTTTATCTGATTTGCCAAACCGTAAACAACTATTTTACGTAGTTCCCACCATAGTGTAGAGACTTTTATCATAATAGGGCAATAGCTTTTGTATTCCCTCCTCGTAGAATTGGGCTGCCTGTAAAGACAGCCATTCTTGCAATACGACTTTGATGTCATCGTTGGAGAACCGCTGGCCACTGAAACTCTTCAAATGTTAAAGAACAGGTCCAATTTCAATAACTGTTCTCTACAAAATTGTAACAGATTTTGAAATTTCGGAAACTGCTGACACTGGTTGCCAAAGATGTTCTTTGAAAGAGACTGCCAGTACATTGTTGACATTTCTCATGTAGTGCAGTAAGCAAGGCAATGAATTTTTAGCCATATTATCACACGTGATAAAACATGGGTATCCCATGTGACTTCGGAATCAAATCAGCAGTCCATGGAGTGAAGGCACACCTCATCATCGAAAAAGCAGAAATTCAAGCAGACGATTTCAACTTTCAAGCTAATGGCTGACTTTACAGGCAGCCCAGTTCAATGAGGAGGTGATACAAAAATTGGTGCCCGTTACCGTAAATGCCTCAACAATAGTGGAAACTATGTAGAAAAGAAGTTTTAAGGTTTGGCAAATCAGATACAAAATTGTTTGAAAAATACATTCTCGCTTTTTTATTAATAGCCAAACAATTTACTTACCCTTTGAATACGCCTTGTATAGTAGTATTATGCCTTTTGGATTGCAACTGCATAAGTTCAGGAGGAATAAAAAAAGCATCAATTACAAACAGACTGAAGAAATTAATTGATTACAATTCAATACAAACCAATGCCAAAATCTGATAATCAGTACTTTGAATGGCCTTGTTTTAAATTAGGTACGAACTCTGAAGTGTATATCTTTTCATAAATGATCAGTCCAGTATTTGCAAGGTAAAGGATTTAACTAATAAATTCCATATTAGAAAAGTAGGTGAAACAGCTATTGGAACAGATTTTAGTGTTTGTTAGTCGAAACTTGATTAAAAGTTGGATAAACATGTTGAGTTGAACAACATTTGGTTTCTTTTCTTTTTTATTTTCAGGGAAAGGTAATGATTTATTCTATTTTTTAGGTCAGAATACTTCATCTGAGGAACCCGCCAATGACGCAACTGAAAAATCCATATCAGCTAATCCCAATGGGGACACTAGGTAGGCTCTTTAGTAGACTGATATTTACTATAATATAAATTGGTATTAAAAAATCCTGAGCTTGAATTACTTAATACAAATTAATTTCTATAGTTTTTTTATATATATATAATACATCTTTTTTTTTTTTTTTTTTTTAATTTTAAAAATTCTAATTTTCTTACTGGATACTCTTCTAGAGGTTAGGAGTCAGGATGCAATCTCTCATTTTCTCAAAAGCACATACATTAAAAGTATGCTAATTTAATTTTTACTGTATATTATGAAAGGTGATTGAGACATAAATATGCTCCCTTATTTCAAAAGGAGCACAGTAGGGAAAAACAAATAATCAATCTTCAGGGATTTTGGTTGATTATTGTGTTTACAATAATTGGACATTTCTTTATATTTCTAGGCCTGAATCTTGTACACAAGGAAATGAAGGGACAAACGATAGTCTATCCAATAAAAAAGCCGGAGGTGATGATCTTGCAGAGAATTTCAAGTTAGTTTATTTTTTTTATTATTTAAGATATCGCCCATCAACTCTCTTCTACCATTGTATGGTAGTTCTAAACTTAAGGGCGTTTCACATGGATCCGAAAATTGGATGGTCGGATCCACAAATCGGACGTATTCTCTTTCACATGGCCACGAAACTCTCTCCGACATCGCCTATACGACATGTAACATTCAAATCGTTCGTATAGACGACGTTTCGTGGCCACATGAAAGAGAATACGTCCGATTCGTGGATCTGACCATCCGATTTTCGGATCCATGTGAAACGCCCTTTAAAGAGAGATTTAAGTAGAGTACACTCTCTAACCCTTCTTCCAGAGGTTTCACTAAAGTGAATTTGCCAGACATGCTTCTACTATATAGCAGAAAACTTAAGAAATTGTTTTCTATCTTCCTAAGCCAAAAGCGTTGTGGGTTTCCAATAAAAAAAAAAAAATCATACCATAGACTGACTACAGAGAGGGAATTACAAAATAAAGGCATGCGATAATTAATTAACATTTCTCAGTGACTAGTTGATAGAAATTCAGAAGGTTTAAAAAATTATTTTCTTTTTTTCTTTTTCAGCTTTCTCACAGCAGCAGGTCTCTTAAAAGTGATTCCAAATGTTTCAAACTGTACAGAAGAAACTTCGGACCTTCCTCCAAAGGAAATAAACGGCAGTGAAGAGATTTGTTCATCCAATGGTGATAACACACGGTGATTATAATCAATCCAATTATTAGGTTCTGATTGAGACAGGCTTTCAGAGAAGTTATAGGTTTTTAAAGATTATAAGTTGATTAGATGAAGTTCGACTTTTCGAAGAAATTCACTTGATTAAGAAAGGGGGGGGGGTTAGAATTAATCGGTTACGTGCAGGAATTACATGGAATATCTTTTAATAAAACTTCTGAATTTAAAGCCTATCTGAAGCTTTTTAATAGAAGTAGAAAAACTTTTTATTATAAAAATTCAAATTTATTTCAATTTAATCTTCAAAACAAATGTTTTTAAACCCATGTTATTTTTTATTAAATATAATCTCCGGAATTTTAAAAATGCGCTTTTTAAAGTAATTTTTTTTTTTTTAATACACATTAATTTCTGCACTAGGAAATCTTACTTTTATACCCATATTAATGTATTGTTGCTGAAAGTTGATTCTATTAAATTGAGTTGACTGCTTGATACAGTTATCATTGAATAGTTCATTTCACTGGGGTAGATTGATATCACTTTTCATCAACATTTACCTATTGATTGTCAAGATTTATTTAAACAAGTTCCTTTTGTGGTAGTTCATTATGATAAACTTTGTTATATTATACTGTTTTATAACATCTTTCATTAATCATCACTGTTCGATTTCTTGGTGGCATCTCATTCTTCTGCCCACTGCCTTATCATGAGGTTGCTGTGACCAATAGAACCCTTTGGGGGGCTTTTCTCTTTGCCACTTTCTTTTATTGTAATTGTTCTTATGTTCTTTGCTGTGGTTAATCTGAAATTATTCCTTCTTCTTGCATTAGCTAGAAGCATTAAATTTATTCTTCCCGATTCTTAAAATCTATCAGATACTTATAATAAGAAGTTAAAAAAAAAAACAAAAAAAAAAAAAACAACCAAGATGCTATGTATGGCAGTGAAGCATTACTTGCATGTTTCTAGGCAATTCATTTCAGTTTTCTTCTAGAAAACTTTTATCACTATTGAGTGCAGCTTAGAGGATTAAATTCAGGGCTATTTTGGATACTTTTGGCCGTATACCCCTTTATGGTTTCCCGTTCAATTCCCAGGATTGTCCTTTGCCCTCACTACAGTTTCTTCTGCTTATAAAATGTCTGGAAAGGTTCAAAATTGAACCAGTTCAACAGTGGTAATCTTGAAACTGTAAATATTATTTCTACTGTAAATGCAGTTGGAGAATCTCTCTCATCCCATATGATTGCTAAAGGGAAAACTATTAAAGTATTAAAAGGATTTGACCTTCAAGCTGCACAAATAAACTTTTATGTGTGTTTCGGACAGTGGTTGGTCTAAACGCGGTGCAGCAAAATTGTGGTTCCAAGAAAATTTTCTTCCAAATATTGGTTCTAAATGATCACAGATGCTAGTTATGGAATTGCCATGAATCGCACATTTATATAGAATTGGTTGAAACAACAACTTGAAGAAAACATCATATTGCTAGAAATGGCTGTTCATACATCCCACTGGTTACAACCCCTTGACCGTTCTGTCTCTTCAAAACCTACTTTGGTAATGCATGCAATGATTTCATGAGTAAAGCCACCCAAAAACACAATTTGACATTCAAATTTTTGCAGATTCTTCTGCCCAGCGTGTGAGCAAACAATGGCTGGAAAAAATATCTGTCCAGGTGTCCGTGCAAGTGGCTTACTCCCCTTTAATCCGGAAGCAATTCCGAACGAATCCTTCATTCCAATGTTCTTTTATAGTGATGCCCAAGCAAATACAGATGGTGAGCCTTCGGTAAACAGACAATATTGTTATCATTAGCACTCAAACAGTCCAACAAACCAACATGCAGAAGGATGATGAAGCAGCAGAACATGACAACTCTTTAAGCTCATCAACTGTTTCAGTTTTAGCTATGCCCAACTCCTCAAAAGAGCTAGTAGTTCAAAACATCAGTAATGTTATCTCATTTTTCAGAGAGAAAGCATAATTTGAAAGAGAAAATGAAACTGACAAAGAAAGTGAAGCTTAATAAAACAAGGCCTGTCCTTCAGGATTAGCATTAACGCCATTAGTATGTGCTCTCGAACCTTTCACACTTCATAGCTTTAACCAATGGTACCAACGTTAATGTACACCCTTGACATCCATATTCAATAACACATCTTCTCTATTTGAGGAAGACACAATGGCTTACCATACTCAAGACATGCGTCAAAGAAAAGCATGCAGCCTAAGAAACTAGATCCAAATTTCTTTGTCATCACTTCTGAACAAGTCTGCGGTGCGACATTAAAAGATGCTGAAGACAAAGAAAAAAAAGCAAGGAGTAAAAGAACAATGAGCCACCGAAAGAAAAGCCAAAAGGGCAGAGAAACTGAAAACCGGGGGGGGGGGTCTTCCCCTTAAAAGAAAGGAAAATGTGCCAACAAAAGCACACAAAAAAGAAGCCTAATTTAGGCTAACATCTTTCTTCAGTGAAAACTTTCTTCAGCTATTTATAAGTTTATACATGTAAATTTCATTACAATACATTCTTATTATACCAGTTTGTATAGTGTATTGCTGCTAATTGTCTTTAATTACATCATTCTACTTATGTATACTGTAAATCATTTTTTGGATGCAGCCAACAATTGGTTAATGTTGGCCAATATAAAGTTGAAATGGCTTAACATTAGGTTGATTAGACATAAGTGGATTTTACATAGTTGTTTATAAGAAATAGATGTTCATTTATAGCAATTAACCAGTGGTTAATCTAAAGAAACAATAAATTTTGCCAACAATTAAAAATGCATATAATTACTCTACTCATAGTAAAAAACAGTTTAAATTTATTGTGGACAACATTTGGTTAAGTTACCCTATTTTAGATTAGGGACTTGTAATTTCATCTGACTTTTGCCTTGAGCAAGTATGAGATAGTCTCTCAATTCAAATAAATAGGACATGATGAGAAAGTAGGAAGTGAATTTGATTTTTAAAACCTTGGTTCAAGTTAATAATGATTGTTTGTGAATTTTCAATTTGATCAAAACATATCAGAATGCTGTTATAACTATATAAATATTTTTATTATGACATGTGACAGCATATTTCATAAAATTGTCATTGAGGAATGCTTTGACTATAAATATGATGCAGTGCATTAAATTTATGTACAAATATTGTAGATTACACCAATGACTTGATTTTCTTTTCTTATTGTACCAAATAAGGGTTTGTTTCAGAATTTGTAGATAAGCTTATTTTTTCTTCTTTTGTGGAAAAATGAAAAATGCACATAAATAAACAAAGGTTCTTGAACCCTGAGCTATCATCTCAGGCCTCTGGGACAGCTGTTTCATCCTTATTAGGTTTCATCAGTCAGATTTATCCTTGATTATAGCTCAGTGTGAGAGACAAAGTTGAGGTTACCACTTCAGCTCTCTAAAGTGGCTCCCAATAACATCAACGCAACAATGAAAAAACATCGTGCACCGCACGACCTCAGATTCTTTGTCCCGGCCACGGCTGAGTGCAAAAGAATTTAAGCAGGGATAGAGAACCCACAAACAAATAATATAAAGAAAAAAAACTCAGCTTTATCACACACTAAGCTATTATCCAGGGTAAATCTAGCTGATGTAGCTTAATAAGGCTGAAACAGATTCCTGAGATGATATCTCAGGGTGTGAGAACCTTCGTTTATTTATTGTCCTTTCTAATTTTTTCGTAAGTTTCTATCCATGCGCATTAATTTATTTTATTTTTATTTTTTTCTTCTCTCATTAGATCCAAAACTAAAGAAGCATTTGAGCCATTTAGTACTTCAACACTGAATGTTTCCTCCAATGGACCTGCATGAGTGTTAGAGAACGATTGGCACAATTTTAACCCAACTGTTGATGATAAAAAGTGTCTTTTTTCCCTGATGGCAACAGTTTCACAGTATTTTTAAAAATCATGTGAGATGAATTAATTGACACAAATGAACTAATAATTTAATGATTTATGATTATTTGGCTTCCAAATTTCCTTAATCAGTTAATTATTTTATTTGGAAGAATCCGTTAAGACTTCTAATGTAAGGAAATTAAAAAAAAAAAAATACATATATTAATAAATAAGTTCTGATCATTGAACAGTAGAATTTAAGTTTAAAATTATTGGATGATGTTTGAATGCCCTTAATTGGACAGAAAACTGTTACTGTAAATAATACCTTTGTAGAATTAAACAATGTACAAATATTAAGATTTCTTGTATATATAATTATATATATATATATTTCAATTTGTATCTTTTTTTTCTGTTTTGTTTTTTGTTTCCTTCTTCTTCCCTGTTCACTCCTCAGTGCAAATAATTTTAAAGAATTTATTCCAGGAAAAAAAAAAATGTTGAAATCCAGGGAATTCAATACAGAATGGTATTAATATTGAAACTATATATATATATATATTATTATTTTTTTTTATGTACATATTGTACATTGTGCATCTATTTATATAGAAAAATAAACAACTTAATAGTATTTTGAATTTTAATTGACACAAAATCAGTTCTTCATTCATTAAGTAGTTAATTTTGCTGAGTGTATTTAGTCCTCAATATTATTGTTTTTAATTTGTTTCAGTAAATTTGACAGATTTAAAGGAACGAAAAGAAAATCACTGTAAAGAAAGTTATTCACTTGATTGTATAATAATTTGGGTTGTTGGATAAAAGAGAATAAAAACCACATGATTTTCTTAGGTTTTATTGTTTTGTTGTTTTTTTTTTGTTTTTTTACACGACTTGTTTTGACTTGTTTTAATTTGAGCCGAAAGTTCATTGGGTGGTAAGATTGTACAAATGAGAACAGATCCAAATGAACTTTCAGTTCAATCGAATATATTAAATGAAAAATGATGAATTTGTCTGAAATCATGCACCAAAGTTCATTCGGTTCATTCTTATTATCGGACTCTAGACTGATCAGAGAAGAGAACTTTACTCCACTTGTCATGTTCTCAGTGACGATATTCCTCAGCACAATTTCTACGGTCCATACAGTGTCATGTGGTTAAAGAGACATACGTGCATAAAGGCCACCTTGGTGAAGGTGATTGCGGATAATTTTGAGTTACCTGAAGATCCTTAGAAGAGGTTGCCACCCGTCCCGTATTTTCCAACAAAACTGTATGGCCTTTTTTATAAGTCGATTATCCCAGGTAATTATGAACGATAATGAAAAAAAAAAAGAAACAATAAAAATTATGAATTTTTAAATCTTGAATTTTAATAATTTACATCTATTAAAATAAATGAATTACTATGAAATTCATTTCTCAGCACAAATTATTGCTATTTAAATTAATAATAAAAAAATCCTGATGCAGCATAAATCTTAATTGCTGGATTTTTTATAGAACCATGTTTAAGGCAGTCAGTTGGTTGGATTTCACTTACAACTTCTCATTGTTACGAGGTGAGAGTGACTACAAAAAAGCAAAGAAGAAAAAAACCAATCCTATATTTTATAAATGGTACTAAAATGTCCTTATTTTAGGTGGCAACCCTAGAAGCAGTATAGATTTCATTTTTTGAAATAAAACTCTTGCCTTTCCATCGAATACAAAACTGTCTCACTTTTGATCAGGGCACATCTACGATGTTTTGACACCCTAGTGCAAGATACTTTTGTGGACTCAAAAAATACTGATGGGAAGGAGACTGTGTGCCGGGTAGGCAAGGCCATATTTTCTGATTTATTGCTTTATCCCTTGACCACTGGCAGCGGAAAGAATCCGACACACTAATTTTCGCTTCATTCCGTAGCCTGAAAACTAATAACGAGCTAACTCCAGTAAAAAGATTTGACATTGATACGAATCAACTGTGAAAAATTTTATCTGTGCAAAGTTTGCAGTAAACCTCAATACAACTAGTTTTGATAAACGGTTTTAAAGGAATGCTATGGTGAAACAATTCAGCAGGTGAATACAAAGCCATATTAAATCACTAAATTTTTTCTGGCATTGTCAAATATGTCAGTATAAATCAACTATAAATCAATTGCATGATATATATATCAGTTTTATGTATAATTCAAAATATATAGTCTTAAGCAATTGTGAAACATTGTTGTAAGTGTTCAATTAAGGACTTTTCTTATTTGATATGGCAAACCGTATTACATAAAAGTATTGTAACTTTTATAATGCTGTTTTCCTAAGCGTTTGGGGAGTTTATAATATAGAGGGGAAAATAGAAATTTACTAACAAAGGATTAAAACGTAAGACAAAGAAGAATGGTATTAAATTTTCAAAAAAAAAAAAAATTATATGCCCATGAAGCTGATATGTAATAGAATGAGCTCAGCAGAATTCGTATTAATGATGGGCGATATTTTCACGAACTGTTTGCTTTTTTTTTTCACTTCTGAAACAGTTAAACGAAACTGGCTGTGACTTCACGAAACAGTAGAGACATCTAGCGGCAGTATGATGAAGCGAATACATTTTGAGATAATATGGTATCTGTAGAAGAGAAACCAACTGATTTCCCTTAATATTAAGGTGACCATTTTTTCTAAAATGAAAGGGAGGACGCAATGAAAAAAAAAAAACCCTCTAAACCTATCTGTTTAACCAAAAAAAGTTTTAAATTTCACATCAAAAAGGAGGACGGTTGGTCACCTTATTAATATTGATTTCCTCTCCCAATGGTGTTGGTGGGAGAGATCTTTAGAAGCGAAGAAACAACGAGTCAAGTTTGGAACTGAACTGAATTAATTCATTAAACATAAAACATGGGTTTTTATAGATTTTACAAAGTTGAATTTCATTGGAAGATTAATTAAAAAATATACATCATGATTGGCTAAAAACATAACTAACTTAAATTAAGTAATTAAACGGCTGTAACGGAAAAGAATTTAAAAATAAAGAGAACATCAATAACTAGCCGGGTATATATAACATTAAAAAAAAATTATTTATTTAGCAAATTAATATTGAGATCGGAGAATATATGACGTCCCAGCCTGTTGTGGCCTTCTCTGCTTAACTCGTGTGTATTGCGGGTTGGCGCCATACACTTCATCGTCAGTTTGCCAGATTATTCCCTATCCCGTAGGAATTTCTAAAAATCCGGCCTTATTATTTGTCTACATCATAAAGGGAACCTCTGAGAAAAATTTCAGCTTTCTAGGTCCAAGGGTTTGGGGTGGGCGTTGATGAGTGAGTGAGTCAGGACTTTTCTTTTTATATAGGTAGATTTTCATGAATTTTGTTTTGTTAACCTCATTGATTAGTTCCTTATAGATTATATTTGGATCTGTTATTTTCTCCTGTTCAACTCTTATTATCCCAGATTCGTTCTTTACATATTATTCCTGGTGTTTTGATATCATGTTTATTTATGAAAATATGATCTATATTTGTTTTCGTATTTCCATGAATTGTACAGTTGTTTCTTGTTGTTCCGTAAAGACAATTTTTGAAACCATTATTACACATTAGTTTTAGGTATTTACGTCATAGTTGGACAGTTGTTTAATATATTTTCATTTTTTATGAATAGATTTTCTAATTCTTTAGTAATTTTACCTTTCTTTGTGTTTGGTAGTTTATATATGGCTAAAATGTTAATATTTTGTGTTTGATAACACAAACACATTTTTGATAACGAAACATATTAGGTTTTATTACAAACTTCTTGATAAATAACATGTTTTGTGAAAATTCTTGAATCATTTTCCAAAAGATTTCCTTGCTCCGACGTTTCAGTAATTTGTAATTTAACATTTTGCTTACAGAATGACAGACAGAATAACGTTTTTATAATATACAGTTGTTCCTCGATATAAGGTCACCCCTTGGGACCTCGCGAAATTGACCTTATAACCGATTCCTACGCATTTATCAATAAATAAGCATTATATAAATACAATATAATTCTTTGTAAAATTTAATACGTACAAAAATATCAGTTTACTAGGTTATATATTTTTAATTTAGTTGAACCAATTAAAATTAATGGAATCAGAAAGAAATTATTTTTTAAAAATTTTAATTCGGAATAAAGTATAAAAATAGTGCTAGTATGATCAAGCTAAGTACTGATGTACAACTGACCTTACTTAAAATAATCCATAATATAGGAATGTCGCGATTTTGGTTTCATCTTTTATTTACAATGTTTTCTAAGTTTTGTAGTTTCTGAAAATGTTCTTCAGCTCCCTCATGGCTCGTAAAAAAATGTCTTACGACAAATTTAATGCTCTGAGCGCTTCTGCTTGTGTCACCGCTTCACTTTTAGTATCACAGTCGTTATCCTCACTTTCTAATGCATTGGAATCTAAAACATGCGAAACAATTTCGGAAATCGAAGCTTGAGAAGTGGTAGCAATTTCATCATCAATTTTCACGTATTCACTTTCCCCTTCTATAGCACAGCCGCGATTTCTGTGATCTTGTATTAACACAGCTAAAGGAATATCGTCTTCATCATCTTCATCTGTTATTTCAGCCACACTATTTGTAGAAAATTGAAAACCAGCATGTCGAAAGCAACTTGAAATGCATGTGTTTCACACCAAGCTCCAACTTTTATGAATATAAAAAATTGCATCTAACACAGATACGTGAAAATTTCTGAAATCACAGACAAAAGTGACCTTATATGCGATTATGGTATTTAATACGTGACCATATATCCGATAATCCATATCATAGAATTCCTATTCAATGAGCCGGGACTTCAGAAAAGTGACCTTATATGCGGGATGACCTTATATCGAGGTCCGACTGTATAGTAATAATAGCCGTCGCTGCGCTCCGGAACCCTTGCATGTATAGCATTAAAAACCCAAACTTTATTTATTTAGCAAATTAATATTGAGATCGTCGGAGAATATATGACTTGCCAGCCCGTTGTGGCTTCTCCGGATAACTCAGATGTATTTCGCCACACACCAAAAATTTAAAGCGAAAAATCACATTTTTGCATGTATCTAGCAAACGCAGAAACGTTTGTAAATGACTGATATATCGTTCGATAGAACTTTCAAATACCAACATTTTCTCAATATAATGTTCTCTTCCAACTTTTATACTTTTCGTTTAAATTGAGAAAAAGTCAAAATTTGACTCTTTTAAAGGCGACATCTTGAAAACCAAACAAGTTTTTCGAAAGTATTTTGTAGCATTTTGTTTGTCTTAAAAAGATCTACATTTTATCCATTTGCATGACCAATCTATCTCTTATAGTTTGGTCACAAAATTGGAAAAACTTAGTCTTATGACAGACAGACATAACGTTTTATAATATAAGATTAGAAAATAGAAAACGAATGATTTAAATGAAATAACGGTAAAGATTAAAATGAATAAATACAGATAAATACAAATAAATAATTTCTAAAAATATTTACATATAAACTGTTACAGTATTTATATTTTAATATATCAAATAAAATATTAATCATCCTATTAATAGTCAAAAGTTGTACGATCTTTGTGTGTTTGTAATTTGAAATAACCAATCACAGTGCAGCGTTGGAACACGTCAGCAATGACGTCACGCCGATGTTTAAAGATGGCGTCTCTACTATTTTCTCCATTTCACCACAACGAATCGCGATTACACAATTATTATCAGCGTATTGAGATTTTCTTTCCCACATAAATGAAGTTTACACTGAAATGCATGAAGTTCATGCGTCAAAATTTATCAGAGAGTTTGTAAAACCTCGGTTTTTACATAATTTCGGCTGTGTCGCCGCTCTCTCAATATTCAACAAGTAGGAGATAATGACGATGCACGTGCCCTCATTGTTGCCCAGACAGGATTATTGGTATTGGCTGTTGGACATTCGTTATTGTTATTGTTATTGTTGAAACTGGTAAATCAATTTTTTATTCTCTTTTATTTTTATTTTAACAAAATTTGGCTTAGTCATTCAAATTATATGTGGGCTGGTTGCGGAAGTCATGGCTTTAAAAAATGAGCTTAGAACATCTTTTTCAATCTTGTGTTTTTCAAAAATTTCAGGATATTTCAAAAATGTGGCATTTCCTTTTATTCCCGTTAATATTGCCTCAATTTCGACGAACCTATTCTTTTAGGGCAGTAGGTTGCCATTATGTTTCATAATGAGAAATCGCAGCGCTCGCTACTACGAAAGTGGCAAATCAATTTTTTTTTTTTTTTTATTTTAACAATATTATAATAACAAATAAGCCGATATTCAAATTACATATGGGCTGTTGTGGAAGTCATGGCTTCTAAAAAAATTAGCTTAGAACATCTTTTTCAATCTTGTGTTTTTAAAAAATGTGGAATTTGTTTTACTTCCGTGAATATTTCTCGGGTCGCAACTAGTTTCAATGAAAAAAAAATATTCTTCTCCAAAAATAATAAGTCAGCGATCTCCAGCCGTATGAAATTCGATGTTTTGTAAGACATTCCTGGCGAGATTAAAAAAAAAAAAAAATATTTACCACATTAGCATAAACTAGCACGTATATTATTGATATATTTTCACAGACACTTCAAGATAAATTTTGGATATTTTTTGAAAACTGGGACTCGTAGGGAATTTTTTGTAGGTTACAGTAAAGTTAAAATTTGACTCACGTTTAACCAATAAACAATACAGGAAATGATGCTTCACAACTAAGTGAATTGAAAACCATTCTGCTTACAAATATTTGGAATAATGCTCTATAACTAATTAAGTTTCTAATATTTATTAAACTAATATTAAACAAAAATTGTGTTCCATCAACGCTGAACAAACTACTAATTACGCGCCTAACGTACTGAACTTTTCCTGATTTAATGATCATGTTTACAGGGCTGTAGAAAATAGGTATTTCAAGCTAATGATCTAGGATTTTGGGAAAGAAAGAAGTGGCTATTTAAGTATCTACCTACAAAATTTCAGACGGATAAACACGGCTTGAAACCGTGGAAAATACAGAACTTTGCGTAATATAGTAACAGGGATATAAAATTACCTCTTTAAATGATTCAGTTTAATTTAAAAATTATAAACATTACAAAACTTTAATAAGGACAGTTAGAAGACTGTGGGAGAAAAGGATGTGCTTTATTTGAAGATTTTAGAACGCCTTTTGATTTTAGCGATAGAAACATGCTTAATAAGGTAAATTGAGACTGGGATTAAAAGAAAAATATTAAGAATTATACAAGATACTTACAAGAAAACTTTAATAACGATAGCTAAACAGAACAAGAATTCTCTAACAAGGGAAGTGCGTGACCTCGAACGCTGAGAACCGCACCAAATTATGCTTGGAATATAAATCGCTCATCCCTAAAACAGTGGTATGAGTCATTCCCATGCAAAACTCAGCTGTTGTCTGCTAGCGCATTTTGAAGACTGAATAACTGTGCAACACTATCAGATCAGTATGAAAACTTTGTTGTTCAGATAGAGTAATTATTTTAAGCGGAGGAAAATGTAGCAATGTAGTTACGACATTGAAATATGTGCGTTTTTGGTCCTATTACATTGATATTTTGTTTTTTCGCGTTACCAAAGTTCCTCTCTTGGACCTTCAAATGTATCTCGTTGTAAGACGTGCAGTTTTGCACGAGAATGACTCATACCACTGTTTTTGACATGAACGATTTTTATTCTAAGCACATTTTCGTGAGGTTCTCAGCGTTCGAGGTCACGCACTTCCCTTGTAAGTGCTCACAAAGGAGTATGACGAAGATACGGGGTTAAGCTCGATATTATTCATAATTTTGATGAATAAATTAGTGAAATTCTTAGAGAAATTCGGGAGGTTAAATATTCAAGATAACTAGGCCATCTCCCGTGTACAGATTGTTCGTTATAAATATTTGAAGAAGAGATTTATTTAGATGGACGTTGGTTGATATAGATGTTAAATGAAGATCGTAGCTTATATACGATACTCCTGGCGACGAATTGATTGTGACTATTCTTTCGAGTGAAGATAACCAAATTCTGATGACTTGTGAATCTAGACAAATTTTCCTCTTTGGCGGAGACTTCAGACAAATTTTACCTGTAGTCAAGAATGGCCGAGATTACGACATTTTTAACAGTTCTTTGAAAAGATCTCATCCTTTCTCTCGTTGTCCATTTCGATACTAATTTATTATCGATGATAAAACGATGGTTTATATGAGATAATCCAAGAATAATCGATTCCAATGAAAGGGGTTAAAGCAACATTTTGAAGTTTTGAAGACTCTTTTCAAGCCATCTCTTTTTCAAGCATAATAAAATTGGAATAAGTACAACAAAACAAAATAGAAGGAAGCTTAAACAAATTTCAAAAACACGTGAATCAATAAGTTTAGTTGTTTTTACAAAAATATATTAATAAGGTACAATTCAATTATTAAAAGTAATAATAAGAAGAAAATAAAATTTAAGATAATCTAACAAAACTCGATTCCAAAGAAAGCAGTTAATGCATTATTTTGAAGTTCAATAATGCTCATTTTGAATTTGTCGATTCCTCGTGACAATAAAAAATGAAAAACCGTTTTCCATTGTTGCACTAACATTGGGGCACAACAACAACACAACAATTGTGGAGATATAAGTCAAAAAACAATATGAAAAGAGTTGTAGTCCCTATGGCCTAATGGATAACACATCCAACTTCGGATCAGAAGGTTGCAGGTTCAATTCCCGTCGCGGAAATTTTATTGTAAAAATTATTTCTATTCTCCATTCGCACAGAAAATTGCGCCGGACAGACAGACACACAGACAGAGAAATAAAAGATTTTAGTAATATAGATTAGGAAAATTTTATCGTAAATGTCTGCGGATGATATTTCGGAGTCATAAGTAGAATTAACTGTTGTGGTAAAATCAGTTAAAAATTTGGTGATTAATATCAATTAGATTGAAACCTAAGTGTAGTCCTAATGTGACTGTGAGCGAAGTTACTGCAAACGAGACTGGAGTATTGTTAAAAGATAGATGGACGAGGCCTTTCGCGTCCTATTGTTCAGGAATCGTCTTCATGTCTGAAGACGGTTCGTCTATCTCGATAGAGGCCTCTCTATCTATCTTTTAACAACGTGTGGAAATACCCCAGAGTCTCGTTTGCTGAAAGTAAGTACCTAACCAAGACAAGAATATTTAGAAATGGTGGAAAAAAATAGGAAAAAAACAAGAAAATGTTACTGGTTCGGATTTATCAATATTTAGAAAGTTGGTGTTCATCAGGCAATACACATAAGGAAAATCTAAAGACTAGAAAATATAAAGGAATTAAAGCCAAATGGGAGTTGTTTAAATTACATGACAAAATGCATATAAAAAGTGGAATAAGATAAAAATTTTACTTTAAAATATGGTAAATAGTGTAGTTTTGTAAGGGATGGAATTAGATGATGATGTTAGAGGAGGAATTAGATCCTTTGTGGTATCTCTTTGTAAAAATATTTTTAAATTAGAAAGATAAATGCCAGATTACGCTATAACTTTGAAATAGAAGCTATTAAAAGGGCATTCGGATATCTAGAAAGTCAATTAAATTATAATGAGAATAGGTATTCACTGAATATTTCAGTTACATGGACAATATTCATAGTAACATAAAAACTACCCAAAATGGAGTCCACAAGGTTCGCAGCTTGGCCCTTTGTTTTTCGTACTTTTTATCAACGACTTATTTCATATAATAAAATCATATTACATACATTTCTCTGCAGATGATACAATAGTATATTCGAATGGTAACAGTACTGCAGAAATAAGAGACAAATTACAAAAAAGACTTAAATAGAATGCAAAATTGGATGCCTAGACAACAGACTTCAAATAAATGAAGACAAAACAAAGTTAATGTTAATACGTCCCAAAAATAAAAAAGACCAGTGCTCTTTTTGTCGTAGAACGCATGGAACGGCGTTCCACCACCTTTTTTCGACGGATTTTTATTTAAATTGATGTTTGGTCACCCTGTTGAGCAGAGTAGGTCGGCAAATGGCAACAAAATTATTACGACGGTTCTGCTTGTGCATCGTATTCATAGTTTTATGAATATTATATAAAATAGCAAAAAAAAAAAAATTATTAGCGTTCCACCACCTTTTTTTTTTTTTTACAAAAAGAGCACTGAAAAAGACTAATCACAAATAAGCCAAAAATCTTTATTCATCATCATCATTGTTTCCATAACTCTCCAAAAGAATTAAAAGTTATTCAGAATTAAAGTACCCAAAAACAATTAAATATCTGGATATAATTATAAATGAAAATTTTTCATGGAATAATCATATTAAAAAGTTACACAAAACAAATTATCATAAATATTCTATCATGTAAAAAATATGTTTCCAGTACGGATTAAAATGTTATTATATAATGCTCCATTCGATTCCAATATAAACAACGTTGCTAACATTTGAGCCAACACTACTCACAGCTGTTTCGAACCTATAATTAATCTGCAAAATAAAATTTAAAATTTAATTTTCTATATCAAAATGTAAAAGATAAAAAAGTATAATTTTAAATAAAAAGCTTCAATATAATGTACTGAATCCCAAATAAAAATTCATATACTACATACTAATTAAGAACTATTATAAACTCTTTGAATATAAGAAAGAAGGAAGACAAAGATCTTGTTAAAATCTGAGAAACAAGAAAAATATCCGTTTTCCCTATCCGTTCATACAAAGGGTGGCACACATAAAATCGGCCCCAATAAGGCATTTCTTTTTGTATTGTATTATTATTTTGGGGCCGGTTCTATATGCACTATCCTGTATAATGACTATGTAAAGAGAAATTTTAATTATATAATTGAAAATACTGTATATTCATCAATATAGATGAAAAAGAAATATACATAGAATGGAAGGATATCTAATGTAAGAACTTGTCTAATAAAATGTAATTAGGATAAACTTCTGTCGTTCAATTGTTATCAATGTTGTAAATTCTATATGTTTGTCTTATTTGATTATTTGTTTAATTTTGTAAACACTTCCAAGGTCCTTTTTCTTATGCAAAAGGAAGGGTTAACGTGCTGACAAATTCATTGAATGTCTGTTAAGCCCAGCACAGAATAAACAAAAACAATTGCCTTTTCCTTATGTTTTATTGTTTTTAGTTCTTACTTTACTCGATAAATATAAGCTTAGGTCACTTTATTAGGTCATACAAAGGTCCATATCCTATAAAAAATGTAAGAATATACTTACTTCCTGAATGAATTTAATTAGAAAGTATTTTTTTCTGTACAACTATTGTATATATAAAAAAAAACTGTGTTGCTGCCTAATATAAAATTTTGGAAAATTAGCACTTAGCGGTCAATTTGATAAAAATCACTTGAAAACTAAATATTGATGTAAGTTTAATACTCTTTCTTAACACTGTATTAAGAATAGTTGTATTCAAAATTAATTATACAGGATGATTCAAAATTCCTTGTACGAACTTTATAGGTCAGGAATACAAAACAAACCGTATTCACAGTGGAACGTATGTCCGCAAACGCCATCCGAATGTGCTAGAGGGCGCTGTTTGGCAGCACAGTAGTTGGGCAGTGTGAGTCATCATAATTTGAGATGTTGAGTTTGTACGAGTAGGATGTATCGCTTCCTAATGTAATGTATCTGAGAGGGAACATATGCACCTAGCCTATGGGGCAGCAAACGGAAACGAACGAGCCGCTGTACGATTGTATCGTGAACGGTTCCCTAGCAGACGTGTGCTCAATCACCAAGCATTTGCGCGGTTGTACCAGCGATTGTGTGAATCTGGATTATTCGAAGGATCAAGTGTACACCTTACCCTCAAACTGTAAACATACAGCTAAGAAACGTGTTGTCTACCTTACTTGTTGTCTTTTATTTCTGAACCTTTGTGTACCTCCTAGCACAGTCGGGTGATCTCTGCGGACATACGTTCCACTATGAACACTATGTTTGTTTTTGTATTCCTTACCTACCTTTAAGTTTATACAGACAATTTTGAATCACTGTATAATTATAGTATATCTAACATCAGAACCTGTTGATAAGAATCTGTCATTCCTAACGTGGCCGTAACTTCTATATTTAGAAATAAATAAATAATAAAAAATATTATTATTATTCTACTACCAATATTACTAAATTGTTATATTTTTAATGAAAACCAAAAACAAGATAAAAGCAGCACATACGTAAATTAAATTGCCTTTCTGAATCAATTTAGCGGAAGGAATTGGGAACTGCTGTTTCGTCCTTATTGGGACTCATCAGCCCAATCCTCCGTTCCCATTTCTTTCCGCTAAATTGATTCAGAAAGGCAATTTAATTTAGAAATGTGCTGCTTTTATCTTGTTTTTGGTTTTCATTGAATTGTTTCAGCACGTTAAACTTGATTATTTAGGTTTGTTATATTTTTATTTCGCTTAATTTATAGAATTTTACAGTATACAATATACTGTCATAATATTTGGCCCCTCATCCTCCAACCGCCCAGGAAAACTTATTGGGTGCGTCCACGCGAGGCCTTTGTTACACTACATAGTACAGTCCATGTAATTCATGGACTTGATGGACCGAGGCCTTTCGTTGTACAGTCCGTCTAAACTCAGGAAGGCAGTCTCTTCAGGCGTTGGAACTGAGAACTTTTTTTTAAGCAATTTTTTTTTTTAATTTTATAATTCTATAAATGTGTATAAAGTAGAAAACCCAGAATATATGGGCGTTTGCCCCCACCCATTTCCAGCCAAGGGAGGATTACAAAATTTACAGCAATTAATACCCTTATCAACAGCTACTTATAGCCGAAAAAACGATCCGACTCGGCCACTTACTCTATGAGTTATTTTAACATGGGGTCCAATGGGAAAAACTGGTTTTTCCCCTCCCCTCCTAAGGAGACAAAAGACGGCAAGAATTTGATTACTGGGATTTACAGCCCGACCTAAGACAATGCCACCTAGAGACAAAGCCGTTGCGCTGAAATGTGACGTCACTACTCGTAGGCGATGCATTGGATGAAAGCTGTTACTCAGTTAAAACCAAAAAATCGGATAAACTGTATTTCGTTAATATTTCAGTTTTATTTTTTGGTTTTTAAGTTAATCGTGTAGAAATTTAAGCATATATTTTTAACTAATTTAATTCTTTAAGAATTTTTCTTTTAATATTTGGATATCAAAAAACTTTTTTTTTTTATGTATACACTCAAATTTTTCACATTACAAATTTAAATAAATTGTATTTAATACTTTAGAAAATAATGTTAATTTGCAGCATTTTCTGTTTTCAATATGAAAACAGATACATTTTTTTTTTATCCTGTAAGTGTTTCTAAAATGAATTTTTTCAGAGCTTATCTTTCCTGATTTGAAGGTAAAAAGGAAAAACCAATACCAATTTATTAAATTAATTATTTCAGAAAAATCTACGCGATGTATAGATAATTAAATCACTCAGTATTTCACATACAATAAATATTCGTTGTAAAAATGATTAAAAGACACCCTCCACTATTTTGCAATAACTGACACTGAAAACAGTTACAGAAAAAAAACCCACTTTGAATTGAATGAAAACGAAATTTAAATTTTCTAAATTAAACACAATTTAAGTTTTCGATCATGTATTTTAGAAACTCAGGTATGAATAATCCTTAATTAATGGACAGGAATTTATAACTCACGATACAAAAAAATACTTTTATTAACTAAAATTTGTAATAGCCTAATAATAGAATCTACGGAATTAATTTTAGTAATTCAGTCAAATATACAGTATAAAAATAGTAATATTTACAGAAAAATTAGCATTTTTTTCAACGTAACTAAAATGTCCTTAAAATTATTTTCGTCAAAAAAATATATAAAAGGTATAATATGCATTTAATTTTTACAATATATTAATGACAACTTTTTTTTTATTATTCCTACCAATTTCAAAAGATGACAAATTGTTAATATTGAAGAATTTCAAATAAAAATAAACCATACGATCGCCTAGCTTCAGTGACGTCAGAGCACTTCCTGTTATCAGCGCAAAGGCTTTGTCTCTAGGTGGCATTGCCTAAGAGCTATCGAATGACACCTATCTTAAGTGTAGGAGAGTGCGGGAAAATAAAGATTTGAGTAAAAAACGAAGAAGGGTCAAACCGGAAGTGGCCGTTTTTTGGCTTCTAGGCTTGCCCTAACCCACTTCTAGCCGTGCGGAGATTACAAAAATGCAGCAATTAATACCCTTATCAATAGCTATTTATAGCCGAAAAAACGAACCGATTTGACCACATACTCTAGGAAATATTTTAACATGGGGTCCTATAGGAAAAAACTTGTTTTTCCCCTCCCCTCCTAAGGAGACAAAAGCGGGCCAGAATTTGATTACTGGAATTTATAGCCCTACCTAAGAGCAATCGAATGACACCAATCTTAAGTGAAGGAAAGTGCGGGAAAAAAAATATGAGTAAAAAATGAGGAAATTAAAACCGGAAGTGGCCATTGTTTGCTTTCATATGAAGGATTAACCAGTTACTGTCCTCCAAATGAAAGATGACCGGCGGAAGTTTGAACTGCGCAGCCCTTCCGGTAGCTGATCAATTATGTTTTCCTGTCACAATGGATGACATAGTCTGTTTTCACTGAGAAAGACATGTTGATAACGCCAAATTAAAACTTCTCTCGACTATTTAGCGTTATTTCAATACCAGTTGCTAACAATAAGTATTTATATAAATAAATAAATATATATTATTTATAAATACAATGCTCTTTTGCAAAGTAACAAGCGATTAGCACAATGGCGGCGTCCTTTCATTACATCAGACCGACGTGCCTGGCCAGACTAATCGATGATACATGCGCAGATCTCACAAAAACAGGGCGGCCATCATTCAGTGGGAGGACAATAGTTATGCATCCCTAAGAAAAACTCTGGCTAAATATCTATAACTAAGCAGTTAGAGCACGCCGAAAACGATGAATCAATAATAAAATAATAATTATATTTATTATTATATTAGGAAAGGGTTCTCTTGTGGGTAGGTCAAAGGAAAGGGGGCTTGGTCCTTTGTGGGACCAATTAAATAATCACAAAAGTATCACTGCACAGATATCTTCACACTGTTGAAGTATTCACTGAACTGAAATAAAACTGAAAAACAAACGATTAATAACATCAATAGGCTGCATTGTTGCCGTTCGTAATGTTATTATCTGATAGCGTCAGGACGCGGCCTTCGCGTCTGTTTCCACAGTCAATGTCTTATTGGACGAACAATTAGTGCATACAGTAGCGTACCAAGGGGGGGGGGGCGGTCCGCCCCGGGCCCCAACCTGGGAGGGGCCCCCATCAGCCAGCCTAGGGGGCCCCACCAAGCAGCTTATTTCCTTTTTTTTCGGTTGGCAAAGCAAGACTAGAGGGCCCTATCCACACAAGATTTCCTTTTTTTTTTGGTTGGTAAAGCAAGACTAGAGGGCCCCATCCACACAAGATTTCCTTTTTTTTTGGTTGGTAAAGCAAGACTAGGGGGCCCCCTCCACACAAGATTTCCTTTTTTTTTGGTTGGTAAAGCAAGACTAGGGGGCCCCCTCCACACAAGATTTCCTTTTTTTTTAGGTTGGTAAAGCAAGACTAGAGGGCCCCATCCACATAAGATTTCCTTTTTTTTTGGGTTGGTAAAGCAAGACTAGAGGGCCCCATCCACACAAGATTTCCTTTTTTTTGGTTGGTAAAGCAAGACTAGGGGGCCCCCTCCACACAAGATTTCCTTTCTTTTTAGGTTGGTAAAGAAAGACTAGGGGGCCCCCTCCACATAATATTTCCTTTTTTTTTTTTTTTGGTTATAAAAGCAAGTCTAGGGGGCCCTATCTACAACTCCCGCCCCGGGCCCCCAAAGGCGTTGGTATGCCACTGAGTGCATATACGAGCTTCCGTTAGCTGTTTTGTATAATTCTTATATTGTTATTGTCTTAGATTAAAATACATCTATTCCTCTATCTTTGGACTTGTGGTTTTTTTTTTTTATCTTGAATCGGGACGGGGGTGGGGGCTTTCGTCTCGACGACCTGACAACAGGTATACTGTTCCACTGCATTGTTTTTATATCGCTATATTTTTTTTTTTTCACTTTCATCACAATTCCGAGACAAAAAAAAATAGAGAAAAGTCCTATCATCAAATATACCGGGTTGCCTCTAGATGCACAGCTAACAGGTTAATCCTTCATATGAAGGCAAACAATGGCCACTTCCGGTTTTAATTTCCTCATTTTTTACTCATATTTTTTTTTCCCGCACTTTCCTTCACTTAAGATAGGTGTCATTCGATAGCTCTTAGGTAGGGCTATAAATTCCAGTAATCAAATTCTGGCCGGCTTTTGTCTCCTTAGGAGGGGAGGGGAAAAACCAGTTTTTTCCTATAGGACCCCATGTTAAAATATCTCCTAGAGTATGTGGTCAAATCGGTTCGTTTTTTCGGCTATAAATAGCTATTGATAAGGGTATTAATTGCTGCATTTTTGTAATCCCCGCACGGCTAGAAGTGGGTTAGGGCAAGCCTAGAAGCCAAAAAACGGCCACTTCCGGTTTGACCCTTCTTCGTTTTTTACTCAAATCTTTATTTTCCCGCACTCCCCTTCACTTAAGATAGGTGTCATTCGATAGCTCTTAGGTAGGGCTATAAATCCCAGTAATCAAATTCTTGCCGTCTTTTGTCTCCTTAGGAGGGGAGGGGAAAAACCAGTTTTTCCTATAGGACCCCATGTTAAAATAACTCATAGAGTACGTGGCCGAATCGGTTCGTTTTTTCGGCTATAAATAGCTATTGATAAGGGTATAAATCGCTGTAAATTTTGTAATGGCTAGAAGTGGGTGGGGGCAAGCCTATGGGCCATGGGACTTCAAAACGAATTGATGACTCTTTCTCATAGTTTTTAGCCCTGAAAAAGGCCTTTTTTTTTAACAGAAAATTGCAATTTTTCCACCCCCACTGTGCTTTTCTCCCCACCCCCACCCTTTCACCTCTATTTTTTGAAGTTCACGCCTGATGCTGGGCGAACACGTACCAATCTGCGGCAATATTGGTGGACAATATTGGTCTTTATTGATATTGGCGGTTGGCATTGTCCGCGAACAAACAGGTTTTCCTTTACAAGTATTACAAGTATTACAAGTATTGGCGTTGCTCACTAGGGAGAGCTAGAGAGAGCGAGTTTCCGTATAGAATTGCTATAGTATTAAATGCTCTGTCGAAATCAATTAAGATTCTTTCATTATCAATTGACAAAATGTTGTTGTTTGAATTATCTGTTTTGGACCGACCCATTTTGCTGATTTTAAGCCTTGGTTCTCAAACAAAATGGCCGGCGTGAGTGAGTGATTTTCCGATTTTTAAAGTCCCGCCTTCCTTCGACGTCACCATTGTCACGTGATTTCATCCGTTCATGTGATTCGCTCGCTCACCAGCAATATTTCTCGCCAACTGAAATTGGTACTTTTTTCCCGACAATCGCCAATGGGCAATATTGTTCCTTTTTATTGCTGGAAACGGTTGGTACCAATCAAAAGGACCAATATTGTCCACCAATATTGCCGCAGATTGGTACGTGTTCGCCCAGCATGAAGGGGACTGCCTTCCTCAGTTTAGATGGACTGTACAACGAAAGACCTCGGTCCATGAGGCTACCTGTACATTGACTAATGACAAGGTAAATACAGTCAGCATATGCTATATAGAAACATAACGTCAAATGAGCAACAGCGTTGTGAATGTGCCAAGATGTTTAAATTTTAAATGAAATTGACAAAAATAGTAATTTTTAAAGTGAAATAATTCTGTTTATAAAAAATTTAATTAATTCGTAAAATAGAATAAACGCTTTCAGATGTTTTATATAATAATAAAGGTTATTAAATATAATAATATATTTTATAGCCATTGAAATCGCTAAACTTATGACAGAAAGAATTTTTGGTGAAACCGGAGATTACGGTATGGAGACTGTTTTGGACTATGGTCGAGTTTTGACAAGATGGCCGCCTTGGCACTACTTTTAAGATATGAATTTTAGTTTTTCAATTAACTAGTGAAAAATAGAATGAGATTTGCAGATAATCTTATTTAAAAATGATTTTGCACGATCTTTTACTAGAAAAACTAACCCTCATCTGGCTAATTGCGATTTGAGATAACAGTATGCACCATCATGTATCCCTGCGCGGATTTATCCTTACGATGACTGTGATTGGCAGGTACCGTATTTTCCGGTTTAGCCGAATTTTTTTATGATATGTATAAGACATAGAAAAAATTAATAAAAAAGTTTCTGAAATTTTTCAGAAGAACCTGTAGATAAACACACACGCACATAGATTTCCGTTTATTGCTGTCGTTCTTTCGATATGAATATTACTATTGGAATGTAGGATTATGAGGAAGCAATAAATACATGCTATTTTATCCTGGGGCAATTAGTTCCATCACAGCCACAGCAGGGTTTTTTTTTTTTTCTCACTTCTGGGAGATAACATTGAACTTTCTATTTCTAATGAAAGAATATATTATTAGAATTTATTTCTTTGATTGAGCAATAAAGCATAGATTAATACTGTAGTAAAATGCCAGCATTAAATTACATAACTTCCTTTTTCTAACGGAATTTTGATTTAAAAAAATCAATCCAGAAAATATTCAATTCTAGTTTCCCTCCACTGCCACCAGCTGGAGCCAAATGCCATCCGCTGACTAAAGCAATTTCCTAATATCTACGCTGATTCTGTAACGAATGATTAAGCCTTATCTCAGCAATCGATTCAGCGGAGGACATGTATAACTTGGCCATTTGGATGACAGATTTTTCTAGTTGACAGTGTTAAGACGTTACATAATTCAGTACAAAATGGATAAAGCAGACGAAGAAGAATTGGAAGAAGGTGAAATTGAAGAAGATAATGGAGAATGCGGACAGCCTGAATCCATGTCTAAACCTCCCATAAGTTTGAATAACATCAGTCGGAATAGGCCTAATATTCCCACCCACAATTACTCCCCCAAAATACCTCTTCAAAAGCAGATGAACAGGAATGCGAAGCCTTACTATAATTCGGAACGGGGACCACCCAGACCCCGTGAACGGATAATGAAAAGTAAAAGTTACGACCTGAATTTCCCTCCTGTACCGAGGCCTATGGCACATGGATCCTATGGACCTCGATCTCCTTGGAAGCGAAGATACAACTACAATCCCATCAGAAAATACCGAATTCGGCCGAGGTTAAATCTAGAAAATTCTGCTAAGGAATTTGTACGGAAATCAAGTATCCTTTTTTATGTGTAGTTGTCATTTCACATGTTGTCGTAAGTGACGTATGACATCATAATCTGTTCAAGACTTTGCGACAAATATATATCATATATAAATTGAAAGGGTATTCAGAATTGAATTTCAATTATGAATTTTTAACTCGATTTAAAATCACTTTCCCATTAATATTGTACAGTGAATAGTTTCAATTTCACTTTGAACGTTTCATTTTCTGTAACTGATTTTAAATTGAAAGTTGCATTTAGTTGTCTGTTAAATTGAATGTACGGATATTTTGATATGATCTAAAAAAAAAAGAAAATTTTGTAATCTTTCTCAGCAAGGGAAACTAATAATTAACAATTGCGCCGGACAGACTGAGAAATAATAGATTAGAGTAATATTATCATCAATTACTTCAGCTTTGATATTTTTAATACTTTTTAGTGCTTTAGAAATATATTTTCCCCAATTAATTTGACTGAATAATTTATATTTTATATAGTTTTCCAATCTTAGGCCAAAATTAGTATTCAATTTATTGATTTGAAAGATTTTTAACCAATTGTTTCTAGTTATTTTTTCATTAGTTTGATTATTTTTTTCCCTATTGGCATTATAGCCTAAATGTTATTCATCATTATTTTATAAATAACTTTTTCTTTAATAGTAAGTATTTTAAATTTTTTCCTAATCTTGTTTTTTTTCCAAAGTGTGCAAATTGCTGAAATTTATGTATACATTATTGAAAATTTTTAAAATTACTTTATTAATATTTTTAATTTTTTGTTTGTTCATAAAAATCCAACACTCTAAACCATAATATAAAATTATAGAATGTAATTGTAGATTATTTTTAAGATAATTTTAAAACTTAAAATCAAAGCCAGCAATTGAATTTATCTAAAATACTATTAAATAGCAACACAGCTAGAAATATAAAGTTCAGATATAGGTTAATGGGATTTGCATTTATATGATTTGAAATTTTACTTTCATTCGTGTTAATCGTCTCCCAGCCCAGGAAAAAAAATGAAATGAAATGTTTCTAGGCACCCAAACAGTCAGGAAATGATTCATACGTTGTTAGATGTTTGATTATTAGTTTCAGTTTTACTACTGTAAGTAGGAAACTTTGAGCATTTTATTACTAGTCTAAATTTCCTGTAATTTTTGCCAGATATAACAAATTCAGGAAGTCTGTAATGCTAAAAATTTTTGTTAACACTTACGATATTAACAAAAATAAAAAATAAACTAATATCTAGAGATAAACTTAAGTTTGTTTTTGCCTTGCTGTCACTGTGATCCACTGTACTTTATGGTCCAACTACTGAATATTAATATTGATTTCTTTGTGCACTAACTTTTAATTTATATGAAGAAATCAATATAAATTAAAAAAAAATATATAAGATCATTTGTTTAAATATTTTAGTGATGTAATTTGGATGGACTGTGGTTTTGAACAAGATTCAAGTAGGAAAACAAACAAATCTTGACATGAATACCTGTTGAAAAGTCATTATGTCGTAGTTAGACTGTTAGTATAGTTTTTACAAAAACAAAGAACTTGTTTCTAAATATGTGAATTTACAAATTTGTCATAATGAGGACATGAGATTCTGTACGTTAGTATAATGTGTTTCAAATAATAGAAGTAGTTTTATTTTTCTTGTGAGTGGTCGAGTTGAAAATATATATATATTTTTGTTTTGAAGCATTTTAATGGAAAGAATTTCTGTGAAATTTTTTTTAATTTAAATTTTAAGACGTAATTTCAATTAAGTTTAAATTGTTTCTGATGCCTTCTCTTGGTTTAATTTAATACAGTAGATTCTCTGGACTAAATGGGGCCGTAAGTGGAATATTAATATTGACTTCTTTCTACACTAGCTTTTAGTTTATATGAAGATATCAGTATAAATTTAAAAAGAAAGATAATGCAAGATCATTTGTTGAAATATATTGGTGATCTAACAAAAATCTCGATTATCCAGAAAAAACGGGAAAAATTCCAGTAACAATATTATTTTCTGTTCAACTAAACTAGGCGCCACAAAATTCAGCAACTATTGTACTTTTTTTTTTTTTTGTATGACTTAACCCGAGATTGGCTACACTAACAACTATATTTTAAATTGTAAGGATGTCATTTCTTTTCTTCAATGACTATATTTGATACAAAACCCAAGTCCTTCTAAGAGCATGAACCAACATATGTTGAAAATATAAATGAAAATTGATCCACAATTATACGTTTGAACTAGTAAAAATTCATTTTATGTTCCATCTCTTTTTTTTTTTTCTCTTGATTTTAAGAAAATCGGGTGCTCTTTAATCTTTTTTAGATCTATTAGTGAAAATATGAGAATCATTTGGAAAGATTCTGCAGACATTATGGGTTTGGTGATCTGGCTCATATTGTGCAAAAAAGACTACAGCAAAAATATTTTTATAGATTAGAGATCATGGTCTCCCTTATCTTTTTATTGTGATTAACATAACAATCTGACATCCAATCCATTATCCTGTTTCAGATGTAATTTGCAAAGAGTATGATGTGTGTGTGTATATATATATATTCTTCATTCCTGGATTAAGCCTTTGGCCTGTTCCGGCATCAAATTCCTATCGTCATACTTGCTCTTGGCCTTCCAACACTTCTCTTTCCTTTTGGCTTATAAATTGTCACTTCTTTTGGCCATCTTCCATCTTATGAACATGTTGTCTCCATTTTAATTGATATTCTGTTATTTTGTCAAGTACCCCTATAACGTTTAATTCTTTTCTAATTTTATCTATTCGTGTGATGTATATGGCTATTGTCAAATCACTAAAAAGTATTTTGGCAGACATAAGACAAGAAAAAAGAACTTTGCTTATATCTGCTGTTTGTTGTGGAAGACTTAGTAGATTTGTATCTTGTTTCTGTTTCAGTCCCAGACAATTTCAATGATGCCCATTTACAGATTACTTCATTGATGCTCATGAAATTTCACTACATATGCTCGTTTTGGTCACATTTTAGCTTTCAATTACCATCTCTCAAATTTGCATAGTCTCATATATCTCATTAGAAAATATAAAAAAAAAATGTTAAGAATTGTACTTCATTTGTATTTATTGATTGATGCAATGGCAACTATATCTCAGTTTCATGATCCCTTTGAAAACCCAGATCATTTGCATTTTATTAGTTTTAGGAGTTGCTTCACACCATTTATAGTTTTGAATTTGCTTTATTTTTTGATCAAACTGGAGACGTAATCAACTTTTTAGTAAATAAGTAACAGATAGATTATGAATTTGTTACAGATATAGGCAAGGAGTATCTGACTTGGCTGAGGATCTAGGCATGGCGATATTAATCCTGGTGGGGAAGATTGCTTAGCTAAGTTTGCTTCATTAATTGAATGTTTCTATATTTTAACTAACAGATTTTTTTTTTTTTTTTTTTTTTTTTTTTTAAGTATTAGTGATTTATTTCAAAGCAAAGTTAAGTGAATCACACTGTATTGCACTACTTGATTAAATACAAAATCTTTAATTATTGAAGATGATTGTTTTCAATTGTTTGCATTAGCCTACATTAGAATCTGTAAAGCTGTGGGGTAGAAAATATGAGATTTTAATTACTTGCAGAAGTGATTGAAAATTACATTTCTTTCTCTGTATTAATATAAAATCATAATTCCAGAATCATAAATATTTTCACTACAATGCAATTTCAAAAAAAAAAAAAAAAAATCAGAAATAATTTTGCATAATATGAATAATTTTTGGTTCAATTCCACAAAAGAGAAGCTGTCCTGAAAAGATGATCAATGCTGCTCTTTTGGTGAGCTGTTAATTATTTCTAGACAAATATTGATACTTTAATTCAGGAAATCACTCCGTAGTTGTTGATCGATAATTTGATTTTTTTCTCTAGTGAAATTATAAAAAAAATATAATGAACTCCTTGGCTTCTACAAAGACGTTGACAGGAAAAGAAAAAAAAAATGTTGCCCATCAACTCTTTTGATTACTACTGTTGAACTGAGCTAAAAGAGTTGACAAGTACTGATACAGGTCCTTCAAAGAAATAAAAGAGCAATATAAATTCACTTATGTTTGTTGATTCATCATCCGATTAAATTAATTACAATATCAATATTTTAATGGAAGAAAACAATAAAATAATTTCTTTGTCAATTCTAAAAGATATTTATTTTTTTTTTTTTTAATTTTTAAATTGTATTTTTTTCATGTAAACATCATTAAACCTTTTGTGAGTTTCGTTTATGCAGTAACAATTTGAGGGTATCTTCCTAAGTTATGCAGGGATTTTCCAGTCAATTATTTTACAAAATTACTGAAGATGTTATGGGATAACCTAATGATTCGTGAAATCTTTTAAATAATATATTATTTTTACAGTCTTTTAGTATATGTTCACAAATTCATGTTACCTTATCAATCATTTTCATGTCTTTTTGATTTTTCTATAAAATATTATTAAGTCAACTATCTTCCATTTTTTAAATTTCGCTTTCATCAGTAAAACTTGAATGTACCATAGAATTAGAAAAAACAAAACAAAACGAACTATCCATATGTGTTGTAATAAAAATATTTTTTGATTTTTGCTACTTCAAAAGATTCCATTCTTCTGTCGTTAGTTGTTGTGGGAGGGGGGGATGTTAATTATTGGAAAAGTTTCCTGGTTAATTCTTATTTTTGTTACACAATTTTTAATGATGTTTTGTGATCGAGGCTGTTTTCTTTTGACAACACAGCTTTCATACCAGCTGTTATTAAAGCAGTTTATTTGTGTCATGCCTGAAACAATTTTTCTTGATTCCTTGCTCTACAAGTGTACAAGTAATCATTAAACATTGCGAAACGAATTGTCATCTGTTCTATTGCTCTATTACACTGTTTTTCTATGCCAAAAGTTTGACTTATAATAATAATAAAAAAAAAAGAAAAAAAAAAATAGCCAAAATAATCTTTGGCCCATTCCATTTCCAATAATTATCTAGGGATTTTTTTATTTTTCCTTTAATCTTTTGTGTTCGTTCACTCAGTTTTATCTCTCTACCAATGAAAGAAGATTATCATTACCCCAGTGTGGTCTCCCAGACAACCTTGGTTGGCTTTCTTCTGTATTGTTAAGTTTCCACATTTACTACTGCTTAGCAATAGGATCTGAATATCAATATAAAACCCTTCTTTCTTTTCTCATCAACCTAAGGCCTCATCATTTCTTCTTCTTTTATGATTGCCTCAACCAATAGTTTTCCCCTCCATTAATAATGTGAGGACCATCACTTTCTCAATGATGACTTTACCAATTTAACTGTACTCTGCTATCATCGATTGTCCCCTTTTTCCGTACAATCGTGCATTAATATCTTTCCCACACTGTTTATTCCTTTTTGTTGCTAGAAGTTTTTAATATTTATCACCTCTTGTCTTTACAACAAAATATCTATCAATTTGAAATCACTGTTCAAATATATTCTCTCTCTCTCTCTACAAACCTCAGACAATTCTTTAAAACTTTCATTATTGGTTGGAAGGATATTGGATTTGCAAATAGAAATATTTGCTTACATCATTTGCTGCTCCTTCATACATCTGATACTTTCCATTTAAATTTTTACAGGCAGCTACACTTTTAAGCACATCTAACTGATCCGAGAATGTCTTATCCAAGGAAATTTCTCTTTATCAGTTTCTCGTAATTTTTGCTTCGTAATTTTTTTTTTCCTATTTCATCTTTCACAGACATTTTTTTAATTAGGTAGCAGGTATTGATTCTGCTTTTTGTATTTCAGAAATCTTTTTGAGCTGTACAGATATTATTACATACATCTCTCTCTTAGAAAAGCTGGTTATGTTTGGAAACCCTACCATCTAAGGTTTTCTTTTAACTTTCTTTCCCTTCAATTTTATTCTGTAAAGCAGGAATATACAGATTTCTTTACTTGAGTCAGAAGTGTATCGGAATAATTTTTTTACTCGATTCAAATTGAAATCAACATCTTTATTGGTTACTGTAAAAATTTTACTAAGGCTTAAATAATAAAACTAAAAAAAAAAAATTGAATGAAGTTTTTGGCCTGATATATTTCTCAAATTATGATATTTCATCTAAGCTTAGATCTGATGACAAAAGCTGTTTTCACTTCTAAAGAGAATCTTTTAACTTCTGCAGCTTTGGTTTTCATAGATTCGGCAGTGAATTTCAGTTGGATACTTCCCTTTATTCTGTTTCTAATACTAATTCTATGAGTCATTATTATCAGTTGAACAGATCTTGCAGCTTCCTAAAATTGCACTGTCTAAATTGTTTCTCTTCCCCTCTCACTTTTTTTTTTTAAATGGAATTTTCTAGAAACTGTTGTACTGAAAGATTATCAGTGTTATTGAGCAGGAAGTAAAATGCTTATTTAATCTTAAAATATTCCCACAACTGACTGCTTATGATCCTAAATTTTATTGAACTGTATTTAAAACTAAATTATTACAGTGGAACATAAAGATGCAATTTTATTTATTTGCTCTTAAAGTAAAAATAAGACAAAGGAAATTTGCTGAATGAATTCCAAAGGAAAGGAGATTTTTTTTAATTAAAACATCTTAATTTGACTCCAAATCTCATACCGATATTTCGTCTTAATTTAACATCAAGACTTCCTCAAGGTTCTTATACAAAATACAAATGAAAAGAAGAAAAAATTATTGTTAACTTAACAAAATAAAACATATAACAACTGAACAACATCAAAGGTTGTGATGTTATTCACAAAGGTTTGATGTTGTTCAGGTTATGTTTTATTTTGTTAAGTTAAGAATATTTTTTTGTTCTTTTCATTTGTATTTTGTATAAGAACCTTGAGGAAGTCTTGATGTTGAGTTATGACGAAATATCGGTATGAGATTTGGAGTAAATTAATATTCCTTGTACGTAATTTGATGTTAATGATACAGAAGTATTTGTATATCTTAATTTGATTCTACTGTTTTTTTGAAATTGTATCAAAACTTATTTTTAATAAATATTGGCCATATTACAGAATTATTATTTTTTCAATGGTTTATATTAAGTTGAATAAAAATAAAAAGGGTAAAATTCTTACAGTTTGGGATATGATCCAGTTGACCTCAAAAATAGTCCTAATGAGAAATGAAGAACTATTGTTAATGAGATATATAAAGATACGGAAACTTAGATATTAAGTAACAAAACCAATTTCTGTGTTCAGTGATGCAATCAGGAAATTCACTGGGGGAAAAAAATGAACTTGTAATAGATAAATAATCACTTAAACTGCTGTAGAATAAGTAAAATGTCTTGTTTTAAATATAAACTATTAACAGTTAACAAAACTAACAGAAAACATAGTTTTCTGTATAATTGTCCCAAATACAGAACAGTCTTCCTTAACTGCTTTGAAGAAGATGAATATCCAAATGAGGAACCTACCTACGAAACGCTTTTGGCTCAGTATAAGATGATCCAATCACAGTTGGAAGATTTAAAAAGGGAAGAAGCAGTTATAGTGCCTTCATTAAAGGAAATAGAAGGACTCGACAAAGAGAATTTGAAAAGCAAATCAACTGATGAAAGCGATACTAAGAATTCAAAGGTAAGTAATGTTTTGGTTGTTATTTATTATTATACAGTTGGTAACAGAATGTTATACTTTGATTTATGTTTTCATTTTAACTAACAGGGCCGCAAGATTACATCAGATACTCATCGATCATCACGAATAAGGAGCAGGAAAAAATCACGAAGTCGTCAGAGGTCACAAAGTCATAGTAAACCGGATGCCATTGCTGAGCAGAAGCCAGTGGAGGTAATTTATATAGCTCTATTAGCTTAATATATTAAAATTGCATATACCTTTGGTGATTTTGATAAGGCTTTTTGATGTTTGTCTATACTGGAAATGTCATTTGTATAAGGAGGTACTCTTGCAGTCTTTCAACATTTTGTTTTGCATCTACTCAATCCCAAATTTGCTGCTCTTGTTTCCCAAATAAGTATTTCACAATAATCACAATCGATAAAAGAACTGTTGTTCTGCTGCCGGGATTTTTTTTTTGACTATTTACTGTATAGGAATTATATGTTGGTTAACTACATGTAAATGTTACATTGCCATTATTGTCCTCTTCTGTCATTATATACGAGGGTGGTTTGATAAGTTCTCGGAATCACCACCAGAGGTCAGCGCTAGCGCCATGAGTTGTTCACGAGATAAATACTGATATTAAAATAAGCAGCTGTAAACTTGAGATATTGTAGGTAAATAGTGTAAGTTTTCAATTCTATGAATGAAGAGAATCTGAGCATGAAAAATAACTGCCATTGAAGCTGCATGCAAAAAAAATAAATAAATATGTATGACACCAGAACCAATCATGTTGGTTTGATTTAGGCTGAAAGTACACTGAATAGCCAAACTTCCTAAAATCACTTCAGTAATTTTTTCCTTAAGTAGTTTAATAGTGTTATATCCACAATGACAGAGCAAGATAAAATACAATTTCTTATATGTCTAATCAGTCTGAGATGAACTGCTTTGATTGTAAGAGTTTAATCCAGAGGTGAAAAGATTATATTAGATCTGTTCTGTAATTCAATTTTGCATCTGACGATTTATTTTCTGAGTGGAATAGTCAGTATGATTATTTTGTAAACAAGATAGAATGCCCCTTAAATCATCCGTTTGAAATTTTCAGTGTCGTTTTTCACAACACATAACTAATTTCATAAATGCCATAAATAGACTGAATACAGTAGGGAATCTTCGAAATCCATTAGTTGTGTGCTGTCTCCCAAAAAGAACACTGTATTATGCAGAAATTTTGTCATTATTGGTTGAACCATCTACATGTACTGTTGAATTTTTATCAACAACAAGCTGTTTATCCCAAGCTTAACATGACTGTAGATTGTTTTAACTTTAACTGATCAAGTATGATTTCAGCTTAATTTTCTTTGTATCGGATTTTGTAAGATGAGCGTCCATTGCATTATTTATCGTTTCTCTAGATTTTTCTTACATCTGGGCCCTTAAGTTTACACAGCAAAGATAAAAAAAAATCTTTATACATTCAGTGTACTATAACCCTTCTATTCTTAAGCTTGATTAGAAAAAAAAAACCAAACATCTGATCAGGTAAATTATCTAGGCATCAAGAGCATAAATAATTGCTTAATTTTTGAGAGATGAACATGGTTGAAGGATTGTGAGCTTAACTTAAGCCAATAGATTAAGCTGTTTCTAAAAGAAATTGGTTTTACAACTTTTAACTAATAATATTGTTATTATGCTTGTAATCATTATAAATATAGATTTTTTTAAAACATTAACGAACTAAAATAAAGCAAGAATTATTCCATTTTATATTAGCTTGTTTTGGAAGATGAAGACGAAGAAGAACTGAGGAAGATTGCATTAGCATCTGCTCAAAATAAAAAACAAGAAAGTAAGTGTTCTCTTCAATTGCCATTGAAGAAAATTTAGTAATATTGTAAATTATATTATTATACTATTAATACATACTATTATTATTTGACATAGACATGTAAAGAAATTTTGTTTATTTCGTTTTATGCAATATTTAAAAAAAAAAAAAAAAGATAGAGCATTACATTAAATTTAGACTAAAATAAGTGCTCTTCACATGAAGTGGCCATGGCCACACAGCTAAGATCACTTACCTTTACACTCTAAGCGACCATGGTCGCTCGGTCAAACTTGCCACCAGCCAAAGCTGAAGATCCTGACTCAAGCAATTCAGGCAACTGCAAAACTTTTATTCCTTTTATATATTTGTTACCAATGCACCTAAAATTCTAAAAATTTAAATGTGAACTTGTAAAACGTAAGGGATTTCTATTTTCTTGTTTTTAATTTTCAAAATATTCTGTAATTAAATTAAAATTCAAAAACAGTCAATTTTTTTTTCCAAGGTAATCATGTTTTTCAACACTTCTCAAAATGACAATAAACAAAAAATGACCTTCTGGCCTCAAGGAAAGTTGCATTTTGGGTGAAAGGCTCCATTCAAATCTATAGAATGACTGTGGTCATGCGGCCAGTCTGGCCGCAAGAGAAATCGCATCGTCACTGCCAGAAGTGACCAAGCGGCCACATGTGAAAGGCTCCACTGAAATCTATATAACGACGTGATCATATGGCCATGGTTGCATTGTGTGAAAAGGGTCTAATTTCTTAATGTTTTCATGGAAAGCTAATTCTTTGGCATTATAACAGCATCTTGTATTCATAATTAAAAAAAAAAAAAAAAAAACCAGAACAAAATTGAAGCTGTTTTATTCTCAGATCATTCAAACTAGTTATGTCAAGTAATGATGAAAGTGAAATTTTCTTATTAATAAATAACTTCAGGTGATGAAGTGTTTACCAGTAAGTGTTATATTTACAGAGTTCTTAATTTTCTGTGTTAACTGTCCTTTAATCTCCTATTATTGTCTTTAATTGATAAAAACTAAAACTTTTTCTTGCATTACTTTGTAAGAGAATTTGCAATGTAAATTAATGAATTTTCAAAGACAACTTCTCTATTTCATGATTTATTTCTTAAAGCGTTTATTGTTAATGAATTATTGTTTTTTTTTTTTTTTTGTTTTTTTGTAGATGCAAATATGAAGTCTACTGAAAATCTTCAGTTTTCATCATCATGTGATCTGCTAAAGAATCCAAACGTTTTTCCTGATCACTCCGACATTGAGGTAAAACATTTTCCTAGATGTAAACTACGATTGACAGTCTTATTTGCTTAGCACATTATTATTTCTGTTTCATTTTGTTTGGTTATAATTAGTCTTTCGTTGTATTTTTCTTTAAGTTTCTTTATCTAAGAAACAGCTTTTTGTCTTAAGTAGAATAATTAGCCATTGAATTTTCTTTAGTTATGCATTTTATTTTCTTAATAAAGCAAAGTTTAACAAATTAATTTAATGTTGATTGTGTTTTGTCTTTAAATGAACTAAATGGCAGGGTTTTTTTTTTTTTTTGTGGCAATTCATCAATGATAAAGCATTAACAGTTGTCTCTCAGAATATTATACCGGTCTGAGCTATGTGGTAATGACAGATCAGATATTACGAGAATACAGTTGCCTGTCAGAAGCTTATGTTACTGCATAAGGAAGTTTTACCTTTAAATTAGCATTGAACTTAGACTCTTTTCTGTATTTGTAAGTTCTGTTAAAGAATAAATAATAGGATAATTCCAGATCAAATCAACCAATGGTCGTTATCTTACCATTTTTGACTATGAGATGATAAATTTGGTCTATGAGATGAAAACCACTGTTTTTTTATTTCTAAAATATTTTTCTCCTGCTATGAAGACGATTTTTTATAGTGTATGTAAATAAAAATAGATCAGCATTTTTTTTACTTTTACCTATGAGCTCTTAAACATTTTTACTTCAATTAGCAGATGATGAGGGTTTGGGTGATGAGAGAAAAGCTTTAAAAATGACAGCTTTTGCTTTTTTTTTTAATAATACAGATTTTATTTTAGCTATGTAGAAATGCTTTTTTCTTTGTTCAAAAAGTAAGCCATATGTTTTTAGTAAATTTAGGCTTAAAATAGACTTAAATGAAGGCAAAATGAGCAAAAATTCATTGTTTTTGATTAACACTTCCAGTTATAATGGTGTATGTAAAAACAGAATTGAAGTTTATTAGCACTGCATTATAATAATTAAAAAAAAAGTCCTTAAAATTTGAGAAATTTTGAAAAATTCCAGTTTTAAGAAAAAGGTACATAGATTAAGTTTTAAATACCTGACAAAAAGCTAGGCTGGAAAGGTCCTATTTATGCTTTATGTATTTTCACAGGGATAAAAAAAAAATCAGCTTATGACTCATTGCAGTGGAAAAGCTACAATGTGTAGACTTTAATAGTTTAGGGAAATTCAACTCCTTAAAAAGATGAACATTTGACAGCAGAAATTACTTCTGAAGTTTAATAGCAAACGCATTGTTAAAGTCCTGGCTTTAAGAATTGGATTTTATTAATAAAATTATGCCTAATTGATCAAGTGTTCTTCATTTCTTGTTTCGTAAATCTTGGAGCATTTTCCCAGTTTGGAATTCTTTTGTTCTGAAGGCTGCTTAATGAATCGTAGTGTATCACTGATCTAGAATTATATATATTTACTAACCTACCTACTTTTTTTTAAATTAACTTACTCGACTTCTAAAAACCAAGTCTCTTTCTTCATGAAGCACTATCAGTAAATTTCAATTTTATTTTCAACATGCGTAAATATTACTGGAAAAAATAATGAACTGCTATTTGGATTCCTTCCTTATAAAATATTTATAATAGTTATTTTAATTTTTTTATAATTGTGGAAATTTTAGGCCATGAAAAGAGATTTTGGACATTTGTTTGATAATTATGACGAAGTTGCAATGGATTTGGATTCCAACTCTGATTCTCCAGGTATTTATATATTTTTTTAAAGCTTTATTTATTTAGTGAATTAGAAACATGATTGATCTAGTTTAAATGCAGCATTCGCTATTAAGCTCAAATCTATGGATAAGTCATCAGTGGAACTCTTTGAGGTCACGTTTGCAACACCAGTGAACAAAAGAGCATGTAAGTTAATGAAAGCAGTATTCAGTAGATGATAGAAATAGGGAAACATTAGGTTTGTAAGTAATACTCCTTACTTAGAAAAAGAAAAGAAAAAGAGAGAGAAAAATGAATGGTATATCTGTCATGCAAACATTGGAATACCCATGACAGATATACATGATTTTGGGCAGATCAAGAACAAGAAGAAAACCGCTTATTTATTGAAATTTTCTCCTTAAAAAACCTAATCGGGCTTCCTGAAAAAGTATCAAGATCAGAGGATACAAACCTACAGTGTAATTTGTATCTGAAGATAACAAAATTAGCAATGATGAGTTTAATCCCCCTTGTTTAACAAACACTGCCTGATGACATTGAAAACATTGTATCACCTTTTAAAGAAAACTATTTTTTTCATTTTTACTACTACAGTTGAATCATGATAATCCGACAGTACGGGACCGAGGGAGTGTCGGATTATCAAAAATGTCGGATTACCAAAGGTTGATTTTTTAAAACTGAATTTTGACTTCTTAAGGCAAGAAAATGTAAGTTATGTATACACAGTACTGTATGTACTACATTACGTATATTGTTACAATACATATTGAGTACATATTTAATTAAAACTGAACAATTAAACTGAAACTGTTGTGAGGGCAGAGGGAAGATGTCTGCAGCAAGTGCAGTGAGGTCATTCGACACGGCGTCGGACTATCGAGCGTGTCAGACTGTCAAATGTCGGATTATCGCAATTCAACTGTTATTTGAAAAATTTTGTTATTCATTACATTAATCAGATTTCATTATTTTGTTGTTACGGATAACTTTTTCCAATTATGCTAGGAACTTGAACAATTTTCAAACCTCAAGATGAAATTTAAAAATGCCTCATAACAAAAGTTAAAAAGTAGACAATGAAATCGGTAACAAATAGATATAGTCAAATACCAAACAAATAATAATAATAGAAATGTAAAACAGTAAGCCTACTAGATAATAAGGTTCATATGTTAAAGCTGTAATCAGTCATCTTCTGTTTCTTCGAGGCTCGAGCTTTTTTCGCGGCAATGTCCCGTATTTTACGGAGAAGTAGGTTTTTATAACGATGACGGATAACAGAGAGTGATGGTTAATGGAGTTTTCACTGTATTAGTATCTTGAAAAAAATAAAGCTTTTTAAAAAAAACGAGACTTTAAATTTACTAAAAATTGTAATTTTTTTAAAAATTTATATGTTTGTCTTTTGGGAAGTTTTGATCATTCAGTATCCTCCAAATTTTATTGAAGATGGATGGGGGAAAGTCTCCCTGTCCCTTTACTCTCCCTAATTTGACAGGAGGTACAACCACACTTAGGACTGATAAGTTCAGAACTATCAGCTCAAGCATAGTAACCACGTTGTAATCAAATTTAGAACTAATTTTTTGAAAGTGAAAAAGAAAGATCATTAAAATCTTATTAAATAATGTAAATTTAAAAGAAAAGAAAAAAACTACAAATGATTAGACATTATATATTGCAGAGCTTCGTCGAAACAGAATAATAAAAATTTTTTTTCGACTGTCTCACAAAAATATCAGTTGTCAAACTGCATTTTCAAAAAAAATAGTTTTTATCTTTTTTTTTTTTTAATTAAACAAAGGAATTAATAACAAAAGTGTTTTGATTAAGCTTCCCTAATTAGATTTCTATTTTCATTTGAAGACTTGAGCTCAGATTTTTAGTTTAAACAATACTAGAAAATTTGCTTTAATTTTCAAAATATTGAAGGTGTTTGAATACAAATAAAATGAATTGAAATAATACCGAATAAACAGTAAAATGAAAATAAACTGCTATATATTTGACGATTTCATATAAAAATTTTCACATTTTTATCAGTGAACGTTAAAAAGATATGGAGTGATGAAAACCTTCTAAATCTTACTCCAGCTGAACCTTAATAACTGCTGCTCATTTCATCTAGCATTAGTGCTTTCACGATGCTTTACAAGGATAATTAATTTTGTTTATATCACTAGCTCAATAAGATATAAATCTGAAGCTATTTAAAAGAAACATTTAATTTTTGTATCCACTATTGTCTTATTTTTTTTTTCTTTCTTTTTGTAGTTGATGTATTTAATTTTTCACTTAAATTTTATTGCAAACTTTTTACAGAGGAGGATGAAGACCTACTTCGTGCTCAGTTGTTGTGCTCACTAGCAAAAAAACAAAAGGAAAAAGCTGAGAAAGTTGCCATTGATACTATTCAACAAGCTCCAGATGTGCCTGTAAATACTTCGGAACCACCCACTTCTGCTGTGATTGCATTAGTAAGTAGTAGAAAGAAATAGCGATTCTTAAATAATATTTGAAAAGGTTAATGACTTTTTAAGAGATTAACTATATTGTGTACTGACCATTTATCTTAAGTTGAGAAATTAGTGTATTTGTAATTTGCAATTCATTTTGCTCTTAGCATATTTTGTGGTTTTAGATGTATGGAGTGAACACTTTTTTTTTTTTTTTTCAAGAAATCATGTGCTTAAGCTAATCTTAGACAAAATCTGTGTAGTGTTGTTTTTTTTGTCCATTTTTAAGGATGGGAAAAAAAATGATGTGGGTCGTTATATTTTTCTTTACAAAGCAAAATCCCCCTCAAAAAGTTGATTATATGCATAACATATTATTCTTGGTCTTTTAGTTTAACTAGTTGACCCGTGCGAATAATTCGCAACAAAAAAAACCACCTTTGAGGAATAAATAAACATCTCCAACAGCCGTGGTGCATGTTAGTAAACAAATTGTCAATAGATGGTGCCTTCTCCATTTTTATAAAAAGGTGTTAAAAATACAGTTTTTTTTTTTTTTTAATGAAAATATTAATTTTTAACAATTTATTTATTTTTCGTCATTACCGGTGAACGTAATCTTCAAAAGGATGTCTCGATCATTAATTTTGATGAAGTATTAAGGGAGATATGGCATACCGACACAGAAACACCTTTGAGAAATAATATATAATGATTATTTCACTTGTGAAAATATGGGGAAAAGAAATGAAACCTATTGAACAAGTTTGTAAGAAAAGTGCAGAATTTTGATTTACTTAATTTAATGCGAAATGAGGTTTTATCTTTGCTTCCTACCTGTTAATGTATTAAGATTATCTTATTGGATTGTTAAGAAAGCTTTCTTTTGAAGATAGATTTTTTTTTAAAAAAAGAAGTCTTTTTTAATATCTTTGTTGTTAGAAAATGGGGGAGGGGGGAGGAAAGAAACAAAATCCATTTTAACATTTCAATGTTAAAAGGAGGGAGTACATGATGGCCTCAATGAAATGAAATTGCACTCTGGATATTCATTAAGTAATCCCTCTATCGATATTTACAGCTATAATGAAAATACTATTAGATATAATGAAGTAAAGTGAATTTCTTTAAATATTTAACCTATCAAAACTAAGATTTTTATTTATATGTATGACTACTATAAACTAATGGTACAATTCAGTGTTTTTAATAAATTTGTATTTTATCTTTCAGCCTCCATTGCACAAACCAGTTGTGATAAACCTGGCTGAAGATACTTCGGAGTCAGAGTCTGACACAGACGTTTCCTTTTTCCCTAATTTAGACTTATTAATACGTCAAGCAAGGAACTCTGCAGATGTAAGTTAGGAATTGAGAGATTTTTTTTTTTTCCTAATTTCAGTATTGATTTTTGTATTGTTAACTAACAGTAGGAATAAAATATTTAACTAAAATAAAAATAAAATTAATAAGAAACAGTATTACAATTGTCTGGAAGATGTAATTAATTTTTCCATTTCTCCATAGTTATCACAAAAAACCCCACAGGCAGTTTACCAGTTGTCCAATTCTCAAGTTGAAGAGTATCATCGCTTAAAGGTATTAGAAAGCTGTTTTTAAAAGTTCTTGAAAAGACTTCTTAAAATTTTAGTTATTTTTATAAGCAAAATTTTAAATCCGATGTTCTTAATAATGATCAATTTGTTGGTCATTGTCTTTGTTCTTGCAAAACTTTTTTGTGTATACCTTTGATAAGCCTAATTAATATTTAGGTTTTCAGTACTGTTAAGTAATCATTATTCCAGTGTTTATTACTGTTTGTATACTGTATTAAATGTCTTATATACAGTTTCAATTTTCTAATGAGATTTTCAAAGAATTTTGTCAAATTTTCAAAGAATCCATCATTATTAAAAGAACTAAAGCCGACATTTGCATTACTACTTTTTAGAGATCAGAAAATGTTTCCATTACAAAATGCGTCTTAGCAGTGTGCATTATTTAATCTGGCTAAATTCAAAGGATATTAAGGCTAAATATTGTTTGAACCAACACATTTCACCAATTTTGCCACTTTGCTAACAATTGAGTATTCTAGTTCTGGGCTAAGTATTTACAGGATGCATAGTAAACTCTGAATTTTAAATGTTGAGTAACATTCATGTGTTTGAATCTTTCTCACTTTCTTATCCATATCAAGGCTGGAGTATCACCCGAGTTCTCTGCCATTTTTTTCCTCTTTGTTCAGCGAGTTTCAGATATGACTTACTCGTGGATTGGAGGGTCTGTTGTAAATTGAGTAATCATGCAATCAAAATAACAATTAGTCTTACGACCATATGATACATGAAGATCAGCTTATCAGTTATGGTTTAAGAATATTTCTAGGAAAATATTGCACGTTTCCATTATTCCAGTTATCTTCATCGAAATAAAATAAAAAAATGAGTGCTTGTAAAGAAAGTGAAAACAGTTGTTGAAGGTTGCTGAGGATCAGAATCATTATAATGCATAGCCCATTTTATTCTCAAAATATTTAGCAAATTTCAGTGTTCTCAATCTACATTCTTTTCAAAAACTTAATGATAATGTTAATTTAATATTTTTCTTCTTTACAAATAAAGTTAATGTTTTTAATTTTAAAAAATAGTTTCATTATGTTTAATTAGGTAAATGTGTTTACATTTATGTATTTTCTTTTCAGCACATTAAAAATAATCTTATATTCTTGTTTTGTTAGGAGGAAATTGCTAAACGTGAGCAGTTGAAGAAAAAGTCAATTGTAGCTGATACTAAGCAGTTTCCCACTTTGAATAGTAGAGTGGAAGAATTGAGGGGTTTTGAACAAAAACTTCAGAAACAACGGTATGTGTATAGAAAATAAGTTTTTCTCTACAGACTCACCCTGGAGTTAAATCTCCTTCGATTCCAGCCTGATGATGTAATTTGAAAAACTGCAAGTCAAAGCACTGTTTTTGTATTTTTTTTTCTCACTGATCTATGCCTATAGTGCACTGCAGTCACCTTTTGAATAATATCTTGATATTTGTCATGTATGACATAAATGAAGCATTTGTAACATAATACAAAGGGATAAAAATTAAGCTATGTTTATAAACCAACTGACGAACATAGTTGAAAGCAGATTGGATGATGGGCTTGTGCCACTAAAGAGCAAGTGCTAAAATTTCAGGGAATATGGTGGCATTTAAATTGCCAATAAGTCTTGAAAAGCCCCAAGTCGAAGAGCTGTTCTCAAGGGTATGACGATATTTGAATAGAAGGCTTATAGAAGGTTTATTATTATTATTAGAATGCTTTATCATAGTATTTGATATATGAAAAGAAGTTAATGTTTTAATTTAAAACTTTTACTTTTAGCATTCAAATTTCTGTTTCTAGAACTTTCTTTTTTATCCATTAGGATTTCTCTAACTCAGAAGGAAAGCACTCTTCAAACCTTAAAGCGTACTTTAGGAAAAAAACAAGAATTACTGAAAACTGCAGAGCAGAAACAAAAGACACTGGAAGAGCAGTTGGCGGCAGTGCGGAAAATTGTTGTTGCCAATAAGATAAGTTTAAAGAAGATTAATTCTCAGGTACCTACATATATTTACGTACTATGTAATTGCTTAAAAAAATGCTTTGATATGGAACCATATTAAAATTATTGAAAAGGGTGCAATTCAGCAAGTGACATATGCTGAGTTAAGCTGTTTCATTATTTGTTTTTCATTTGCTGTGTTTGAATTGTGTAATTAAAATTAATTAAAATTTTCAGATGAAACTTTCTGTAAAATTTGTTTCTATAAGTTGCTGGATGCTTTGAAAAATCTGACATATCATTTATAAGTTCAATGTAGAGTCTAGAGAGGTTGTAGCTCTAGAAAATTGATCAGGTAAGTATTGAAGGTGATAAGTCAATTTAGATAGCTTACGTCCACATGTAGTAGGTTCTTGATAAGATCAATTAAATGTGAAGACCATTGTTAAGTCAGAAAGAACTAAAATTTAATTCTTTTAATGAACTATCACTCCTTTGTTTGAAGTCCTTGATGACACGTGCATTTACCTACAATTTAACATTTTCGATAGAATTTCGCCTTTTCTTATTGGTAGATATTCTATTCAATCTACTAATGAGGTCTGCAGATTTCCACTTTGAAATAAGAAGGGACACACTGCTATTAAAAATTTGGATGTTATCAAAAAAAAATTGAAAAAAAGAAATCTTGATATTCTTGAGAAATGTGGTAGTAAATCAAGATATAAACAGTATGTTGAACATGGATGGTTTCAACAACAATTGTTAAGCTGACAAAGGCTGAATAATAGATATACATCCCTAATCTGTCTGGTGGATCTGATTGAACAAAGATAGCTTCCCTGTTAAGGGAGGGGGGGGAGCTTTCAAATATATATTTATGCAGCAACTGTGGCATTTATTTTCTGCCACCATATGCATATCTGATTTTTAATCCTATAACATATGAAAATCACCACATTGTTGGATGAAGTTAGATCAGAATTGTGAAAAGACCTAGTTTAAATGAAGCAAGGAATTGTGAAGATGCCGCAACTATATTAGATATTCATAATTAAGATTATTTCGCTGATACTAATGTGAATGTTCTGTGGATTCAGTCTTGCTGCAGCAACATACAATGTAGGCGTTCTCTGCTATGACATTTAACCATATCTGCGGGTGTTACAGCAATATCTTTAGAATAGACTTTATATTGAACTAACATAGGGTACGACAATTTTGCAAAGGCTGTGCTTGTTTTTTCAGTTTATGGGCATTATTAACTGCTTGCAGGCTATATATTCTTAAATCTTTTAATAAATAATCTCTCAATAAAAAGTAATTTTTAATTTATCTAAAGATAATTTGAACTTCTTCCTTAGATTTCTCTACTAGAAAGCAAAGTGAAAGATCAGAAAGTCATGAATAGAAATTTAGAAGAACTTTGCATCACAGTTGGGAAAATTGTTAACCCAGATTTCTATCTCTTGCCGGAATATCCTGAAGTTAACACTCCTAAACGAAAGGCATCGGTATCAATATCCCAGGTAAGAGAGGAATATAGGTCTTGAATTCCTATATGCATTATTTATTCTGTATCCTATAAATAACATTTCTTGGACATCTTTAATTGTTTAATATCTAAAGCTTTTTTTTTTTTAAAAATGTAATAAAATTTATACTGGAATTTCTATTTTCAAGACCACAACTCCAGTTTCTTATGAAATTAACTGGAAAAAGCAGTTTGTTCCAGTGACAGTCTTTTGGATTCAAAAAAGGAATGCTTTTGTTGTGATGACGACGTAATAATTCAGTTTTGAATTTTGAAAAGTGATGAAGAGAAGTATTCTGTGGAATAGTTAATTCAGTGAAAACTTTTGAATGTTAAGGAAAAATAAGAAGCTCAAGAGTATTTTCATACAGTCATTCCATGTAAAATTACCCAAACTAAAAATTAGGATTTTAGTGTCCATTTTTTAAAAACTTCAATTTTTAATTTTTCTAACATGTTTCTAAATGTTTGCATACAACATAATCCTACCTTTCAGCTGTGTTGTCAAGTTTTATATATTTCGTGTGAGGAAAAAGTTCCATAACTGAAACTAATATGACTCTGAACTTGTTCAAGTACTTTATTATTCTTACAGAAACCTATATTTTAAGTTTATTACCAACTTTTACATACTTTAAGGAGAAATGGCTGAATTTTAATTTCAAACTTTATACTTTGACAAAATGTGCTTTATTTTTATAGAACATTTCAATAAATTTTATCTTGGTATTTTATCTTGGTTGATACAGGATGACGATATATTTATGTATGCATATAAAACACAAACGAATGATTATCTTTATTCCTTTCTCTTAAATAGGTTTTCAAATGTTGGAAGTAGATATGCTTTTTGCTTCCAACATTTGAAAACACCTTAATTGATGGCAACAAGAAACTTCTGTGATTAATAACTCCATTGGAAATTTTTTTCAGCAAAATATATCTACAGTAAAACCTCGTTAAGTCGTCACCCGTTTAAGTCATCGTTTTCCTTTGGTCCCGACAAGGTCTCATATACAATAATGTAAAATAACCCTCCTTTACCCGTCACCAAATTTAATTCTACTCCGGATAACTCGTCACCCTCAAAAATGGCCAAAAGCATCTTCTCCATTTTGCATGCCATCGTGTTGTGTTTTCAGTCCTGCCCCTTCACTTTTAAGAAAGCCAAGCCTTTACGGGGAATTTTCGACCACGCCTGTCACTTCATTCCTTTCCTACCCCTTTGGGGGATTTGGGTTCTTGGAATCTCGCTGCTAATCATTCAAAGCACACTTCTCACTGCGACTCTGTCGAGTGTAGATGTTTTTCTTGACTGCTCCTGAGTGTAACTTCATTTCATAGCGAGTAAACCACCGCTATAATGCTATTTTTTTCTCTTGCAATTTCGTGGTTCGATTACGTTTTTAACATGCCAGGGAAACTTAAAACTTACTTCGTTATCTTTTAAAGAAAAAAAAGACTTAATTGCACTTTTTGAAAAATCAAATGTTTCGAAAACAGCTTTTGCCAAAGAACACCATATTCCCAGGACTACATTAAACGATATTCTTTCATCGAAACAAGTAATTGAAGAAGCTGACTGCAAAGACAAAAGAAAGAGAATGAGGAAATCGAAGTTTGACGAGATCGAGAGGTTTTAGTTCGATGGCTAAAACATGCCAGATCGCAAAATGTGCCGATTTCTGCCGTGATTCTCAAAGAAAAAGCCATGGAAATTGCTAAGGAGTTGAACATTGAAGATTTCGGTGGCAGCAATGGTTGACTGGAATGTTTCAAAGACAGACATTGCCTTTCTTTTAAAATGATTAAAATGTGGTAACTATAAAAAAGTGTTTTTTTTTTTTTTTTTATTTACCACTCATTCATTTGCATGTATTGATTTCTGAAAATCTTGTTTTTCTCACCGAATCCTACAGTAATTCATAAAAATGCTGTATTTCAGTGTTTTGTTTTTTTTTTTCAAAAATTCCCACTTTGCCTAAGTCGTCACTCCGCTTAAGTCGTCAAAAATGTTTGGTCCCTTGAGTGACGACTTAACAAGGTTTTACTGTGTATATATATTGATATTAGAAACATTAGAAAATTGAGTCATGAAGGCAGGCAAATGTCATCACATGGATCTAAAATAAAGTTACTGTTAATTTTAATCTCACATAAATCATTGATCATCTTGATAATAATAGGTTTCAAAATGCTTAATTGCTGTAAATGAACTAAAATACTTTATTATTTGTTATATGTATATTTACATGTTAAAAAAAAAAAAAAGCAATAAAGATTTCGGCTATGAGAGACTTGTATGAGTCGTGTGTGTGTGTGTGTGTATTTGTGTGCACACATCATGACTTCTTGGTACACTTGGTTCAATAAACCAAGTTTATGTCTTTAAATTACTTACTGTTAGTTATATTCAACAATAATTTCTTTTCTTTTTTGTTTTTTTATTTTAGACTTTGAAAAAAAGGCGAATAGCTGTGGTTAGACTAAAGAATAGTAATAAACCTTTGAATGCTGATAATAGGAAGAATCCGCCAGTTACCAATGTGCCAAAGAGGCAAGTCATTAGCCCTCAAAATACTCTTACTCCCGAGCAGTTAATACAGAAGAAAGCTCGCCTACAAAAATTGTTTGAGGAATGTGCAGCAAAACTTAATGACCTTCGTCGCTCTGCTGCTGCTGGTTCAATAAATAAAAAGAGCTCAACCGTGCCAGAAGTTCTTGCCAATAAAACTCAAGGGAAAGTTCAAGAACCAGTGAGTGTGAATCAAATTATAAGTGCTGTGAATTCCGTAGAACGCAGTAATTCTGATTTGGTAAAGACAGAGTCTAAAGAACTACCTCCAAGTGAACAGATACCTTCAAATGCTTTGGAAGATGAAGTAAAATCCAAGCAGTTGTATGAAACATCGTTTCAGAAGTTAAAAGATCTTTATCCAACTATATTGAAGGACATTCATGTAAGTTGCTGTTTTGTTCCCTCTATAATTTTTAATTCACGATTACTAGTTTCTGATAAAATATCTTGAAAGTTATGTTGAAAAACTTAAGTTTGATTATCTTCACTAATTTTATTGTTGAATGGCCCAGAAGCTTTTCAAGTTGGGGGGGGGGGGAAGTTGCACAAACCCCTTGAAGTCCAGTTCAATTATTGCATTTCTTTAATGCAGTACATTGGAATAACTAATGAATATTTTTTTATACGTATCTCATCCTAGAACAGTTTTTGAGAATTTTACATCTTCTAAGGTTTTAATGATTTTTATAAATTTAACTCACCGTTATAGATTATACTTTTGTTGTTGGAAGTTTTACTCCTAATTACTTCATTCTGTTTTCTGTAATTCCTTTACTGCAATACATTGTAAATAAGCAATTTTTTAATTGCTTTTTCAATGCTATTAGAATAAGTAGCATTTAAAAAAAAAAAAGCCTACTGCAAAGCATATTACAGAGGAAGAGAAAAAACATTTAGGAACAAAACCTCCAACAGAAGTTATCACGAGAAGTTTATTAATTCTAACCAACCTCCAAAAAAATAAAGTTCAAATGTAGCCAATTAGTGTTCCAAGTGAGGGTGACTGCAGTTATATCTTTGGCATTTCTGTAAATTTTTATGGATCAACCAGTGGAGACAGATTAAGTGTTTGATTTTTACAGATCCATTCTCCTGTGTCCCCAAATTGTTATTGTGCTATGATTGATATGTTGTGAAAGTTCAAAGGGCTTAATGTATCTCCTCCCTCCAAAACACCAACATTGTTATTTTTTTTTCTTCTTTTTTTTTTTTTTTTAATCTTAAAAATAAAAAAAGAAATGTGCAAGAAGACAAATTAATACACTCCACTCCACATATCCTGCTTGAAGCCAAGATCTACAGAATCATAGGAAATTTCTTGGCCAAAATCTTTATTGTCTGAAGATTTAAACTTTTCTCCAATTATCCTTCCAGTTTTAAGATTCTAACATCTGCTTCTAAACTTTTATAAGAAAATAAGTATTAACAAAACTTTTACGAATATAGCAACTTCGAACATAATTTAAATAATAAATAGAAGAATAATGGTGGTATTAAATCAGGAAATTCACAAGTAGATTCTAGAAATGAATCTGTCTTTAACCTTACATGTCTATGAGACTTATCATATGTTTGCATTCTTCTGTGGTGAATTAACTATTGATTTTAATTTAAACACAACACCTGACTGAAAACTTTTCTAGATAGTGAATTTGTATATCAAAAATTCAGTATTACTGTAATGTACTATGCTAGTGTTAACAATTTTCTGACAAAAATTTAGGTTTGTTGTTTTTGGAATTGGGTTATATTATTATTTTGAAATTGATTTGTGGAATTGAATGTATTGAAATAATTTTTGAAATAATTAAAAAAAATAAGAAATGTTAAGTATCTTTTTTCTTGTTTTCTTTTAGGAGGAATTCAACATTCCAAAATTTGATGTTTCCTCATCATACAATTTGCATGTATTATTTTCATCGTTTCAAAATATAACGGTGAGTATATTTTAATGCTTTCCATAACATCCTGTATATTTAAGAGATGAAATAAAATTAAGAAACAGAACCCTGAAAAGATTTTTTGAAATGATTGTTTTATTTATATTTTGTCTACAGAGATGTAGATATGATTTGAGAATATGGTATTGTAGCACTGCTCTGCAAGATACCATCCAAAATATATTAGCTTTGTATTGGCTTATTTAGAGCCTGTTTTTATTAGAATCATGTAAAGTAGTTATACCTGTAGTTACTATTTGATAATACATAAGAAAACTCGGAATAATATTAACCTGTGGGGACTAAAAGTACTCGTTCTTCCTTGAAATGTAGGAATCGCCCCAGAGATTATTTATTCTTATAAGATAACTAGTCGGCTACCTGTCGCTTTGCTCAGGGAGCCTCTCTTATGTAATGGAAAACAACTTTTTATTTATTAAAACACACACACACAAATTACACCAAGGAAACTAAACTAAAATTTTTTAAAAGCTTTTTTTTTTTAATTTAATTTTTGATGTGTATATTCTCTCAATCTACGACTGCTTTTAGAACCAGCATGTAAATCATATATCTATGATATATTTTTATTTTTTATAGAGATTAGAATGTAGGCCTCATGGTCTAATGGATAAGACGTCTTAACTTCTGAGCAGTATTCTACCTAATAGAAATAGTGCATCTTTCTTTCTTGACTCTCTTTTTTTTTTTTATTCCTATTGATACTTTTCTGTGGTTTTTGAGTTAGAAATAATGATAGTTTTTGAGTTACAAATAGTGATTTTTCAGTATTCTACCTAATGAAATACTGCTTCTTTCTTTCTTGACTCTTCGTTTTATTCCAATTGATACTGTTCACTGTTTTTGAGTTACAAATAGTGATTTTTCAGTATTCTACCTAATGAAATACTGCTTCTTTATTTCTTGACTTTTTTTTTATTCCAAATGATACTTTTCAGTGGTTTCTGAGTTAGAATAGTGTTCAGTATTCTACCTAATAGAATTACTGCTTCTTTCTTTTTTGACTCTCATTTTAATTGTAATTGTTACTTTTCAGTGGCGTTTGGGTTACAAATATTGATAGTTTTTGAGTTACAAATAGTGATTTTTTTCGGTATTCCACCTCAAAAAAAGAGTGCTTCTTTCTTTCTTGACTCTGTTTTCTTTACTCCAACATCTGGCGTGTACACGCACATATTTTTCAATATCACATAGAATTTGGTTAAGTAAGAATATTTAAAATATTGCAACGTTTCGGCAATTATAGTTCTAATTGTCAGTTTCGAATTACAAATAAACTGACGGATGGGAAATAAATAAACAATCTTGAGATTCAAACAAAAGGTTGAATACATTCCTTATTGATGGGGAAGGGAAAGGAGATATAAGTCAAAAAACAATATGAAGAGAGTTGTAGTCCCTATGGCCCAATGGATAAGACTTCTGACTTCGGATCAGAAGGTTGCAGGTTCGATTCCTGTCGCGGATGTTTCACTGTAAAAATTATTTCTATTTTCCATTCTCACAGAAAATTGCACCGGACAAACAGATAGACAAATAAACGATTTTAGTAATATAGATTGTTTAATTTTATAAAGGTTTTAATTGATCTGTTTAAATTGATATACTTTTGAGATAAGTACCATGCTGGCCGACATGTTTTACTATGCTTTGATTTTGTTTTGTTTTTTTTTGTTTTTTTTTTTTATATGTAGGTATTTATTAAAAAAAATACTTCAATTTGAAAGTGATGCCTTAGTTTTGCATTTTGAATTTTTTTTAATGAAAAATTAATCCTTTTGTATTTAATAGTTTTCAGATGTTGTTGTTCCTGAGGATTTACTTACCACTTCTACTAAACAAAATCCTGAAATACTTAAGCTATGGTCTGCTTACACAAGTGTATTAACACACTTGAAATCCTACAGGTAAATCAATGATTATTTGACCGTAGTAGTTGATTAAGATTGAAATTCTAGCATCTTGCTCTCAATGAAATTCAAATTCTGCAAAACTTAATGCCAAAGTATTTTATACATTTTAGTCTTTATTTAAAGAAAATAAGCTTACAAGGGAAGGATTTCATCGATGGAACACGTATTTTAATAAAAATTGGCAGAGACATAGTTTTCGGCTTGGAAAACATGAAAACATGTGTCTCAAGTGCTGAGTGGACACTGGTCAAGGTCTACGAGCAATTAAAACTTTTAATTGAATTCAAATCCAAAAATATTAAAGAATTTATAAACAAGCATGAATGGTCGAGTGGTTTAAGGCCCACATGAGACACACAATCCACAGGCTCAGGTTCAGTTCCTGACACAAACATTTTTTAAAAATTATAATTTAATTTGGTTTTAATTAATTTTAAATAATTTTAATTATTTTTTACTTTTAATGCATTTTAAATCATTGCTAATTATTACACTTGATTTGTAATAATTTTTGGGCAGTTAGGTGCAACTTTACAGAAGAAATGGTGCTATTCAAATAAGAGTAGTTCACTATAGTGAGGTATTATAGGTTTTAAAAAATTTATAATTCAAATTTAATGATGCACTATGTGAGTGTTTTTCATGACAATTTCATTGATTTTAAGCTTATTTATAGTTATTATTGAAAAATTAATTATATTTTAATACTTTAATGTATCAAATTTGCTATAGTTAATCATTTCATTTGAATTATAGATATTTTAAAAAAACCTACATTACCTCACAATAGTGAACTACTCCATTTGAACAGCCCCGTTTCTTCTGTAACTTCGCACACAATTTTCCAAAAAGTATTACAAATAAAGTGTAATAATTAGCAATGAATACAAATGCATTAAAAACACACGGAAATTAATTAAAATTAAATTATAATCTAAAAAAAGCAAAAAATCCCTGTGGCAGGAATCAAACCTGAGGCCAGTGGATTACTTTTCTCAAGCCTTAAGACCACTCGACCGGTCCTAAATATTTTTCCTATTTTTCTATTTGAATTCAATTAAAAGGTTTAATTTCCCTTAGGCCTTGACCATTGTTCACGAAGCACTTGGGAAGCATCCTTGTTCTACTGATGAAATCCTTCCCTTGTTAGTATCAAATTTTTGCTAAATAAACTTATTCAAGCTGTATTGTAGAATAAATATAACAAACTGACTGTAGACATTGTCTCTTTGTTGTAGAAAAGCCTTCCATATGTCTAATAATTTAATCTTATTAATTTTTTTTTAACATTTTTATTTACCATTTTAAAAAAAATGTTAACCTTGTGTTGTTATAATATCTGCTATTCTGACTTGCACACAAATCAGCAAGGCTACCTTAATGTACTTTTAGTTATGAATCCCTTATTAAACGAGTAGTAAGGCTTTTTTTTTACCGTTCAGTTCTCCGTTAGAAGTAAGAAAATGTTACAATTAATTCGAGAGAAAGAGAATATTTGTTTGCTTTAAATAATGAATGTACAGCTGGTAATTATATTTGCCCTATTTTTACTATAAAAATGTGAGTTTTAGGAAACCTATTATTGTCCTCCAAATGAGAGATGGCCGCCCTGTTTTTGTGAGATCTGCGCATGTATGATCGATTAGTCTGGTCAGGCACTTCCATCTGATTTTATGACAGGATGCCGCCATTACGATAAATCGCTTGTTACTTTGCAAAAGAGCATTGTATTTATAAATAATATATATTTATTTATTTATATAAATACTTATTGTTAGCAACAGGTATTGAAATAATGCTAAATAGTCGAGAGAAGTTTTAATTTGGCGTTATCAACATGTCTTTCTCAGTGAAAACAGACGACGGCGTCCATTGGGACAGGAAAACTTAATTGATCAGCTACCGGAAGGGCTGCTCAGTTCAAACTTCCGCCGGTCATCTCTCATTTGGAGGACAGTAAGATAATTATGGATAGTATTTTGATTGCTTTATCTTCTAGATTCTTTTTAAGTTGTGCAAGAACTTAACAGATTTATTAATGGGGATGTTTAAGGTGTTTGGGTTCGAGGCTGGAAAAGTCACGTGATGAAGGGACTCACGTTTTAACTCCTTCCTAAAGACTGCTGAATTTCGTATCTTTATTCAAGAAGATTCTAGTTTTCAGTGCTTTTAACTAATTATGTAATATACGATTAGCAAAGATAACATTAACAGAAATAAAGAAACTCAGTTTTTGAAATAAAATCGCAAAAAAATAAACATTCAAATTGAAAAAATGCAAATCGAATTTCAGAAGTTTTCTGTCGAATCACTTTCAAGGTCATTGTGAAGAAAATCAACTGATTATATAATAAATAAATAAATAAATATTTAAGCTTTATTTAAGTTGAAATTTCAAAATTAAGTAATTATGCAATTTTTGAAGTAATTTGCAGGTAAAATAATGGTTTATAGACGCTTCATTAGAACTTATAAAAGAGGATGTAATTTTAGCATAATTTTAATACCTCAGAAGGGAAATAAAAATTTATTCAAAGCCTTTGCTTTTAATTTTCTCATTACTGCAGTAAATTAAGATATACTTTTTCCAATCGCATTATAAGCATTACCGGTCCCGCCATTGGGATATGTTCTTAAATGGAAATTATTAAATAATACGAATGACAATGATAAATATGACATAAATTGTTTGAACATTTACGAATTTTTTTCTTCCTATGTTCTGATATTTAAAAACAAATGTAAGTAAACGATATCACTTGTAATCGACATTGAAAATAAAAACATAATATATAAACAATTTACCAAATGGAACAGTTTTAGCAGTTTAAAAAAAAAGGAATCATTATTAATATTAACAAATTACTATTATTAATTATTATTAATATTTAAAAAAAAATTAAAAGAGGGAAGCTTATTATTCTAATCATAATAATTAAAATATTCAATGTACGAGACTTTTAGTAATACATAAGTAAGACTTATAATAATGTTGCACAATTTTTTTTTATGCTTTGTAAGGAATAGTAATAATAAAAACGAATTTGGTTTAAGTAATACATTTTTATTAAACCTCGAATAAGTAAACTGGTGCTTGAAAGGGAGCAGCTGATGTTAGAGCAAATTGTGCGTTCAAATCATTTCTTTTAGCTTCAGAAGTCAGATTTTACATTAAATCAGTTACTTTTATCTTTACTTAGGAAATCATGAAATTACATCTTATTTTTAATTAAATAGCAAAGTTATTTTGGAGGAATTTGAAAATAAAGCGACCGATGTCACGAAGTTTCTACTAGAAGGCATTGGAGGGTTACCCTTCATCACGTGATCGTGACGTCACGTTAAACATCCCCATTGTTTCATTGTTGTTTTTAATTATTTATGACCACATTTTTTTTTTTTTAAATTTAGGTTAAACCCTTACTTTCGAACCAAAGAAAGTTGTTGCCTTACCTGGTCTAAATATACTCAGAAGATTGATCCTGCACAAAGGATATGTCCCTTTGACTTAATGGGAATGTGTAATGATGACCAGTGTCCTTGGTAGGTTTTACGTTCCTTTTAGATATATTGTGTACCTGTTATAAATTTATTTGGCTGAAAATTATCTTGCAAAATGTTTAAAAGAAAATTTAATTAGTCTATCAAAGCCCAAAGAAAGTTGATGTTTCCTTCAATGGCCACTTTTAGATAGACCTTTGAAAGTAGCCATATAAAACAAAACAGTATCCACCAATATTTTAATTATTATATAAATAAGTGCTAATTGAGCCAGAAAATAATTATGTCAAAAATATGGGTTTGTCTAAATTTGTGTGAAACTAAGTAAGGTTATGGTTAAGCAGAAATGAAAGACACTGTTGACATTTACCGTGAGAAAAAAGTTCACTCAAATTTCTATTAGCATTTTTTTGTTTAGGTTTAAAGTTCTGTGGATATCCTTATTCAATGTTGAATAGAACTTTTATAATTTGATAGATTATGGCCTGCTTTTTTTTTTTAAATTGGAAGCAAATAGATTGCATAGAGGGATTGCTATGACAGTAGTTTTTGTAATATGAAACATGAAAATATTAATCATTGTTGTGTTGAATAGGTGTAAGGATATTTTTGATTTACTGTTTTTCAGTTTTTAAATTTTTTTCTTGTATCTGATTCTTTTCAGGCAACATGCGAAAGAATACAGTTTGTCAGATCAGGAAATTTTATCTGATCTGATTGCTTACGCTCCGAAATTAGCAGTTACAAGAGAGATTGAGTCTAGTGAAGAACAGCAAAATATTTTAAGTAAGGAATTATATTTCAGCTAAAATAAACAAGCCTATCTGCATTTATATGCATGCTAATCATCTTAACAATGCATACCCTCCAACATTGGTCATCCTCCTATCCGTAGTGGCCGGCGGGGGGGGGGGGGGGAAAAAAAAAAAAAAAACGAAATCTCCAGTTCAAAAAAAAAAAAAAAACATTTTATACTTACCACATTTAATTTTACTGTATTATTCTTCATCAACATCTAAATTACTGGTTTTATATAACAATTTATAACATGCACTTTTTGCTCTTTTTAATTCATCAGCATTAAAATTTTTGTTATAACAACAGTCCATATTTGACTTTGTAATTAAAAGAGTTTCTAACGTTTTTATGTTCATTGTTGATCTCCTCATAGTTTGATTTTTTCGAACAATACTGAATAGTCTCTCTGTTGCAGCATTACTATGTGGCACCACTAGACGTCTACAGTTGTCTCGACCGCCATGGGCAACGGAAAATTCCGTGCAGCATACCGTGCAACGAGCATATCCATGCTTTCCTGGTAGAAGACAAGGGAAAAGCTTTCGATACTCCTCTCAAAATTTTTGATTGTTTTTTTTCTTTCTAGGCGGATCTACATCTACATCCTTATTACTGCGTTTTAAAAACCGATCCATGATATAAGCGTATGCAGCTTTCAACAAATTTACGAACCGAATGACAGTTAGCCGCCCGGTTTTTGTGAGATCTGCGCATGTAGCATCGATTATTCTGGTCAAGCACTTCCATCTGATCTTCTGACAAAGAGTGCGCCATTGCGCTAATCACTGGTTACTTAACAAAAGCGAATTGTATTTATAAATCCTGAAATCTAACAGACATAATTTGTAAATGAAAGTCTATAAATAAACAAGTATTTTTATAAATTAGAACTTCTCCGATAATTAAACGTTAGCCTACTATAAGTTAACTATAATTTCTTGGCGAGAACAGACGGCGGCGTCCATTTTGACAGGAAAGCGTAATTGATCAGCACTTTTTTTTTTTTTTTTTGAGGAAAAAAAAATTAAGGATGAAAATTTCTGAATTCCGTAGGTTTTCCCCATTCTCGCGTAGTTTCGTAGTACTTACTTATTTTCCGTACAAACTACGGATACTCCGTAGAAGTTGGAGGGTATGACAATGTAACATAAATGTGATGTTTTAACATTTAGAATAGTAATGCTAAAACCATCTTGACATTATTTGTTAGGAGCAACCTTGCATTTGATCATTTGCTTTTTTTCTATTACGATCAGTTACACATTTTGTCAGTTAGTTTTAACTCAAAATGACACTTAAAATGTATCTTCTAATATCATCTTTTTTATATCCAACATTTCATTCTGTTTTTCTGCATATAGTCAGAATCAGTGTACATTATTGACTAGTTTGCTTTGATGTATTTAATTTACATCTTGTCTCATTTTTATCTGCAAAAAGTGTCATATCTTTTTTTGCATCAGTAAATTTGATTGAGTCATTTTCAATAGTAAGTAGATAGAAATTCATCTGAATTTTAGTTGTATTTTTAAGTCTTAGAGATCATTTTAATACCATCAAGTTAATAAAAACTGACTTTGCAAATTAAATGAATTCACTTCAGTTGGGCTAATATAATATAAATAACATTAGAATGTAGAATGAGTTTCTTATTTATCAGTGAGGCCTCCCAAAAAGGGATCTTAAAGTTATACCAGTTAAACTGATCACGCTTATAAGATTTAATTCATTCCTGGCTAGAAATAGTGTATTGCAATGTGGTTTTGTTGTTCTAAATCGAAAACCCAAATAAGCAAGGCGGCTGTTGAATGACTAATGATTACTTAATAACAATTTATTTTTTTTAATTTTTTTTTAATTTATTGAAATAAAAATTCACTTTTCAACATAAAAATTAGAATGTTAAATAGCTGATTGTATTTCCTTTTTTTTTTTTCTTTTCAGGTACATATGCTGAATCATTGTTAAAATCTACTCAAGACAAATTGACGCTTGATGAATTGTGTTTACACATAGTAGGCAGAGTTAATGAGAATTTAAAAGCATGTAAGAGTCTTATTATAATTAATTATTAACTAACAGATTGATTAATGCTTTATTTTTAAGCTAAAGGTATATTCTACAGTTTGTTCATGAGTCTGCTTTTAAAATTATCTAAGAAGAAGCATAATTGTATTTATCTCATTACAAGTCATCTTTTGGAAAGGAAAAAAAAAAAAAATCTTATTTTTTTCCCTTTCTTTCCAGTAGATGACTTATAATTATTGCTTTTATTCAGTATTATTTAGCATTTAACAAAACCTGATGATCATCAACTGTTTTTTTTTTTTGTTGTTGTTCACCTGCATCATCTATTAAATGCTAACTAGGGCAATATTTGCATTGTTTCACCATTACATTATTCTTTAGTGAGCATAAGTAAAAGCATCATTCATCTACTGTTATGTTTTGACAATCAAGGACTTGGATATTATAGCATTATATAATATTATATAATAGCAAGAATTATAAAAGTTGTAGCAAGATATGTCAGTAAATTATATGTATTTTTAATTTAGACTATGGCTGTTGTTTTCTCAAGACAAGATATTTGTAATAAACTATTTGATATTCCATTAGCTCTTTCAGCTGGTTTCCATTGTAATCTTTTTATCAAGTAATCTCGTCACACCCTGCCAAAATTTCTGATGTTCCTGTATGCTTTATAACCGATATACTAGTACAACATAAAAATATTCAGGTTTTCTGTACAATGCTTCTAAATTATCTAGTAAATTTGCTCAACAGATTGCCTGACCAGGAATAGAAAACAGTGACGCATCATCTTATTAGATTGCTGCTGTTGTCTAATAAACTTCTCAAAGAAAAAAAAATGTAGTTTATACCATTTTTCAAAGAGGGATAGTGATTGGCATGGGTTTCATATACTTGAAGACCTGTTTTCTCAGTCTTAGCTTCTTGCTGCTGTATATGCTTTTCTGGCAGTTAGTAATATGGTATTCTTCTTCATGTGTTAATAGAATTCTCAAATATACTCAAGGAATGGATGAATAAGCTGTGAAAGAATAGGTATTGACAAAAAATAGGTCATATAAAAGATTTTCTTATTTTTATTGAAGGGATCTTGTGATTTAATTTGGAAGAACCAATAAATAAACCTATCACATTATCATCATAGTTATTTTTATTTGCATTTGTCTGGCACCAGTAGATTTATCTGATGTAGAATTAATATGATAGCCACAAGGTATGTCTATTAATTCACATATATGCAGTTCTTAAATTTAGAACATCCATTGCAGTTTATATACATTTCTGAAGAAATGAAAGAAAGTCTAAAAAAATAATTTTTAAATCTTTCTTATTTGCGATATTACCATTTGTTTTTATTGCTTTACGTAATATTATAACCTTTTGCTCATTTGAATAACAAATTTTTTTTCCCCTCTGCTAATAAAGCAACAGCCAACATATATATTGTAATAATATTATTTTTTTTTATACCGTTAAGTAATTAATCAGCTTCATTGCAATTTCAGTAAAATTTCATTTATCTAAAAATTGTGATTCTCTGAAATTTTGTTATAGACTGAAAGTTTTGTCACTCCTATCTTGTAATTGTTAGAAACCGTAAACTTTTCTTCATAAAGTGGAGTCAGATAAAACTTTGAATCAGATAAAATTTTGTATTTAACTAATGGAAATTAGATGCCAAAAAAAAAGCTTAATACACCTTAATAAAGTATTTTATTTATTTCTTTTAAATTTATTTCTTTTTTTATGTAATAATGTTAATAAAATATTTCCTTTCAAATGTTTTTTTTTTTTATAATTTGCCAATTTCAAGGATTTTTGTTCAAGTAACATATTTTTTTTTTCAAAGAATATAAGATCTAAAATTTAAATAATACTCTTCCCTCTCCTCCCCAAAAAAATTGTTAGTGCAATTTTTTATTGGTTTTCTCTGGTTTATTTTATTATTAATTGACTTTTAATGTTTTATTTTCAGCTCCACCAAATTTTGTTTTTTCGGAATCCCGTTCATGGAAGCCAAAAACTGTTACTAAAGAGAAAAAACTGCATTTCATATCGGAAGATGCTGAAGGTATCTGTTTCTTCTAATTTTTTTTTCACAAGCTATGCACTAAAAGTTGTTTTTTTCCTTTTATATCGTGATAAATATCTATGGATTTTATTAAAAAAGGACCAAACACATAGAATAAATAAAATCAAATACTTCATTATATAAACTTCATAACATGTTTCAAGGATCGTAGTCCTCGTCCTCAGATGAAAATATATATTAAAGAAAAAACTCCATGGCTTCAAACATAATAACGAAGCCAGATAAGAATTTCAACAAACAAGTATAAAGCAATAATACAATAGTGTACAGTTATTGTTTCCAATTAAACAAAGATATTACGCAACATTATTGTATGAACAAACAAAACAAATAGTAAATGGTTACATTAAGTTATATTGTAGGGCATTAGTCACTGAAATTTCTGTGTTGTAGCATTTCATTGTTTTTATTAATAAAGTCTCCATGAATTTTCTTAGATATGTGTCCTTTTCATTAGTATAAACAATCGGATCATCGGTGAGTATCGTATGCCCCGTCTGTTGTTGATGCAGGGCCGTTTGATACTTCTTATTTTTTCTCCTGATCGCCCCCTCGTGTTCATTTATACGTTTTTGTAGTAGGCGTTTCGTTTCGCCAATGTAGAGGCATCTATCACCCCCTTCTGCACATTTTATTCCATAAATTACATTCATTCTGTCCAAATTACGTATATGTTTATGTTCCTTATTATGACTCAATAATTTACCTGATGTATTCTTAGTTTTATGTGCCAATTTGACATTAATTTGGCCTTGTATGGGAGCAAGTTTATTGCTAAGAGAATGTTCAAACGGTATAGAAACAAACTGGTACACTCTTCTGTCTTCAATAACATTGTGAGATCTTCTTTTAATCAAACTCCTATGAATAATCCTATTAATAAATTCTAATGGGTAATCATTACTTTGGAAAATACTTTAATTACATTCAGTTCATCATATAACAGCTTGTCATTGGAACATATTCTAAATGCTCTATTAACAGCTGTTTTTACCGCATTGGTTTTATACAGTAAAGGTCCAGCTGCCATATAATTCAATGTGATATTCGCATTGGAGCTTTTGCGATGGACAGTGGTATCAAATGAAGACTCCTTTCTAATAATCAAAACATCTAAAAAAGAAATTTTGCCATTCATTTCTGTTTTGGAAGTGAACTGGATATCGTTATGTATCTGATTAAAAACTTCTAGAAACTTCTATTCTATGTGTTTGGTCCTTTTTTAATATATTCACGCACATCATGTCTGAGAATCTATGGATTTTCATATTGTACATTTTTTTTATACTGTAATAATATAATTACTATACTATTTTATCCTAGGTATTATTGCTTAAAGCATATGCTTACATAGCATTTCTTTTGTAATATTTTTTTATTTTTATATATAAAATAAATGCCTGATATTTTCTCATATAACATCGCACAGCATCTGAACTCCCCATATATTATAATAATGAATATTTTATTAATAATGAGTAAACAAACAGGTCATCCCTTACCAATAAGATCACCTTCAAATATATTCGGCTATTTATGAGTGAATTGTAAGGAAATAATAAAAAACACATTGACCAAAAATTTAATTGTACTTTCTTTATTTCTTTTTAGTAAGTGATGTAGCCTTTAAACATCCATTAGGCTTGCCTGGGTTAGATCATGAACTTGACGAAGATGATGTTCGTTACTTTTCTTTCAATTCGGATAAAGAAACAGGATTAGAAACGGCTGTTTTGGAAGATCCACACAATATTCAGTTATGGGTGAAATTAGCATATTGGCATTTAAATAAAAAACAAAGGTAATTTCAATTTTTATATATATATATATATATATATATATATATATATATATATGTATATATTAGTATAGTTAAGATCATCTTGCTTTTTCAATCACTATTTTTACTTACACAGAATGCATTTTAATAGGTAATTTCCAAAGATGAATAAAATTCTAACTGAATAATAAATCAAAATAGTGTTAAAGATTAGATTTTGTGATAAGATTAGGTCAGGTAATCTTAATCGATTACATTTTTCCCTTCTTTGTTTTTATTTTCAGCAATAGTATTGGTTTGGATCAGGCTCTAAATGTATTGTCAAGAGCATTGGAAAAAAACCGGAATAACTCGGAACTTTGGCTACAGTATCTGCATTTGTATCAATTTCATAAATTAAGCAAAGACATTTTTGAATTGTGCCATCAAGCATTGGAATTTGCGCCATCATTGGAGTTGTGGTGGAAGGTATTTGGAGCAATTCAGTTATTTATTATAAAAATTTAAGACATGGAATAATCATTAAAAATTACTGGCATTTCTTATCCATCCCCTTCAGCTTCTTTATTAGACAAAGTGTAAAAAAGTTCACCTACTAAATTTGAATTGTCATAAATAAGTAAAAACAACACAAAACAAAAACATTTAAACATGCATGGGAAGAAAGATAATTCTTTGTTGATGATATTTATGTTAATAAAAAAAAAATTAATTATGATGATATGAAAAATGAGTAGGTTTATTTTATTTTATTACCTTGAAATTATAATGAGAAAAGAAATGAAAAATTATAATCTGGGGGGAAAAACTAAACACTATTGTACATCTTTGTAATTTTTTGTATCCTTTTAACAATTGTTCATTTTTCATTTTGTTTTTAGTTGTTTGTATTGTTTTAGGTTATATCTGTCTGTGTTGATAAAGTAAAAAGTACCAAATATGTTTTTATTCAGGATGTAACTTCTTTACTCATTCATTTTTTTATATGAGTTACTTGTTGTTCTTCATAATAAGCCTTTTTTTTTTACTGTCATTCATAATACAGTGGTTGACAATCTTTGGGATCCTTCACTATTTTCAAGTTAAAAATCTCTTGTATTATGATAGTATAAGTACACACACTTTTAAAAATTAACCTTTCAGCTTTGATTAGTTATAATCGTAATTTATCATATCTTTCTTTATTATCCTGTAAAAATGCTTTACATTTAAATATTTATCCATAGTGAATCTTGCCGATAAATAAATATTTGCATGTAGCAAATAATTATTGAACGGTAAACCCTATGTCAGTCGTGTTCTCTTTGTGACTGTCACTTCTTTCTGAGTGCTATTTTGATTCAAGTTATTAAACTGAAAACTCATTCTAGAAAAATGCTTTATAATTAAGGCAAATCTTCACTTAGTGAGTATTCGAAAAGGAAGCACATGTCCCACAATCGTTTTTGTTCATTTTAAATACCCCCCCCCCCAAAAAAAAAAAACAACCCACCATTTTCCATTTTGTAATAATTTTATTAAATGAAGAATAGTCTTATTCCTATTGTAATACTTTTTATTTCTCAGCAGAATTAAACACAATTTAATTAGCAGATCTAGAATATTCTCTCTCTTCTATTGGGAAGGAATAATTAAAAACAAAAAGTGGTGCTATTCTCCAACTCTCACTGTCATTCACAAAATTTGTATTTTTACTTTCCTCTTTTTAAGATTAATCATAAGATTAATATTACAAAACTAGAATTTAACTTACTATTTCTTTAATCAATATACTGATAAATATTATTTTAAAAATCCAGGATATTATAAAATCAGCAAAAAGAAAAATTTGAATTACATGAGTTATTCTTTATAACAATTTCTACAATTATCATACTTAATATCATCACTTCTTTATTTTCTAGTGCTTATCTTTAACGAAAGGAGTGAATGGCAAGCTATCTGTTTGCTCAAAATTGAATACATTCATTCTTTCAAGTAATGTAAGTGCTGAAGTAAAATCTCATCAGATTCTTGAAGTTCTTCTCTTCCAAGTAAATTTACAAGTACTGTCGGGATATAGTAAGAATGGAATTAATTTAATGAAAGTAAGTAATATCACTCTTTGTTTGTTTCTTTTAGTAAATTGATAACTGAATGATTTGGCTCATTGATGGGGTACCATTGATCAGAATACAATAATTGCCATTTTGATTTTCAGGTACTAATAATTCAATTGTGCAGTCCTTATTTTGCTGGCTCTGTACATCTGTTATTCTGTCAAAATTGGTATCATTAAAACTATTATTTCTTCTCAGAGTAATTTCAGTAGTTGCAAGCCTGTTTTCTGAATAAAAAAATATTAAACACACATAATAAAAAGATGATTAATTCATATATTAAAATCTAAAAAAATAATAAAAAAAACTCATCGGGGACGGTTTCAACCCGCTAACTGTTGGGTTTTCATCAGCTCCTTGATGAAGATTCCCTTGAGTTGTCATGCGTCATGAGGTCATTACTTCATGGTGGCCATTTCAATGGAGTTGGCTATACTGAAGTACCGCGACCAATCCAGCATTCTGGAAAATGTTGATGAAGAAACCCGTGCGCAGTAAGAGCGAAGGGAGCAGGTGCCATGTCCTGCTGTAGCCATACATGTTCCATGATACTGGTGTCTTTCATGCCATGGGATTAACCATGTTTGTAACATGTGCAAAGAAGTTTTACCATTAACATGAGCATCAAAAAAATATGGTTGAAACAAATGACGTGATGTCATTGCAGCCCATATCATTACGTGAGGTGGATTCCTCTCCAACTCCAGTGTGTAATGAGGATTCTCTTTCACCCAAAAGACAACATTTCCAACAAAAACACCTGCATTCTAGTGTCGACAATTAAAATAACTTTGAATACTAAATATTTACATTTATTACTACATAATAGGGGATATGGGAACTTCCCGACCACACTGTATATATTTATATTTGGAATTTGAAGAAAAGGTATTTGAAAGTTCGATATGCAATGTATCACTACATTTTCTCAGAAAACTGTTATCAACTTTGGTTACAGTATTTGAACTTTCTTATTTGATCTCTTGCATTTAATAAACTTTGTATAATACTATTATTTGAAGCATTGCTTAAAAAAATGGTATATAAATATATAATAACCCAGATGCTGAAGCAAAACAGATTGGGAAACATTTTATATACACAGAAAAAAAGTTTTTTCATCTAAATCAGTTTTTTGACAACATTAATAGAAACTTGCGGAACTCTGTCCGTGTATTCCTTTAAAGTATCATAGATGTATAGAACTAAGTTTTGTTAATAATGGATAGGACAAGACAGTTTTTAGAACCAAAAGATGTATTCAGAAGTAAAGGCACAAGCCTGTGAATTAGAGGATTATCAGTCTTTAGAATCTGTATTATTCTTTTTCAGAGTGTCTTAAAAGCAAGTGATGATGATGAATCAGAATTTGGACCATTGAAGTTGGCTTTAGCTGCAGAAGATCGCTGCCTTGCATGGCTTTGCTACATACATCTTGTGGTATTTGAAATTCTTCCCGACGCATTATTTGATCCAAGCGATGACAATCCAGGGCACATTGTTAGTAAGGTAAATATGTTTATGGTACTGTTCAATGGTAATATTGCTTTCTCTTTTATTGTTAGAAAGTGAAAATGCTCTTATAATATGAGGTTCTTCACAATTAATTTCCTTTATTTTTTAGTCAAAATTATGCTTTGCTTGAGGTCAAATTTTGCACTATTTTTTAAAACCCATGTTTATTATCAGTTAGATCTGTTCACCCTTCTGAGTTTATGTAAGTTCTTCACAAGTTATGTTTGTGTTGGATGTGTATTGCATGTTTAGATATAAACAGAATACAGGAACAAATAAAAACAAATGGTGAATTTTTTAGAGATGGTGCATCTACATGGATGAGAGAAGAATACTTATAGAAAACATATTATACACAAGTAAGTAACTTCTGTCAAGCAGAGAAAAAAAAATAAGTGTTGAAGCTCTATAACCAACATTGTGGGGGGGGGGGGTTAGTATATTATTTGAAAAGCAAATTTCAATTGATTAACTCACTGTAGATGATGTTTTGCTGATATTTTGAAAACTGCCAGAGTTAAAAGAAGAAGAAAAAATAAACAAAACAGATCAATTAACCGTAAGTTAGGTACAACTAAGAAGACCAGGATTTGCTGGAAAATGTCATTGTATTAAAGCTAACATTATAAGGTGTTTGTATTACTGATAGAAGATTAAGTGAAAAATAAAATCATAATTAAGATTGCCTCTTGACATAAAATAAAAGAAAATGGATTGAAAAAATGTTATGTATGTTTGCCCCAGAACAAAAGATGTATTTTCAATGTGGGTAAGCGATGTCAAATTGAATCCATTTCTTGTAGCACAAGATATCCATACAATGAACTGTTGCTCACAGCATTAACCTAGTGAGCTAAGCAAAAATAAATTCACCACTTCAATTGCTAAAACATCGAGGTAGCAACTGCAGCCACGATTCTTCGTCGAAGCTCTGGCAAATCTCGTCATAAAGGGGGCACATAAACTTTATCTTTAACATAGCTCCAGATGAAAAGTCACGTGGAGTGAGGTCGGGTGACCTGGGAAGCCATGGAATAAGTGCAGAGTCTTCGTCAGACGCACGTCCAATCCAACAGTGAGGTAAAGTGTTATTGAGGTGATGACGAAAGTCCAAAAGAAACTATGGAGGAGCTCCATCCTGTTGCAAAATGAAATTGTCATTATCCATCATGTAACCATTGCCGTAACTTGTCATAATAGCCATTGCCGTAACTGTCATAAGTAAACAAAATCATTAACACTTTTCTCGGCAAAGAAAAATGGCCCATACACTTTCCGAGATGAAATTGCACAAATTTTAAGCCCTTCTCCCTTTAAAATTTAGTTCTGTAAAATTTACTTTCAGAGATATAAATACCAAGGATGAATTTCTTTTTCATTTAGCATGTTCTTTTCAGCTGATCCCTTCTGAATTTAATTATATAAGTGAAATTACAATGAAATCTTATTACACATATCACTGATAAGATTTTAAAACCAAAAGATAAATTTTCATTACTGATATTTGCTACTACCACCAAGATGTGCGCTAAGGAGTGTGTAACAACTCACCTGCCGAATCAACTAGCCCTTCCATTACTGATCTTCCAAGTTAAACATTTTCTCCTTGTTAACATGTAATAACATATTACATACCTTATTACACTCAGACCAGAAATTGCTTTCAGATCTTGCACATTACTAATCTATATTAGATATGATTATTATATTATTGCTGAAGAATTGTTATTATTAAAAGTACATTTCTTTATTTCATTTCTTTCCCCCCAGAAACCTTTTGTTATCAATTGGAGAGAAACGGAAAATGCTAATTTTTCAATGGAACAGTTACTTTGTTTATTTCAAGAAGCATTTCATCATTGTCTCCAAAGAAGTCTTCCCACTCACATTAATACAATCACATGTCTTCCACTGTACAGAAGCTTAATGGCCTTAGAACTATCTAGAAAAAGGTAAGTTTGAATAACATTCCGAGAGGCAAATAGTTCTGATTATCTCTGTTGACTTGCTCTTTACATGGACACCTTGTATAATGCCATTTAAAATCTGAAATAGGTCAGGTCTTTCGAGCTTCACGGCCAAACTTCTTCGGTAAGTTTTTTGTAGTTCATGTAAGATCTTGATCCAACTGAAATTCTCCTTAACTTCTTTGATTTCTCATCTTCCAGTTTTCAACAAACAGCTTTGCCTAACCACTAACCAAGAATTAATCCATTAAAATTAATTCAAAGTTGATGTAAAGAAACTTTTTTTAATTTCTAAAAATCTTAACATGCTTTTACTTCATTTTAAAAATATTCCTTCAAAATAGAGATCACATAATCAGATATGTCTGCTTTTGGGTATGTTTACCCTTTCATACAGGGTGTCTCAAAATAATGTACTAACGCGTCGATAGTTAGTACATTTTTTTGAGACACCCTATATATATATAGCAAGAAATACAGAAATATATTTCCATTATGTCTCCATAGATGCTTTTGCTCATTTGGTTTTTGGTTTTCTAATTTTAAAAATAAGAATGATGGAGGTAGATTGCATTTGTTTCTTTTATTAATCATAAGTTACTGACTTCTCATTTAAATTATTTACATCCAGAGAAATTAGAAAATGTATACTCCTGATTAGAATGAAAAGCACCCAACTCATTTGCCAACAAAATTCAAAATCTGAAGCATTTGTTGTGGTCAAGAGGGAAAAATGGAATTTTCTGTTTTTGTTGTAAAATAAACATTTTATGCAATAAAAACAATTGTTTTTATTATTTTTTATTTATCTTCAAGATTATTGTTTTTATTTTATTTTAATCAGTTGTAATTAATGTGCTAACCAATAAATCTTTAATTAAAATCAGTTTGCCATATTTAGATACTGTATTGGGAAGTCTGTTACAACAATTGTACCACAGTTTTTATAGCTTTCTTTAGCTTTCGTATTAAGTTAACATGACATTTACAGCTTATCAAATCCCATTGTAGAATATCATTTGAAAGATCAATTGCCAGGAAGAACTTGTTTAATGGAAACAATTTAGCAGTAGCGATTTCCAGTGGTACACACTTTGCTGATGGCTTTACAAATAAAAATCCATACATTTGAGAAAGGAAAAAAAAAAAAGGGTTTCAATCAAATATTCATTTATGGATTTGTTGCCAGTTACTAGGCGATTGAAAACTTTTAGACTATTTACTCTAATGTAATACATTAAGTATAATTGTTTTCATATTTTTAACTATACACCCTGATATCAGCTGGTATTCTTAGATTGTATAATACTTTCCAATGTGGATCAGGTTCTGGAGTGCAACCAAACGTGTATTTCACCTTTAATATTAAACTTTGGAAAAACAAGGTAAAGTATAAGTTTTTTGTCAAATTTTTAGGGTAAGGAATTGAAAATAATGTACTCAAATGAAGAATACATTTCTTATAGGTACGACTCTGTTATTGGGATATGCCGTCGTTTGTTGAAAGCTGCCTCAACTGTGGAAGATATTTGGATTGTGCTAGCTTCTGTTACTGATCTCTGTGGAAAAGTTGAAGAAACTAGAATGGTAAGAGAAATAATGGACATTTAATAAACATTTGCTATAAACACTGAATTGTGTGCATGTAAACATAGTTCATAGTTCATAGACCTTCTCTTTGTGTTTGCTTTCGGCAGCATTCATAATATAGCAGGGAAAAAAAATCATATTTAGTAATCAACAAGAGTAAGCAGCTTTAATTTTTGCTTTCCTATTGGATTTACTGTTCACTGTTTTCTAAGCGGGAAATATCTTCGCTGGTTACTATTTTCTAAAGTCGCAGCGCACACTCCATTTAACTTTATATTGTTATAAAAGTGACAAACGTCATTCAAAATTTATTCAGAGTGATTGTAGATCAGTAGGTGAATCATTAAGTGTCTGTAAGAACTGACAGTGAATCAGATCTTTTGTTTTCTGTTTTTTACCCAGCAAGCATCATTGTTATTCCCTTTATTCAGAAAAACAAAAACAAAACAAACAAAAACAAAACTGATGCTTGATTTATTAAGTTAAATTCCTTGCAAAAACATGCATTTTGCAGTATACAGGCACTTATTTTCACAGGTTAGAATTCATCAACAAGGAAAAAAAAAAAAGTCTAAAAAGGGTCCCTACAATTAATATCTTTGAAGATAACAGGCTATTTTTTACTTGAGATCTTTGTCGTTTTCATATTGATTGTGTTACAGTTTGGTCTGTCTTATTTCTCTCTCACTGGTTGTGTTACCTCTGCAGTGTAGTGACCAAAAAAGTGTTTTAAAGGTTTGCAGTCATTCATAGACTAGCAGGTATGGAGGTTGTAGGTACCAGTATGAGATTCTTGTAAGCAGAGAGCAGTAAAGTTTTATTCTGTGCAGTTTAAACAGTAAACAGTGTAAGGGAAGCTTATTATTTTACACAGGAAATGGCAGACATGATTAACTGCTACAATCAGTCAATGGAAGAATCAACTAGCCAGTTTGCTGTACATCCAAAAATAATCAGCATGCCCGATACCATCCCAAAGGATATTCAGCAAGCTATCCTGACCTTGCTCAGTTCGCAAGCCTGATCTGGAGGAGCAGATATCGAGAAGAGTGGAGAACATGCTGAAAGAAATGTTAGAAAAATAGCAGCAGCTGAAGACATCAATCATTCTCCTCTTTGGTCAGTTCTTCACAGTGCTTATTGTGCTCGTATCATGTTCAACGAGTGCAAGCTCTTAGGTAACCAGATCACCATGTCAGATTACATTTCTGTCAATGGCTTCTTAAGAAAGTGTGTTGAAGATCTGCAATCCACAGCCAGCATTTTACTTACCGATGAGACAGATTTCATAAGGAATGGAATAGTCAATTACCATAATATACAGTGTGGTCATAAGAACATCCTCACAGTATCAATTTTTCATCGATGTAGGCAACAGAGACTTATCGGACCTTGCATTTTCAACCAAACAGACTGACAGGTGCTGTTTATCACCATTTCTTTTCAAATGAATTTTGTGGCCTTCTGGAGGACGTGTCCCTCTTTGAAAGGCAACGGATGTGTTCCTGCACGATAGGACACCACTCCATTTTCTACTTACCATTCAACATTAATCTATCCCAGACATTTCATAGGCACTGAATTGGTTCAGGGCGATCCAGTAGTTTGGTCTGCCTGATCCCCTGACCTTAATCCCTTAGATTTTTGGCTATGGGGACACTTAAGGACCTTATTATATTCAACAACCATTGATGACATCCAAACACTTTAGGAGCAGGGCATGTATTCAATGGGTGTCGGCAAATCTAAGAGCAGGCAGGTGCTTTTGGGCGAGTGATTCTCCGAGACATAGGGCTGAAGGATTTTGGCAATGAATGAGGAACCACATAGAGCACCTCCTGCAGTGTTGATGAAGACAACTGGCTCATATCTCAACAGTTAAATTTTTTGGGACCTCCATTTGTTTTTCGTTTTTTTTTTATTGTTTTGATCAATACTGTCTGCTGTGAAAATATGACCCCTTTTTTTAAATGCCCTATATTTTTTGTTTCCATAGTCGTTCTAAATGTTTCTGTAGTTTTAATGTGGTTTGGAAATGCTTTTTCCGTTTCTGATATTTTCTGCTTATTTAGTGACGTTATTACATTATTCTGTTCACTGAAAAACAATTTTAAGAGAAATAATTTATAAACCATTGTTATTGCTCAGCAGGTGGAACACTTTTTGTTTTTTTTTTGTATTGGGTGTAAGATATTCATAATTTAATTCATAAAATTAAGAAACTTAATTCCACTTTATATTGTTTTTGCTTATCAGAAGTGTGATTTTTCACTTGTATCAAATATCAAATAGAAAGTTTCTTAGATATCTGCAGAATAAGGAATATGATTTATGGGAAGAATGATTTTCTTGCAAGAGTGTTTTCTTCCAGATTTGGAATCTCTAGCTGACAAGGAATTCCTATGAAATGGATATCCTCATTGAAAAAGTCCAAATTAATAAATAATTTCATAAATCATTGTTCTGCCATCGGATTCTTTTATCTACAAGCTCACATTGCAGTCACAGTTTCAGGAGTAACAAAAATGCCTTTAGCTGTGAATTTTGGACCAGATTTAAAATGTGTTATAAAATCTATTAAGTTTTATTATAATGTTTTTTTTTTTTTTTATAGAATGATTAATTCTTGGGTTATCAGGTTGTGAAATTGATTGAAAATTTTGACTTTGATATTTGAGTTTGATTTTTGAGTTAGATACCTATGTATCTAACCCAGGTATCCAACTCAGAAATCAAACTCAAATATCAAAGTCAAATTTTTTTTCACAGATACCTCTCATAAAGTTCTCTTTTATACTGTAAATATAAAACTTTTATTAGGTCTCCCACCAGAGATATTGGGGCTCAAACTTTGAAAAAAATGAAAAAAGAGCATTTTTAAAGCGCTATAACTTAATAGGAAGCCAGTAACAGAGCTGAAATATTTTTTGCTAAATCTTTGGATGTATATCTTTTCTCAAAAAAATTTATAGCTTTGCTATTTCATTCCTTCCTGCTCAAAAAAACCCCGCAACTTTGATTTTTGTTCAAAAGCGAATATCAGTTTCGGTTCTAAATCTCAGCCGTTTGTGTTAGAGATATGGTAAAAGGTATAGGACACAAAATGTAGCTTAGAATATGCTGAAAATTATGTTTTTATCACAGCTTTCTATCATTTTTCTTAGCTGAGTTATCAAAATTCCCTCAACTGTCTGCAAAGGCCAAAAATGCCGGAAACCTTAAAACAAAAATGGACGCCATTTTTAAACAAAATCAAATAAAACAAAAATAATGCCTGTTTTGAAGTACTCATGCATAGGGGTAACAACAATAAAAAAAATCAATTTTTTTAAAAATGGTCGAACAAACAGTGCTGGACCGTTTGGTATGGATTGACCCTCTATGCGAAGTAGGGCTAGAATAGTATGACCCCAAAAGAAATTCTATTTTTTTGCTCTGTCATAAAGTGAATATAAAATGATCTATTTTGTGTTTGATACATACTAGTCTCAGAACGTTTCAATATAATTTTTGATCCTTTTTTTTTTTTTTTTTTTTAGTTAAACATAATTAAAAATTCTTGAATAAGGGATGAAAAAAAATGAATAACAAATTTTTATAGTTTTCTTTATTTTCAATATTGCTTATTTTGTGCTGTTTTGCTAAAAAAAAAAGTATTTATTCTATAATTTTTTTTGCTGATTTTTTTTTTTTCCCAGTAAATTATTGTACTGCAGTTACATTTGGTAATCACGATCAAAATGTTTTGTATAATGTTTTAAGGAATGTATGAATATATAATTTTGTTGGTCAGGACAGTTTTTGTTTTCTTTCTGTTATTTAAATACTGTGGGTTCCATTTAAATTTTTATAGAAAGAAAGCCCATAGTCCCTTACAGAAGAATTTGTTCTTTTTAAATGGCTCGTGTAGCCCATAATATTTAAAGAAAATAATAGTTAAATCTTAAACGGCTAATAAAACTACATGGATAAGTTATCAGAGCTAAAATTGGCAGACACAGAATTTGTCAGAGTGAAGGATTTGATTTCAAAAAGGTCAACATGCCATTTAAATTTAATAGTTACTGATCTTCAAAACATGTAAAAAAAACATATACTTTTACTACTGTCTTCTGTAATCTCCAACAATATTTTGTTTCCTTTAGCAAGAAACTTCTTCAGGTTGAATATTTGAGAACAAGAAAATACTTTTCATCTTAATCTATAAAATTTGTTAATTATCTATTCCCAAACTAAATGTTTTTACAATCAATAATTCCATGCCAATGTAAAAATTTATAAATACTAAATTTGTGCTAAAATAACTATTACAAATCTACCCTATTATTTCGATTTAAACAACTCAAAAACATGAATAACGATTTACAACCTGTAATTATCCTAATAATGCATACAAGCTTGCATGTAACAAATTTGTTAATTTAACATTGTTATAAAAATCTTTCTCAATTTATTTTATATTATTTTTGAACCATTCATATGGCACATCACTTATTTTTAAAAATTTATCTTTAATTTATACGTGGTTACCAATTTATTATACAGGGTTCTATTATTAGTCTTTCCATTTCTTCTTTTATGTGATATAAAATTCCTACTATTGGGTCTGGATTATGATCTAATTCTCTACAGTGATCTGCCCAATCTGATATTCTGGATCTATAATTTAGTATTTATAAATTGATTACTGATCTTCACGGAATTATTGATTGTTAAAGGATTTAGTTTGGAAATAGATAATTAATGAATTCTTATAGAGGAAGAAGAAAAGTATTTTCTTGTCCTCAATATTCAACCTGAAGAAGTTTCCCGCTAAAGGAAACAAAATATTGTTGGAGATTAAAGAAGACATTAGTGAAAGTATGTGTTTTTTACATATTTTGAAGAAATAATATAAAGATTTAGGAAAGTTACAGATCTTCATATGAATTTTGAAAAGTACTTATAAACACACAAAGAAATGACATTATTCTAATGCTTTGTGCAAGCAGTTGCTTTATCTGTATTACTACAGTTGCATGTTAAATCTACATTCATCATGGCATTATTGTATTCACTATAAATATGTAGTATCATCGTTTGGAGTGCAGTTGTTGGCGTACAGCAGGGGTGGCCAAACCGTGTCGCATGCGCCAATTGTGGCACATTGGATGATAATAAGTGGCGCATTGCATCCTTTTGGTTGTAAAAATAAGATTGTGTTTGGTTTTTTTTTGGTTGGTTGTTAAAATAGAATTGTCGGTTTTTGTTTTTTTTTTGGTTGTTAAAATTGAGTTGTATGGTGCAACTGAACTCGTCTGTGAAAAAATTGGCACATGGTATGCTTAAGGTTGGCCACCACTGGCGTACAGTTTGAAAATGTGTATATCATTTAATATAATTAAAGACAAATTCTCAATTATAGGTTTTTAAAGAAGCAGTTGAACATCATCCTTTGTCATCTCGTCTTTACTACATGACTGCTCAGTTTGAACTAAAGTCAAATAATTTTGAGGCCGTTTTAGATATAATCAACAAGTGTATACGAACATTTTACAAGGATCTCCCTTCTGATATTTCAGATGATTTGCTTGTTAATTTATTTAGGTAAGTTAAGAGTAAATTTATATAATCTTTTTACTGTACTATTTATTAACTATTATTTTCTTATTGACTATTTAATTTTTATGAAATTGCTGAAATAATTGTCTATAAAATGTGTTACACCATTTTGTTTTTATTGTTTATTTTATAATTAATGGAAAAAGAAGGGGGAAGGACATTTATTAGTGACTCCAGTTTTCATTCTCATTAATCATAGAAATATCTACTTTAAAAATTTCAAAATGATGAAGTTATTATTAATCTCCAAATCTGGTAATCTTGGAAAATTAATATCCACTTAAATATCACAATGATGATGATATTATAAACTAGTTGCAAATCTTAAACCAGAAAACCTGATATATTTTTTTTTTTTTAACTCTTCTTAAAAATATTCTAAAATTTGTTGAATATGTTGATTGCTCTGCCATTGTAAGGGTTGGCAATCCCCAAAATGCCACTAGCTTATTTTATGTTTTATTATATAGGGTAAAATAAGAACTAAATACATACCATATTTCAACCTTCCCTCCCCCACTAACTCATTCAAATCAAGTTCACAGCACCTCTGGTTAAATTGTTGTGCCAAGTGCTGTTTACATGGCTCCTTGATACTTGACTTTGAGTAGTTTTTGTTTTATGGTTTCATCACTGATATGGTAAGGAAATCAAAATATAAAATATGATAGAATAAAGGATGTATTTTTTATTTATTAAAACTGAACATAAATTCACAGAAGACATCTACACAAAAATTAAGTATATAATCAAGGAACTTCTAATTTATTTTTTATTTTTTTTCAAATTCTGAATTCTAAAAATTAACATAAAATCAATAATTAACAAATTTAGAGAATCTTAGTGTTTTTCAAGGCCCTAGTACATCACTCATTATTATGCAGAGAAAAAAATAAAACCCTATAAAAGTACGGTGCCAACAACTGTTTTGACAGTTCAAGGTGTCTTCTGAGATGCCGTACACAATACAAGTTCTCCGTACGAGCGCCGGTAGCCTACTGATCAGTAGTTTGCCTAGCCCCACAATTCTCACTGTGTAATTGGCATGTCTGCTGCTATTGTCCTCCAAATGAGAGATGGCCGCCCTGTTTTTGTGAGATCTGCGCATGTATGATCGATTAGTCTGGTCAGGCACTTCCGTCTGATTTTATGACAGAACGCCGCCATTGTGCTAATCGCTTGTTACTTTGCAAAAGAGCATTGTATTTATAAATAATATATATTTATTTATTTATATAAATACTTATTGTTAGCAACTGGTTTTGAAATAACGCTAAATAGTCGAGAGAAGTTTTAATTTGGCGTTATCAACATGTCTTTCTCAGTGAAAACATACCACGTCGTCCATTGTGACAGGAAAGCATAATTGATCAGCTACTGGAAGGGCTGCGCAGTTCAAACTTCCGCCGGCCAACTTTCATTTGGAGGACAGTAGTGCCATCTACATGGAGCTGTATAGTCAGCAGTCAACTTGTTAAAAGCACAGTTACATACTGCTGGCATATGCCAAAAAAGATGAATTGTTAATCTTTAATTAAACAAAACTATTTTAAATAATAAAATAAAAAAAAAATCTTAGGAATATTGTTTCAAGTTGATATGCTGCTTGATTTGCCACGGCACTATGGTGCCTGTGAGCTTTAAGGCAACATATGTTTTTATTGTTGTTTTATTCTACGCTATTGTTTGCCTAGTGGTGTAGCACCTAGAGGTGCCTAGTTACTTTTGATAGAAAAACTTTTATAACTGACATATTTTTAACTTTTTATTGTACTTAAAGAATAAGCAAGGTCAATTTTACAAATTTAAATTTTTTTGAAATGTTTTTCTCTGTCTCCGTTTCACTTATTTCTTAAGACTTACTTGAGTAGCTTCTTATTGTTACCTGTGTCAGATTGCAACAATTGAGGTATTTTCTTAAATGCCTTTCTTTTTCGTCTTCTTATAGTTTTATCAAATTGAATTCTAAGTCGCTTCCTTCACCGAGTTATTTCTCATTTATGGTTTTGAGAAGCAAACATGAAAATTCCTTATATTTGGGATAAATTAAAATAAAGACTCAATTATAGAATTAATTTGGTATAAATTCAGTATATTCAGACTCTCATATATTCCCTTAACATACATAAGGGGATGCCTTCTGACAGATTCTCTTTATTACATTGTTTCTCCATCATCAGATAACTTTAATTATTTTGTTATACCAAAATATAGGGAATAGATAGGCCAAAAAGCATAAACTTAATATTGATTTGAGAAAGAAAAAGTCTAACATATAATAAAATGTAAATTTCTCTATCTTTTTCTTTTTTCGATGATTTGATTTTAATTAATATTAAAAATTATGATGCTACTCAGAACTAAAGACAGTGGATTAAATAAAGTGGACTTATAACTCAATAATTCTAAAAAAATCTTAAAAACTAAGGTAGTGATTATCAAATCAAGAATGTAAACAGCATCATAATACCATATACAGTGCAACTTGGATAATTCGAACGTCTTTAATTCGAAATCGTGGTTGATTCGAAGATTTCTCTTAGTCCCTTGAATTTCTTATTAAATCAATGTTAAAAAATCGATGTTAATAATTCGAAGTTCAACTTCCTTAATTCGAAGTTTTTTATAAAAAATTTCGAACCATAATGACTTTTCGGCGTTTCGTCGTTAAGAAATTCGACACGTGACAACTGAAATCCCCTTCCTGCCACTGTTCGGAACATGACGCCATTCGACAAGTGACGCTTCACACGCCATTCGAGCTTTCTGCTGTCAGTGTCACCATGTCTTTCAGTAAACCACGCATGTACAAGAATTTAAAGTTCGCTGAAAAGATCGCCGTCATTCGCGAGGTGGAAAAGGGTGTGAAGAAGAAATGCCAAATCGCCAATGAGTATGGGATAGCGCCGAATTTCGTCGGTACATTTAAGGACAAGCCAACATAAGTGAAGCTGTTTTCCGTTCACTAAACATGCTTGATGATTTTGCTAACCTTAAGCGACTGAATTCTACAAAATAATCAGACATTGCACAATTTTTTGAAAAACTATTATTTTCTGTATTGAATGTAATATGTACTGAAGCTTAAGTAATATAAATCTTATTTTGTTTACATACATATAGTGTTTAAGTCTTTCATACCATGATCTTTCTGAATAAATATTTACTTATTGACAGAATAATCTTTTCAAGCATTCAGTGGACCTGAAATTAAAGTTAAAAGATGTAACTTGTTTAATTCGAAGTCTTGGATAATTCGAAGTTTTGTAGTGATAATTCAGCTTCGAATTATCCAAGTTGCACTGTACATATATAGAACTGCTCAGTTAGCTCCCATGTAAAAATCACTTTAATTTTGATCCGATAGAATTTAAAGCTTATTTATAAATATTGGGATTCATGATAATAAACATGGAATATACGATACCTCACTAGATTGAATAACGTAAATTTAAGAATTTAACATTACATTATTACTCATTATCAGTTAATTTCCTAAGAATTAGTTGCATTGATCGTATGCCTTTCTAGCTCTTTGAATTAGGGATTAGTTAGTGATATCATTGAGCAAGAATAGGAGTTGCAAAGAAAAATAATTTACCTACCTAAACCAAAAATGCCATATAAGGATTTTTAAATGCAATGCCACAAAGCAAGAAAAAAAGTAAATAAATAAAATAAAAAATAATTTATATTTGTTTTGCAAAATTCATTTAATAATAACATTACAGTAACTATCAAACTGAATTTATAACAGTAGAATATGTATTTAACAAAAAAAAAACCCAGCCATTTTAAGAATTTGTACTAGTGAAATTTGGAATTTCAATTCTCCAGTTTGGTTAACTTTTTTTTTTTCCATTTAATATATCTATAAGCCCTAATTAAAAACAAAACAAATAATAATAATTATAAGCAATTCACAAATATCATCTTGCTGTCAACCATATGCTTGTTGGTTAATTTAATGCTGATTAAATGCCATAATAAATAAAATCACATAAACTATTGACTTTGTTTAGTTTCTATTTTGATTGTGGGGATTTGGGTTTAACTTAATTTTTTATGAAAATTAAATATTTATGTAAGTGTTTTTTGTTTTTTTTCTTCTTCAGTGCTCTCGTTGGTCTCCCTGTTCTGGGGGTAATTCCTGATACTAACGTAGATTCAGAGAAACTTAAGGAAGAAAAATGTCAAGCTTATTTATTACTGCTTTACTGGTAACAAATTCATGCTTTTTTTTTATTTTTGGTCTCCATTTTATTCTTTCAGAAAATATGAATATTTACTGAAATCAATTTTCAGACCGGAATTAGTCTAATTTCTATGAATTTTTAGTATTTTACTAGAACTGAAGGGAAACTATGTGGAGGCTACCAACATGTTAGAAAATGGATTGGGCAAAACGCGTGAAGAAGAATTTGCTCAGGTTTTATGGTTGCAGTAAGTTATTGTTACTGTTTTTTATTATTTATAATTAATATAATCTGTAATGTAGTGTGATGTGACTGTAAGATTTATAGGGAAACCAACTTCAAAGATATTTGGCTTTTTAAAGCTTTGCAGATCATTAAAACTCCTTCTACATTGCCTTTTAATATTCTGCATGTTTGTGTTAATTATTAAAAAAAAAAAAACTATATTTACGCAGTATATTTTTAGTTCATCTCAGTCCTTTCATTAGCAGAGCTGTTAAATTATTTGTATATGGAATTACTTGAATGCCTAGTATCACATTTTGATTTGTAAGAATTCAGGATTTTGACATTTTATGCAGTAAAAAAAAAAAAAAAGAATATTTTGTGTCTCTTTCGTTTCTTCGATAAATGCAGGGCAACGTCAATCTCCAAATCTTATCTTCGTAACAGCTAGCTTAAAGGTAAGATATGGGGGAAGTTGACAACAAATATATCAAATCCTATCGGTTAAGAATTATTTATTGATAAGGCATATTCATTGATGCTTCTCCAATTACTCCATTATTCAGTTTAAATGCTTCAGTTGAGCTTCATTATAATTGAAAACTGTGCTCAACAATTCAATTTCATTTCTGTCAGCAGGCTGTAAGGTAAGCATTGAAGGATGTTACAAAACAGATACTTTACAGAGCATCTTAATATTCAATGGAGAGAAGGAGGGTTAGAACATATAAAATTTAGAATGCAATTTAAGTCAAATTGTACAGGTATGTCTATATTTTCTAAGATCACAGCTTATCATTTGAAATCTCAGTAATTAGATGTTTAGACAGGTACACACTGCACTATGAACTCAATGTAATTGTTATTATTAATCTATGTTAGTTTCAAGCTTATGAAACAGCATTCAAAACTGATTTTGTGTAAAAACTAATACTTTTAATAATTTTAGCTATTTACAGATGGAATTGAGGAAGATACCCAGTTCGTCAAAGAAACAACAAGACTTTAATGGCTGGGTAGAGTTAGTAAGAAGATGCCTTATAACTAACCCAATCTACAAAATTCCTCCTAATAGTTGTAGATTGAACTGGTCTGATTACAGTTTCCACAATCAAGTGGCCGAAATGTATTTAAGTGTTGTGCCTGAAAATCAACAATTGAAGGTGTGTCGCCAGTTGTATCAGTTGATGCCGTCTAATATACACATTATAAAAAGGTACGAAGTATTTCATATGTTAGTCTGGAATAGTTTTATTTACTTTCAAATAATGTAATATGATGTTCAGTCCCTTTCAAGTGAGGAGCCTTTATGTACAGCATTATTAGTATGCAGCAAGAATCCCCTTAATAATGAACTGTTAAGTATGCCATCTTGTCAGTTTAAGATAGGGTATTATAGCTGATTTTCTAGCAAGAGCACTAAAGTTAATCATGCAATATAATAACAAATCAACAGATTCGCCAACTAAAGATAACTAACTAAAACCATGGTATGAGTTAAGCTGAAATAAACAAAATACCAAACTATGCAGTGGAACGGAGGTGACTGCAGAGTTATTGTATGCTGGGTCCATGAAAATACTAAGACTTAGTCGCAAAGTATGAAATTGTCTAGCCCACACTGTGGCAGATTGGCTAAATTTAAAGAGGACCGAGCATCATTATTTCACTACCATTTACAATGTAACACTCATATAATTTATAGGAATGAGCTAAGAAAGAAACATAAGTCAAATAACTAATGGTACGTGCAGATGTGTGTAGTATAAAAGTTGTGATTAAATATTAAGATTAAATACCAATATCAAACAAATATATTGTATATTTGCAATCCAAATGAAGCATCATGATAAATAAGTGCATTTAATATTATTAATAATTCAACCAACTTTGCTAATTCAAGTGGCAATTACAAGTGGCGGAGAGATAAAAAAAAATTCAAAAGATCCTACAGAGAAAATATTGGTACAAACAGAAAAACCTACAGAAAAACTAACAACAAAAGACATACACCACAATCTTCATTAAACACTCCTTTATTTTCCATCTATATTTCATCTTTCTTTGCGAAAGACTTCTTCAGGACATTAATGGAGGAGAAGAAATTCTATTTTCCCTCCTCTAAATTCATTTTGAATACATTAATTTTTACAGAAGGTTGTGGTGTATGTATTTGATATTTTGGTTGCTATTGACAACAAATAGTTCAATGTAATCTTAAGTTTTGCTTCACCTGATGACCTTAATCTTATCAGTAGAAATGGGAGTGGAATTATTGAATCATTTAAGCAAATTATTAGTGCTTCTAAGGAGGTAGGATTATCCGTTAATCAAATGAAGACTAAATATATGATTACTGACAGGAGCGATAGGTTTAGTAATGTACAAGATCTGAAAGTGGATGAGTACTCTTTTGAGAAAGTTAACCATTTTACCTATCTTGGATCTTTGATTATGGAATATAACGAGATACATCTAGACATAAAAAATAGAATTGCTGCTGGTAACAGAAGTTATTTCGTCCTGCTACCCCTTCTGAAATCCTCAGTATTGTCTAGGAGGACTAAATCCAGAATTTATAAAACCATGATCAGACCTGTTGTTTTGTATGGGGCCGAAACATGGACTTTAACATGTAAGGATATTTCCATTCTTGGTATATGGGAAAGGAAAATTCTGAGGAAGATTTATGGAGCTATTTGTGACCAAGGTTTGTGGCATATCCGCACTAATAAAGAACTAATGGAATTATTTCAGGAGCCAAGCTTGGTTTCAATTGTTAAAAGTAAAAGGATTCAATGGGTAGGCCATCTCTAAAAGATGAATTTGAACCGTGGAGTTAAGAAACTTTTCATTGGAAACCCTGGTGGTAGAAGATTAAAAGGAAGACCACGACTTAGATGGCTTGATGATGTGGAACGCGATTTGAAAAAGCTCCAGGTACAAGGATGGAGGAGAAAGGCTCAAGATAGAAAAGAGTGGGCTCATATTGTTAAGGAGGCCAAGGCCCTACATGGGCTGTAGTGCCATGGAGTTAGTTAAATAAAAAAAAAAAAAAATCCTGAGTAAAACAGCTTAAAGTAACTTTCATAGTGATAAATAGAAAAATTATTAACCCCTCCCTCCCTTCCCTTCCCCCCCCCCAAAAAAAAAAAAATTCCCACTTAATTGAAAACAACTCTTTGAGTTTTGAACAAAATAATAAAGTTTTATATTCAGTCTTCACTTGGTGACTCTTCTTTGTAATAATTTCATTGGGGTTTAAGATAAAATATTGATTATCAAGGTTATTCAAGTTCTTCATTCTCAAATTCCTGTTGAAGCCCCCTCCCCCCAACCCAAAAATAAAGAAAAAGAAAACGAGAAGAAAACCTTTATTAAAGCACTGACTTGTCTGTAACTTATTATTTTGGAAAGTGATCATTGAAACAATTTATTTTTAATTAGGCCTACATCTGAATGGACTTTTTACAATATCCTTACCCCCCCCCCAACCTTAATCATGGTTTCTCCACTGTAAAAAGGTATTTATTTGAATGACAAATACTACATACCTGAAATTTAAGGGTAAAATCTCTTACTCTTTCCTTCTACTGGCCTTATCCGTGAGAAAATAATAGATTGGGTAGCTAATTAATGCTTTTCTGTATTGTATCTTTTATTTCAGGGTCTCTTGAGAGGAATTTTTTGAATTGCTGCAAACATGTTTTTTTTTTTAACCTTTTCCTGCTCCGTTATCCCTGTGGAAACATTGTTGTGGGACTCCAGGAAACTCTTAGCCCTCCCCTTTGGTCTTAGGAGTCCCTGTTGAATGCACCAACTTATCCCTACCTTCTCCTGCCAATAGGCTCTGTATTTGATATTTTAGAAACAGAAAAGTAGTGATATTTGATATTTAAATATATTTCCCACTACACCCTGAAAATTATCAGTAAAGATACAGCAATAATTAACCAAAAAAAAGTCTAAGCTTATTATAAGCTTAGAGCGACTGCTTGAGGTTTTATCAGAAGAAGAATATAATGTCTTGAACTCGAAAATTTTAATCAACTAACATTTTTCATAGTTGAAATTATTTGGCCTAATTGCCAATGAATAGTCAATTATTAATAGTTTAAGCTTACTAATGACAAACACTAACCAAAACATTAATATGAATAAAATATTAATAACTATAAAGAAAATGCTGAATAGAGCACTTCTTGATAAAATATCAGATATTTTCTTAATAAAAGAAAACGAGGAATGCAACATAATCTGATCAGTACTTTGTATTAAAATAAAACTTCAGTATTTCTTTTCTCAATTTTAGGTTAATTAAACTTTATATATCTTTTGGAGAAGTTCATCACATTGCCCCTGTTATTTCAGAAGCATTTCAAAGAAATTTATGCAGTATTTCATTAACCAAAATGTAAGCAAACTTTATTATTATTTTACATTTAATATTCGAAACATTTCCTACAGCTTTTCTTCTACATCCTGAACTTCTGTTCATCTTAAATTAAAGAGAAATTATTAAAAAATATATTGTTTTTTCATATAACACGTTTTTAAGACTGACTAAAAAGTAACAAATAATTGTGATTGTAAATTTGTAAAAGCAATAAAAATACTTGTAAAATTTAAAACGAAAAACATGAGGTGCAAGATAATATACACTCCATCCATACCATCCTTAATTATTTATTGCATATGCACCACATTTATTTTTTACAATTATTTTTTACTTTTTAGTCCGTCTTAAAAACGTGTGTTGTATTAAAAAATATATATATATATTTTAAATAATTATTTTCTGCTTTTTAGTGTTGTGTGTATGAAATGTTTCACACGATTTTAAACATTTTGATGAGATTATAACAGAGACATGTTATAATCTGTTATTAAATTGACTGCAAGAAACTATTACAACAATGAAGATGTTAAAGAAAATTTTCAAAATGAACTCTTGCTTCCCTAAACCAAAGTTATTTAATTGTAACAAAGATGAAAACAGGAACTGCCTTAAAAAAAAATACTATTAGCCTTAAGGCAGACCAGAATCTCTTAAAATAGCAGTTCTGGTGCATCCTTTTATTACTTTATTAGTTGATTGAAGGGCAAGCTAATATTATTGCGAAAGGTACTGCAAACCAAAATGTAAAATTTATTTTCAAGGGCTTTAGTTATTGGATATCGTTAACTACTAGTCTAATTTATTAGTTATATTCAATATCGATGTTATTGGATATAGCAAATTAAAATTGCTATTATTCCTTTTATATATAGCATTAATAGCTTCTTACCAATTACTTTCTGTTTGAAATCTGTTTGAACTGCATGTGGTAAATTTGCAAAGCGCCATGCGGCCATTTGCAAAAACACTGACAGCTTGCGTTAGCAAGTGAGCGCCGTGCTGCACCAACCTGTTATCCGAAGAATTAGGGTTCCGTAATGAACAGGCAGACAAGAAAGCGAGTTAATATTGCATTGTCATCCAGTTTTAACTTATGTTTTAAAGTTTCAAGTCTTTAGCTCATCGGAAAGTTAGTTTAAAATCAATTGCAAAATTTGTACCGAACAAACAGACAGAGACAAAAGCGACCTAATAAAAATGTGTTAAAAAAATGAAGTAAAATAAAATAATACAGGATCTGATAAATTAAAAAAGAAAATCTTTCAACAATTTGCCAAAAGTAGCTTATTACTTTTTTTTTTTCACTTAATTTCAGTTGTGTAAAACTAGTCTTCTGTTGCAATTTTTATAAGAAACCATGAAAATTCACATAATATTATTAGGATATGTATTTGTGATTTTATATGTTTTAATCTTTATGAATTTTATGCGTATTCCAAGATCTTTCTGTTTCCCATTTATTTCAAATATAATTCATTTCTGTTCCTTGTTTAGTTTCAAATTTAAATTGATTTGTCTGTTAACAGGCTGATCATTTAAATTTCTCCCTGCTGATTTGTTAATCCCTCCACCAATCAATTGTTGTTGTTTTGTTAAATTTAAATTGCTCCAATCATCATTTAATCTTTTCTTTCTCATTGTTTATTTAAACCTGTGTCTTGTAAATAAATCATTTAGATCTCGTTTTGTCAGCCATTGACTCCAAACCTTACTCTCTCTCCCTGTCACATCCTGTGACAATGTTTGTAGTTTTGTCCTTACCTAGATATTACTTAATATAACAATAAGATTTTTTTTTCTTTTAATAATTATTATTTTATAATAATTACAATTAGTGAGAGCTTCATCAAATTCCATACCAGTCCAAGCAATTACAGTCCTCCAAATGAGAGTTGGCTGGCGGAAGCTTGAACTGCGCAGCCCTTCCGGTAGCTGATCAATTATGTTTTCCTGTCAAAAGGGCCACCGTCGTCTTTTCTTGCAGAGAAATTATAGTTATCTTATAGTAGGCTAACGTTTAATTATCGGAGAAGTTCTAATTTAGAAAATACTTGTTTATTTATAGACTTTTAATCAGGGAAATCAGGGAATTTTGTTATTCTGGAAAAAATCAGGGAATTATCAGGGAATTTTGCAATTATTACTTAAAATCAGGGAATTTTTTGGTTGAACAGATCGTTTTTTTTTTTTTTTTTTTTGGTTAAACAGATCGTTTTTTTTTTTTGGTTGAATAGATCAGGGAATTATCAGGGAATTTTAAAAGAAATTGTTCATGAAATCAGGGAAAAATCAAGGAATTTTTTTATTCAGATTTTGTAGACACCCTGCTTTCATTTAAAAATTATGTCTGTTAGATTTCAGGTTTTGTTTTTGAAAGTATCCCTTCATGTAGGCAACTATTTCTCTTGATTCCACGGCTATTTTTCTCCGTTGACATGTTGATAACGCAAAATAAAACTTCTTTCTATTATTCAGCGTTATTTCAATACTGGTCACTAACAATAAATATTTTAATGATTTATAAATACAATTCCCTTTTGATAAGTAACCAGCGATTAGCGCAATGGCGGATTCCTGTCAGAAGATCAGACGGAAGTGCCTGACCAGATTACTCGATGCTATATGTGCAGATCTCACAAAAACAGGGCGGCCAACTCTCATTTGGAGGACTATAATTATCTGCTGTTACACAGCATATCATTTGCTTTTCTAGGAATTTACAATAGACAGTCTTTGTAGAGGTTACCTTTAATTGCTTGATGATTCCTGTTAATTCCCAGTTAAACTGGGAGTTTACTTACGATTAAAAGATTGCACACATTAGGGTAGTCCAAGAGGTCACAGAAAGCAAGGTGCTTCATGAAAAATGGTTGTAAGTTGAGGTCAGGTGATCAGACTGTTTAATTGGGAATATCGTGTGCTAATTTAAGGAGGATGTATTAAATTATTTTAATAAAATATTTCGTAAAAGTATGTTTCAAATTTCTGGATTTTTTTTTTTTCCTCCAAGGCACCAGTTGATATTGATTATTGATTCCCAGTGCACCATTTAAGTTCAGTAGCTGAACCTTGATCAAACTGGAATAAAAACCAAGATCCATCTTAAACCTATTGCACCAATTAAGTTGTGGAATGATCACAGTTGAAAGGCATCTTTCAAGTTTTTTTTGAGGGTTCCTTCTTCCTAAAATGTATCGTTATCAAGTTGTCAAAACGATTAATTGTCTTTATATCTGATTAGGAAATTTGTGTCATTTATTCATGGATGGAATGCTGCAGTTGTATGGGCTAATACTTGTATGTCCATAAGTAATAAGTGAAATGATGAGCAAGTACAGTGGTACCTCGGGTTATGAACTTAATTCGTTCCAGAACTCGGTTCGTAACCTGAAACGTTCGTAACCCGAAACATTGAAATCAATGAAATAAAGACGATCCGTTTCAAGATGAAAGAATCGTTCCTTTTTATTTTTAACATCCGGTCGTTTACCTGACAAAACACAATAAATAAATAAATTAAATGTAAAATAATTATTACATTTAATAAATACATTATACAAATAAATACATTACGATGTCTTGTTTAGATTGGAAAAAGAATCATGTGGGCGCAGAGAGATATTTTCAGATGCTAGGCGAGATGCCTTTGGTGTGATTTGGCTCCGTAACTGTTCCTGTATTATCAGGTATGATTTGCCTGGACTGTAGGCTAGTGCTAAGTGATGTCAGTACTGCGTGGCCTTCGTTTGACAAAAAATTTTCGAAGTTGTTGTTCATAACCCGAAATGTTCGTGACCTGAGTCGTTTGTAACCCGAGGTTTCACTGTGCTTTCTGTATAGTTAATAGTAGACAAGAACTCTTCAGAATAGAATATCTTTAAATTTTGGCCTAATAATAACTGCTGAGGGTGCTTTAGAGAGACTCGTCAATTGTTAATATTTATACAAATGTCTTGAACATTCCATGAGTCTTATTAAAAAAAAAAGAAATCTCATGCAACTTTGTTAGTACATTAATAATTTTGTACTAAGAGGAGTATGGAACTGCTCAGTGAATGGTCAGGTAATAATTTGTTACTATGGTCAAGTCACACTTTTCATTTTCCTAATTAACTCGTATGAGACTAAGTGCAAACGTAGTATTTGAAATATTCTTTTTCTAATTTTCAGGGAATTTACTTTTTATTATTGATATGATTTAGTTGCTAAAGATTGTTGTAATAAATTTCTTTATTAGGAATTTTATAACAACGCTATGCATAGAAATAAAAAAGTTACTTTTTAATTTTGTAGCATTTACTTTCCGAATGCATTTAGTTACTGTTATTTCTTTTTTAGTGTGTTTGAAGCATTAGCACAGGAGAGCAAAACTGAGGTAATTTAAAGCAGTTGCAGTATCTTTAGGTAGTTCCTAAAGTATTTGATTTTGGTATTTCATATTAATTAACTTTTATAGTAAGTCAAACAAAAGAAGTTGATGTTCTTGAAAGGTTTGTATCAATTTTTATCAAGTTTCTTTATCATTTCTAGCCGATAAATATTTTATTCCAAGAAATTTTGAATACAATGCAAAATTTCTCCTTACTTTCCCATTTTGTAATAATTTTGAATCACAGCTGGCAAATAAAATAAAAAATGATTTATGTTTTTTATTTCAGGCAAAAAAATAATTTTGTTTATAGTTACATTTTTTCTTAGACTAAAAATTAACTTTTCGTTTTCCGTTTATGCTTAATGTTATAATGAAATAATTAAGCAAGGAATTAGACAAGGTATTATTTAGTTGTTTGTTATATATAATTTACTTAAAATGCAGATATATCTAACGTACGTATATTGTATAGTTATACAATATTAATTATATAATGTTTTTAAAAATAACTATTTGCTAACCCACCCCTAAGCAAGACAATGTTCCTAATATACTTATAAAACAGCCTCTCTTAAAATAGATATGTAATCTCTAAATATAATTGACACAATTTATTTACTTATAATAATATTTACTCTAAATAATAAATTATCTTTCATTTACAAATTACTTAGTTATTACTACATAATATTGTAACATAAATATATCTGAATTGTATTACAATCTTTTAGTGTGTAAATATATCCTGTATTTATTATTTAGAATAATTATTATTGAAATATTACAATTTCTAACTCATGTTTATATTATGTATCTACTGTAAATAGATATGCCAGAACTTTATCATGCAAGGGAAGTTAATATTAAATACATACATATATATATATATATATATATATATATATATATATATATATTTAGCAATAATATTCTTCAGTGCAATTAACGTTGGTAATTCATAAGCAGTTTATTAAAATTGTGTTTTTAATTTTTTTATTAATTTTTTTTTTCCCCTCATTGAGGGCCACCTCAAAGCCTCCCTCCCCCTCAAACAGTCGAAAAACACTGACTGTGTAATTTCAGTGAAAAGTGCATTTCAGTAAAATGCAGTGAGGAAAGGGACGGATTAAGTTAATTTTCTTTGAAATGCCATTACTCAAATAGAAACATAATGTATCAACTTGTAACGAAATTTATTTTATCGTTTTCATTAAGTTTTCTATTACTACTATTTTGAAGCATTTTGTTAATGTTTTTCATTACATTAATCAGAAATCATTCCATTCTTTCAGTTTTTCATTGTTATGCGTAACATTTCTGGCACTGTTTTTAAATACATTAGAATAAGTTTTATTGTTTTTCGTTTGTATTTGGAATATAATAATTTATTGAAAGCTTAATGCTTTCTACTTTAATTAAAAAGTAATTTTCGGAGGAATGGGAGCTATTATTTCTATTTATTGTAACCAAATCCAGACAGAAATTGTTTTGATACTATAATTATACTAAGACCTGCAGTGGTGTTAAGTATCATGAAATTCTACCTCTTATGAATTACAACTGAATCTCCTTATGATCTTGATTAACTTTACCTGTTAGTTTTGCAAATGTTTTTTCCCTTTTTTTTTACATCTAATTTCTCTCTACTGCTGTCGCCATCTTCATTTTGTTTACAAAGTAATGTGCCAGATCCTTACTTTTAGTTCAAATAATGTGTTTAAAAATTTGTATCATTGTTCAGTATTTCTTGATGTGAAGTCTTAGATTTTGAATGAAACCACTTCTGTAACAAAATCGTCCTGTTAAGCAATAAAAATAAGTTGTACATTTAAAATAATTTACTTAACAAGGAGACGACATGGCCTGTATCTTTTAATTCGGAGTGCCCTTTTGTGAGATGAAAGTACACATGAAGTACTTCAAAAATATATATACATGTTGGGGCCAACGCTCTTTATTTTTCGAGATATTCGGTGTTATTTTCGTCTGTTCAAGTATTGTCTTATAAGCTCACTGCTGTCACAAACAAGGAAGTGCGAAGGTGGCGCAGTGGTAACAGAGCGGCCTCTGAAGCCTAGGTACGAGCATTCAAACCCTCTTGGGGGTAAGATATTTTATTTTATTTTTTTTAATTTCATTTCTTTCTCTTTTTGTTTTTACTTTCTTTTTTGTTTCTTTTTTTTTTTTGTCTTTTTTCTTTATGATAATTTTTTTTTTTTTCATTTATATTATGAATATCAGAAAACTAATTTACGATTAGAAGTAAATAAATAATATTCTCGTTAACTTTGGTTTTTAATTAATTAGTTACTTAATTAATTAAACTTTTTTTTTTATTGTGGTGAAACTCTTTTATTGTTTGTATTTAAAATTATTTCAGTTGTGCTTTTATTTTAGGAAAAATTAAGTTTTTATGTAAGAGTTTTAAATGTAAAACTTCACTAACTTAATTTTTTTTCTTTATTATAAAAAAAAAAAAATTAGTATTCTCGTTAAATTTTAGTTACTTAATTAACTATTTTTTTTTCTTATCATGTGGTGAAACTTTTTTACTATTTAAATAATTTTTAATTTATAAATAATTTTAAATGCAAACAGTAAAAGAGTTTCACTACAATAAGAAAAAAAAATTAATTAATTAACTAATTAATTAAAAACCAAAGTTAACGAGAATATTATTTATTTACTTCTAATCGTAAATTGGTTTTCTAATATTCATAATATAAAAAAAAATTATCATAAAAAAAAAGACAAAAAAAAATTAAAAAAAAATAAAAAAAAAAACAGAAGAAAGATACAAAAAAGAAAGTAAAAACAAAAAAAGAAAGAAATGAAATTAAAAAAAAAAAATAACTTACCCCGCAGAGGGTTTGAACGCGCATACCTAGGCTTCAGAGGTCGCTCAGGTACCACTGCGCCACCATCACACTTCCTTGTTTGTGACAGCAGTGAGCTTATAAGCCAATACTTGAAAATCGATGAAAATAACACCGAATATCTCGAAAACTAAAGAGCATTGGCCCCAACATGTATATATATTTTTGAAATACTTCATGTGTACTTTCATCTCACAAAAGGGCGCTCCGAATTAAAAGATACAGGCCGTGTCGTCTCCTTGTAAGATTAAAAGGATTCCGTTTTTGTTTCTGTTGAGAATCATCTAGGGTTTTGAGAGCCGTGTTATCTCAAATTAAAAAAAAATATTCTTTTCTACCCCCGCCCCCCCACCTTTTTATTTGTATCGAATTAAATATTTATTTGAATCTCTTTAAAGGACCACAGATGAAGATATTTTCTTAAAAGAACCCAAATGAAGTTCAAACTAGTTACATTGAATTATAATTAATGTTGAAAATAAGATTAGATTGAGATTGCACATGGATGATAAAGTAAAGGGGAAAAATAAAGAAACTGACTTTACAGTTTCAATACTCCTGTGAGGAGAATCCTGCTCCTTAGAGGATGAATAACAAATATTGAAACTGTAAGATCAATTTCTTTATTTTTCCGTTTCTTGTAATATCCTTGCTCAGTCTCAATCACCTGCACGGGCGGATCCAGGATTTTTCAAAGGATGGGGCTAACTTTTCTGAAGGGCTGACTATACGTGTGTGTCTGAAACGCACGCTAGTACACAGCTTTTTATTAGCAATTGATATCGTCATCATGGCAATATTAATGTCTATCAGGCAGCAGCCTTTGGATACCACATTTTATCCAATCTGTATTCACAGCTAAAGGGAGGGGCTATAGCCCCCCCCCCCGGATCCGCCTATGATCACCTGTCATTATATGATTAATGTTACATTGTTTTGTTTTTTTTTTTCAGTGAATTTTTAGTTAAGTTTTTACTTAAAACTTCCACTTTTTGAAGCATTGAGAAATAGACTAATAGTCACTGAAGTATACCAATTAAATAAAAAGAATGATTTATTAATGTTTCTCTGATTATTAAGTTTTGATGTTTATTGATTAAAAGCAAATTTACTTTAAACAGTATTAAAACCTAACCAGATAATTGTTACAAAAACATTAAAAAAAAAAATGTTTAGTTATTTAAAATGTGCTCTAGTATGGGAAAATGATTGACTACTGTTTTCGGGTGAAAATAACTGAATTAAGAAATAGAAAAATATAATACAGTGAAGTCATTTGATTTGAGAAATATATATTGGCAGCAGACCTGTAGTCAGAATTTTCTTTTGGGGAGGGTTCATTCCTAAAAAAACTGCCATGTGATGGTCGGCCGTAGAAAGAATAGCACTATTCCCCGTCTTCGTATTGATGTCATAAGAGGCGACAATTTTACATTGATATGACTATTTCCTTTGACTTCAACTGAGAGAGATTTGTCTTTTATTTAGATTTGAGAGGTACTTTAGCCCCTCGAGGACCGCCCTCTTCTCTGGGTACGTGCCTGATTTGTACCTTTTTAAGCTAGCTACTCCTGAATAATTCTATTCATACACAGAAGAATACTAACACATCAAATAAAAATAATCGCTATATCCTCAGAGTGGGCCCGGTAGCCGAGTGGGTTAGGGCACTTGGCTGTGGGTTGGAGGTAGCGAGTTCGATTCCCAGCCTCGGCGGAGGGCAGGAATTTTTCCACACTCCTTTCTACTCCAAACAAGTCTTAGGGTCTACCCAGCCCTCTGTAGAATGGGTACCGGGTTTCTTTCCTGAGAGTTAAAGGCGGGCGAGTGTCAGGCTGACCTCCTGACCTCAACTTCTTCCCGTCAGGTCACGAAAAGCTGGAGCCTAACCGCCAGCTGCCCCAAGGGTCTGTAAAGACCTGTTAGTGGGATACTTTAACTATATCCTCAGATCCGTTTGCAATCTCTTGCCCCCCCCCCCCCAAATATGCTTGTGATTTTAAACTTTGAAGAAGAATCAGGCTTATAAATAAAAGCTTGACTCTGATTCTTTATGCTAGCATGTAACAGATTATGGCACAATTATAATTATTTGTTTTCTTGGGTTCATCAAAAATTAAAACAGGAGTAGACAAGCTGGCATCAAAAAAAAATTCTTCTTCATCTTGAATGCAATTAAATTAAAGGCACATCTATCCCAAAAATTGTTCTCTCTATTGCACTATTTATCTCGAGTGTTTGGATGAAATAAACACACTTAATATGAAAGGTTAATTTACACTATGCTTAATTAGTGTATTTTACTTAGTCAGGAGATAAGTACAATTAGCTTTCAAGACGATTTAAAGAATAACATACTAATAATTAAGGGCTTTGGTCAGTACTTTTATAGAAACATTTTTTCATTCTTTAGGTGCCAAATTTGTTTAAAGAAGCCCTTCGTTTGATGCCATATGCTTTGGTGTTGTGGAAATGTGTAAGTATTTCAAATTTACATTCATTAATTTACCATCTCTCTAATGAATTAAAGATATGACAGAGTGATATTTTTGTCACAATTTTAGGTGAATTTCAAAATAACAATAAAAATATGAATTCATTCAACTTTAATAAAAGAAGTTGTTTGCAATAATATACAGGTTGTTTGCTTTGCTAAAAAATTTCTTCCAGTTTTGCTGTTGATTAGCAGTGATCTAATTCTGTTAAGAGGATGTTATTGTATTCTGAATAATTACTTTAAAGTGAATGATTTTAAAGCAAAGCCAATAAAATGCAAAAACTTTTTCTTTAATGTTTTACTAGTTTCTAGAAATGCTTATCTCATTAAATACTTCAGGTTAATAATTGCCCACCTAAAAATATTTTAAATAGCATTGAAGTGGCTCGTTTTAAGATATTAAATCTTTTTAAGTAAATTAGAGCAGTGTTCCGCAACCTTCTTCTCCTCGCGGCACACCAGTGATTCAACACGACACATCAAAATGATAATCCCCTCAAAAGCATGTGTTAAAACACTATTAATTGAAATTCTAATTTGTCGTCAAAATCACAGGAGTCTGTTTCAGTCGTAGCTGACTTCAGCCAATCGTAATCATAATTTTCTGACTACTTCAGAGCCCAGCCATGATAAAACTGAAATTGTAAGATGCTGGACCTATACTCGTTAAGGGAAGAAGGGACATCTTATTTAATCAGTGCATCGGCAGAGTGAGAAATACAAGCATGTAAAACACCATAACTGGGAGCAAGTAAATAAATAAATAAATAAATAAAACTTTACCTTTAATTTATTTCAATAGGTAAAAGTTCGTGGCACACCGGTTGCGGAACACTGAATTATGGAGCTTCAGGGGCAAGTTTTTCCCTAAAATTAGCACAGATATAATTTTTATTACTATTTTTTTTGTTTGTTTTTAAGTTCATTGTTTGGGAAGTTTCTAATGGAAATACAGAAAATGCCAAAAAACTTGTACAACAGTGCCATCAGTTGAATCTTAATATTGAAGACTTTCTGCAGTCTGTAATCAAGTGAAGGTAGGTTACTAAATTTATACATTTTAATACTCTATAACAAAGCCTCAAACATGGTGGTCTTGGAAAAGACAAAAAAGATTATTTATATAATAGGTTAATAAAAGGCCTTTATTTAAGTGAATAAATATATGTGTATATAAATGAAGGAAAAAGTATGCTTTAATTTTAAGCAAATATATTAAAAAAAAAAATTCAAAAAGATAATATTGCTAGGTGATTGCTGATAATATTATGCCATTATTTATTTGCAGTTTCAAAATTCTGTAAGGTCTTAGGTGAGCAGAAATTTGTGACACTACTTTTATATAAGTTTACATTGCCTACCATTGTTGTTTTACATGAAAGTATGAGGCTGTAGACAAAAGCATACGTTATCCATGCCTAAAACTGTCACTTATTAAGGATATACAGTAAAACCTCGTTAAGTCGTCACTCAAGGGACCAAACATTTTTGACGACTTAAGCGGAGTGACGACTTAGGCGGAGTGGGAATTTTTGAAAAAAAAACCCACTGAAATACAGTATTTTCATGAATTGCTGTAGGATTCGGTGAGAAAAACCAAGATTTTCAGAAATCAATTCATGCAAACGAATGAGTGGAAAATAAGAAAAAAAACTTTTTATAGTTACACATTTTAATCGTTTTAAAAGAAAGGCAATGTCTGTCTTTGAAACGTTTCAGCCAACCATTGCTGCCACCGAAATCTCCAAGGTTCAACTCCTTAGCAATTTCCATGGCTTTTTCTTTGAGAATCATGGCAGAAATCGGCATGTTTTGCTATTTGACATGTTTTAGCCATCGAACTAAAACCTCCTCCATCTCGTCATACTTTGATTTCCTCATTCTCTTTCTTTTGTCTTTGCAGTCAGCTTCTTCAATTACTTGTTTTGATGAAAGAATATCGTTTAATGTAGTCCTGGGAATATGGGTTCTTTGGCAAAAGCTGTTTTCGAAACAATTGATTTTTTAAAAAGTGCAATTTTAAGTCTTTTCTTTTTTCTTTAAAAGATAACGAGGTAAGTTTTCGTTTCCCTGGCATGTTAAAAACGTAATCGAACCACAAAATTGCAAGAGAAAAAAAATAGCCTTATAGCAGGGCTTACTCGCTATGAAATGAAGTCACACTCAGGAGCGGTCAAGAAAAACGTCTACACTCGACAGAGTCGCAGCAAGAAGTGTGCTTTTGATTCCAAGAACCCAAATCCTCCGAAGGGGTAGGAAAGGAATGAAGTGACAGGCATGGTCGAAAATTCCCTGTAAAGGCTTGGCTTTCTTAAAGTGAAGGGACGGCGCTGAAAAGACAACACGATGGCATGCAAAATGGAGAAGAAAGATGCTTTTGGCCATTTTGAGGGTGACGAATTATCCGGAGTAGAATTAAATTTGGTGACGAGTAAAAGAGGGTTATTTTACATTATTGTGTATGGACCTTGTCGGGACCAAAGGAAAATGACGACTTAAACGGAGTGACGACTTAACGAGGTTTTACTGTATCTTGACAGACTTGTCAATTTCAAATAACCCTTAATCTTCATATCTCAAAATGTGTTGCAAGTTCAGGTATCTATTATGCCCTGATACATACCTCTACTAGTGTAATGGTATCTTTCATTGTTTTTGTTGATATTATTTCTAAAGATGAGATGAAATCACTACGTTGTGTGTTCTTAAAACCTCTGAACCAATGAATGAATCTTCTTGATACTTAGCATATATATTTATGGATAAGAAACTAGCTTTCTGGTCAAAAGAATAATTTCAAAAATTATTCTTTTGGCCAATTCTGTATCGCAGCAAGATTAAATTGTATTTTTTGTTCTATCAAATCTGAAATAAGTTAGGAATTTGAAAGTGCACTAGAGCTTTTAAAAAAGCTTTTAAATATTATTCTGAAAATTTACTAGCAAAATTAAGATTAGCAATTCAAAGTTATTAAAAAGAATTAAATGGAGTTACCTGGGTAACAGTTCCAACCATTGAATGTTTTCAAAAGTTAATTGTGAAACAAAGTACATATGCTCAAAAGCTAAGGGATTAGCAGCTTTCGACCCTTCCAGGCATCCAAACATCACCAAACTTGGCAGAAATGTGCAGTAGGGCCTACTAACACAAAGTAAACACAAAACAAAAGCTGGCAGCACCTCTTCAGACAAAACACAGAAATCGCCAAAGATATCTTTGTGCAGCGTATGTTCAAGCTCTATCCCAACATCATCTGCAGGTGGTGCATTTCAAAACATGTTGCACTAGGTTGCCAGAATGCTGCTTCTCAAGAGTATCCAGCAACACTTGAGGCAGTGGTCCCACACCTAAAGCTCGTGGAGAAACCTTGGAGGTGGCTGAAGTTGTGCCATTCTCCTTCTGAGCGTGTCCCTGGCATGTTCGATCTGATTTAGGTCTGGGGAACAGGCTGGCCAATCAGTATGCTCATAGGCAAGGTACTCTTCCACCAGTTCAATCCTTTGCAGATGGTGTTGTCATTTATGTAGAGGAGTCGGGCCCATGCATCCTCTGTATAGTCTCACACACTGCCGAAGGATTCTGCCGTGGTATAGCGCATTATATGCACCCAATATTATGTAGCCCACACCATCACAGTGCACCTCCATACAGGTCACCTTCGAGAATGTGGGATGGCCTTTACTGCTCTCTAGTTCCCTGCAGATGTGGACGCATTGGGAATCACTTTCCAATCTGAGTCTGGACACATCTAAATACATTAGTTAGCTCCACTGCACCTGTGTCCCTGCTGAGTGTTCTCTGTACCATGCCAAATGGTGACTGCTGTAGACCAATGTCAAGGGGATCACCACACACGTCTTTGAACATGCAATTCAGTCTCATTTAATCGCCTGTACATGGTATGCTGTGCTGCCATCTTTAATTTTGTGTTTATTTAGTGTCGGAAGCCTTAACTTTTGAGCATGAATGTATTTTGGTAAACTAAGGAAAGTAGGCTCCAAGTTCATTCAGGATATTTTTGTACTTGACATACAATTAAATTGCATTTTCCATTATTAATATTTCTTTGTAGAATTCCTATTGTTTTTGTTAGATACTTTCTTTAAAAGGCTTTCAGAAGTCATTCTTGATTGGATATGGATTTTTTTTTCTCCTTAAACTTTACATTTGTATGTTTGATTCAGTTGCTATGTTGTTTACCTTCAATTAGAATGTCACTCTTCCAAATTCGAATACAAATTATGTAGAATCTTAGCTTTGGTAGGTGTCAGCTTTATATATAAACTTTTTAAACATGACGAGAAATGTGAGGTCTTATCAACTAATGAATGGAAACTAGTTGAATAATACAGTGCCTTTTTGTCTGTAACATCTAATCAGTACTATTAAAGATTCAACTAGAGCATTTGATTTACACAAAACAGGAATTTGGTGGCAGAGCAATATTAATCTCTTTGTGTGGAGGCTTTGCTTTGTTGTCTTGTCATTTAGTATTTATTGAAGGTTATCCTCTCATTAAGTAATATCATTTTGTTGTTAACCTCTCTTGTCTGCTCAGTAGAAAATATGCAAAGAAATGTTGATTTTAGGAGTAATTCTATTGTGAGAGGTTGTATTATATTCTTTAGTCCATCTTGTTCCTCTTGAATTTTGAATCAAATATATCAAAAATTTCATATTTGAATGCGTTTGATGTATTTTTTTGATAACATGGCATACATAATTATGGACAAGACACAATTTGTGTATTTTTGCTTGGGTTCTTGCTGAAAAATTAGTGCTTGAAGGTAACTTAAGCTCCCACAGAAAACCATTAAAACCAAAACAGTGCATGTTAATCTTTTCGTAATCGGACACCCTGATTGGATTGAAAGTGGTTGGATTTTTTGTCTTCAGAAAATGAAAAATTTGTACTCTTTATAATCACTATAATTTAAAGTTAAACAGAGGGTTTTTGTTTGTATTTTAAAACCTCACACACCAACACAACTTTTTTAGGAAAGTAGCCTACAAGTTCTTGCAGAAACTTCTTATCATAAATTGATTTGTAAATTAGGCTTATTATCAAGGTTGCATCCATTCTTTTTTTCTGCAGAGTAATGTTAATTAGATGTAATTTAAAACATAAAGAATGGGGAGGAGAAACTCAAAGCCTTACATGGACATGAGTACCAATTAAATCAGGTCCTTCCCAAGTCAGAAAGGAGCAGGGGTTATACTACTCCAAGGAAAACAGCTGCAGGGCTGGATTGTTCTTATTAAAAATAATAAAACAGGAATGATTTTACTTTCTCCACACAATTGTAATGGGAAAATATAGTAATCATACAAAGGATATGCAAATACAAAGTTTTTTGTTTGTTTGTTTTCTAAAATTTCTAATCATTTTAATATTTTAGAACTGATTTATTCAATAAGAATGCAATTCAATATTTTAGAACTGATTTATAAAACAGGACAGAAACTGTACTGTCCATGTCCTGAATATTTTAGTAGAAATTCATATAGTTCACTCAAGGGACCAAATTTATACTGTTTTGTTTTATTGTTTTTCTAGTATAGACCATTTTATGGTTCACTTACGAAAGACATAACATAATTAAAGAAAAAAAAATGCACTGATCTATATCATACTTTATATTCGATAATTAAGTGTTACTGTCTAATTAATATATAGTTTGGTGTTAATAGCCTTGGTTTATGGGTGAAATTACTATACCTTTTAATCACTCAGTGAATAATTGGTTAATTTACATCAAATTTCACTTGTCAGGCTTCGTTATTTTCAAAAAGTCAACTTATGTGCCAAAATATTACACCCTTAAGAAAAATTCAAAGAATAAGGCTCTAACCT
>JAFIDM010000004.1:24795408-24841599 GCA_023159025.1 Thereuonema tuberculata | reverse complement strand
AAAAAAAAAAATACAAAAATGAAAATATTCTGAAAAAATTAGAGATTTAACATTGTAATAATTTTATCAATAATATCTTGTAAGAAAACTTTTTAATAAATTACTTTAAAATATTTAAAATCCTGAGTTCTGTTTGTCATTTGTAATATGTTTTTCCAAACTATTAATGCCATAAATTTTTTTTAAAAATGTGGGATTAATTCATTTTTATACAAGTTTTAAGTAAGCGTAGGGGCGCATTTGCTGCAATTTTGCTGCAAAAAGGGGAGAAGGTTCATTAGAGAACCCTCTTTTTTGCTGGAGGTCTTTTACCAATGCTTCCACATAAAAAGAAATCTATTCCCTCTCCACGACAAGAGGGGGTGATCATAAACCACAACGATCAGCGAACAGCCCAAGGCTTGGCTTTCTCCTCCTTTTTTTTTTTGCGGTTTGCAGCAAAATCGCAGCAAATGCGACCCTACACTAAGCCTAGGACTGCACTTGCAAGTGATGTTGCTTAGCCGGTGGCTAAAACCGCAAGAATCTTCCCATTTCTCCTCTTTTTATTGCTGCCTCAAGCAATGTAATAATTGTTTCTTTTGTGATGACCCCCTAGTTGTCGTGGAGGAATAAAGATTTCGCTCTATATGGAAGCGTTGGTTAAAGACCCGAGGGTCCTCTAATGAACTTTGTCCCCTTCTACGATGAACTCTGTCCCCTTTTTTGCTGAAAAAGATGCAAGTGCGTTCTTAGCCTAAAGCAGCAGCATTCTGTAGAGCAGGGCTTCTCAACATTTTTTGCTTCACAGCGCACTTTTATAGTTACAGGAATCTCACGGCACGCCATACCCTTGCTCCTAAAATTTTGAGGCACACTAAGCTTTTTCATTGCTTTAACTTACAAATGAATATAACAATCTATTTTATACATTTAAAGATACCCGCTAGAAAAAAATATTGTTTAAACCAATTTGAATGCGAATTAATTATCCTTAATTGTTAGAACGAAACAGATTATATGTTTATATTTCTGTTTGCCCAGATTTTTTTGAGTGTCTGGATTTTATTTTGAAGCATTTGACTCGTGTGAAGCTAAATGCTTAGTACAGATGCACTCAGGATTTTCTTGCAACACAGCAAAGACCTCCTTACGGCTCACCATTTGAGAAGTTTTGTTATAGAGCAGGGTTTCTCATCCGTTGGTAAGTGTACCTCTGGTCGTATTTGAAAGAAGATTTAGTGGCCTGGGAATAACAAATGGATGATCTTTTATATTGAATATTTAGGAAATTATGAAAAATAAAAACCGTAATTTCCACATTTAAAGATAAATTATTACTTGTTTTAATATGTTTTCATTTTAAAGGGTGATGCCTATATTTTTGATGTTGGTTTTGATGGTAAGCGTCTTTAAAAAGGTTTTGAGAATTCTTGCTTTAGAGTTTAAAGACTCCTTATTGTCTAATGAAGGGTTGTCTTCGCAACAAAATTTTATTTCTATCATCTGATTTTTCCAAAAACAGTAATTGGTTTCAAATTAAAATCAGAAAAAGTTTGGTACGGAAATCTGTAAAACTGGAAGAAAAAAAAAAAAGGATTAAAATTTATTCCAAAGATTCTTATTTTCCGAACAAATTACAAGAGTTGTTCAATAAGGAATGCAACATATTTTTTTTTCCTCTAAGTAGATTTGTTTTATTACAATTTTAAATGCATCACCTTGTTCCTCAATTCTTTAGCTACAGATAACTATTTTTCAACATAATCTCCGATCAAGTCTCTATGGCCTTATGCCATCAAGATATCAGAGCTTGAATGCCTTGATGGTACTCTACTCTTTGCCTCAGCCAACTTCTTACTGCGTCAAGAACTTCCTGATCATTTCCATATCGCTTCCTGAGGATTGCATCATTTAGAGGTCCGAAGGTGCGACATCAGGGTTGTAGGGTGGATGAGGAAGAACAGTCCAGTGAAGCTTTATGATCTCCTTTTTGTGCGGTTAAACAGACTTTGAGTGTATGTTGAGTGGTCTGGCGTTGTCGTGAAGCAAGAGAAGTTTGTGGCCTTGAACATACTGTAATCTTTCCTTAGTTTCTTAAGAGTCTTCAGATAGGCTTTTGAGTCGATCGTTGTAAGTTGCAACATTGCAGGAGTCTCAGCTGTTGCAACTGGCCAGAGTTTGGGAGATTAGACAGCTTTCCTTTTCCTTCTTCCGATGACGACAGACGATTCGCCCAATAACTCACAGCGCTTTTATCAACTGCCTGGTCTCCGTAGACATTCTGTAAGCGCTTGTGAATAATTGTCATGGTCTCCTGTTCCACCAAAATAAATTCAGTAACTGCTCTTTGTTTGGAACACATCTCATTCACAGATGCCATCTTGAACACTACCTACCTGTTTGCTGCACAGCGGAGAATGATGAAACAATTTGAGAAAGTGCGGGAAGATACTGTACAGAAAATTTTACGTTTTTTCATCAAATATTAGCCAAGGAAAAAAAATGTGTTACATATTGAACGAAAGCCTCTTAGTTTGAATATTTATTTTACAGTATTGTGTTCTTTGAGTTAAGTAACCTGCATAATACAGGATGTTGAAGCAAAAGATATTAAAATGCAAGGTTTTCTTTGATGCAGGACTGACAAAACTTAAAATAATAAAAACAAATATGAAAATGAAAATAAAGCAGCAGCACTTGAATAGAATTGCCTTTTCTGATTCAATTATGGGGAGGATTTGGGAATGGCCGTTTCACCCTGCAACGGGATCGTCAGCCCAAACCCGCCTCCCTCGATAAAAGAACCAGAAAGGCGCAATCCTATGTGAAGGTCACCGACCAATCTGGCAGTGACCCCTTAAAGGAAAAAAGGCAATAAAAGAAATTGATGTGTCGAGAGACATCATCATAAACCTTTGCCTACGACTTGTAGGGCAAAAAGGCATTCAATTAAAGAACCAAAAACTTCCAATAGCTTAGAATAATCAAAATAATAAATTTAACGTGCTGTAAATAAGCTTATTTACAGCACGTTAAATTTATTATTTTGATAAAAACAAATGTGTTACAGGAAAATCTCAGCTGTCCTGTGGAAACGTCCATATGACCATATATTTTTTTTTTTTAAATTCACCCATGGGTAACTTTTGACATGGTCAAGTTATGCTTTGCCTGGGAACATGCATACCTTTTCTTTTTTTTCATTTTAATCATTCTTGTTTACCCAGTTCCCGGTCTGTTATAGGACTCATAACATTAACTTAGATGAAAGAGGTCCTTTGTTTGGATAAATAGTTTTACTAAAACGGATAGTGCACACAAGCCAGATTTACTAAATTTTAGTGTTATTTCAAAACTTAAGTGTAAGGGAATAGTGTTGTATCTTGGACCACTTTTTTTGAATTATCGTAATTCAGTCTTAATAATTGTTTGATGCCTTTCTTACATTTTACTTTGGAAATAACCCATTGAGTCAGCTCAACAATTTTAAAAAACAAAACACTTTGTTGCATAGAGGATCAAGGTATAATATGCTCATGTATCTCGGGACAACCATCCTATACCTTGAACCACACTTAAAAAGGAAGATTAAATGGAAAGAAAACAAAGTATAGACCTACATTACCAATTCGTACCTATTGATGACATTTTTGTCTGAGTCATTGGAATGAATTGCCTGAAGGGTATTTTTTAATGCATTTGAGTGTACAGCGTTCCTTTTCTCTGTTTTGCTACTAGGCGTTGTTGCCCTTGGTATCGACAACTGAAACACAAAACATACTGTGACTTCTTGCGTACCTTGGGCCGGTGGTTGAGATACAAGCTTCTATGCTTCAATAAATGTGGCTGCCTGCACGCTAACATTCAACCAAATAACGGGATAATTCCAATGAATATACAGTAAACAATCCTTGTGTGCGAGTTGAAAATAAACTTCCTCTCAATCGGGGGTGAAAATTTTTACTTTTAACTTTTTAAAAATAACTTTTTGCTCCAACATATGTAATTCTTACACAAACTTGTCAAAATGCAGACTGGTAGAACATAGTTTTTGAGAGATTACTAGGTTCCAGCATGTCCCAGATATTCAAATTGGTACAAGGTATACTATGGTCTTGATACAACAAAGTTCCATAGTTGGCGGGGGAGGGAATTGATGCTCATATTTGGGGAGACAAGTTTCAGTATATTGCTACTTATTGCTCTCAATAGTACATTTGAGAATTTTAAATGATACACAGTCCTCGTTCTTCACTCCTAGTTTCATCCCAGAAAACGACGACTGCGTTCACGAGGGAATTTATGAAGATCCTATCCTATTAAGAATTAGGGAATTATTTTTCAAGATGTAGTTGTACATTCTTAATATAGTAATGGTTTTTGTGGGAGTGTCTTTGGGATCTAAAGACAACGAGTCAAGTTCTGGAACTGAACAGAATTAATTTATTAAATGAAAAACATTGATTTTTATAATATTTACAAAGCTTGATTTGATTCACTAAATAATTAAAAATATAGATAATGATTGGATAAAAACATAACGAACATTACCTAATTCAACGGCTACAACGGAAAAGAATTTAAAAATAAACAGAACATCAGTAATTAGGAAATAGAAAAGGAATAAATAACTGTTAAGGATAAAAATGAATACATAAATAATTTCTACAAAAATACAGAAAAATAAATGATTTCTAAAAATATTTATATACAAACTATTACAATATGTTTCCCATCACGGTTTTGTTTTTACGTCCATTTGCTTTCTGGAAAGCCTATTCATTTACGTCAACGTAAGTAACGGCAAAAGTTGATACGTTACGATTACGTTATCGTGCAAGTGGACTTGCATTCCGTTTCGATTTAAAAACAAACCATTGGTAGATGGTTAATAATCACAGTGATTTACAATTTCTTTATTACGTTGCAGTTAATGTTAAAAGTCAGTGCTACACTTATCAGCATAATTATTAAGTCGTCTAACAATTGTTCATTCACTAACGTATGAAACGTTTTATGTTGTGATCATTTGCTCTACGAAAATGTCCCTTTGTGTCATCACAATCTTAATAAAAACGACCGACATCGGAACATCATATAACGAAGACTATCTATATTACAGTCAAGATACCACAAAGCAGTGAAACAGTTAATTTCCAGGAAGATATACTCGACAATCAAAAGATAAATGCCATTCATGATTGATTACCGGTCGTTTTTATGAGGGTGATTCAGAAAGTAATGCCTCCAAGGTGATACCTTCATTTGTATGTGACATATAGCACCGATACAGATATCAGTGGAAGCTTGCAATGTCAGCTACAAATAGTGGCATCATTTTTCAACATAGTCCCCATTACGGGCAACATACTTGTGCCAACGCGAAACACGGTTTTGCCTGCCGTCGGCGAAGAATTGTGAACTGCTGCTTCCACCTCCGCGTCAATCTTTGGGAAGAGCCAAAAGGCGCAGGGCGCAAGATCCGGACTAGACTGCAGTAATACGGCGATGAATGTTGCTAGGCGCACAACCTTCCGCAGTCAGCAATTCAATGACAGCCCGTTTCATTGAAACCGCATTGTTTCAACCGGACGTCACCACTGGATGTCATGGATTGCTCCATTTCTCTGGAACGAGAAGAGATAGTAAGGTGCTACGAGTGACATTCTATAGCTTAAACATCAGTGCATTAATGATAAAAAATTCAGATTGTTTGCCGTACTACTGGCCAAGTAGTGAGCTTGGAGGCATTACTTTCTGAATGTCCCTCGTAGTATTATTTTTGAAAAAGATAACGTGAGAATTATTTCTGTATATCGGAGGTAAAAGGTACTATGTCCATTTTCTTACGAAATTAAGGTTTTAATAGTGTCCTATGCAATATTTTTTTTTCAGAGATTCAAAGCACTATGTCCTAAGCCTAAAAATAACAGATTTAGCCAGTTGGAAACGGCACTATGTACCAGCATGTTTGCGAGGTAAAGAGCACTATTATTAAAGATTACCAAAATCTAAAATATGTATGCTAGATATGTGTAAACTATATGTACTATGCCATAAAAAAAGTTTACAAAGAGTGTCCAAGTGCAAAATTTAAGAAAACATTGTAAAAGAATCATTCAACTGGTTCTCCTGAAAAACTTAACATTTGTGACATAGTGCCTTTTACCTCCGATACACAGATATAATTACAAAACATTAATTGTTGCAGAATATCGAATTAAGACTTTTCAAAGCTATTAAAACAATTGACCATCTTCAAATTTCTTTCTAAAATTCATCTTTATTCCTTTGGTTTTCTTAATAATAAACATCAAATCATCTCTTTTGTTGGTAATATACTTTGAAATGATGACGTCCTTCATTATAAAGAAGAAATGAACCCTATTACTGAACGTAATCTCAACCTACGTAAACATCAGTTCAAGATACTATCAGACTGAAGATTTTGGCGCGCGAAGATGTGGAAAGCGATTCAAGGCCACTAAGATTCAAAACAAAAACACTCATTTAGAAACGAATGTGTGAACAAATTCAAGAAAATCCAAGAGATGTTAAATTTTACCCATTCGACTTTGAAATTATTTTCATTTCGTGTACTTTACATCATAATTCTTGAAGCTTTATATAACAAGGTATACTTGGTGTAAAGGTAATTATCTAATTCCTACATTTTTATTGAGAGAAAAAATATTTGATTTTTTTAAGATTAAAATAATGGAATTAATTTGTTTTGCAAAAGTAACTTTATTAGCAGATACATGTAGAATGAACTCTTTATTTCTTTTGCTTTGAAATGCTAATATACAATAGAAATGTTGATTTGGAAAGGCCCGTGAATCTGTATGTCTTAAGTAAAACTAGTTTTGTTTAATACGCGGACATTTTCTGGATTCATTTTTGAGAAAAATATTTAAAATTAAGTTTTGAATTTGAAATCGTATCTTATGAATTACTGATGAGAACGAAAGTTGAAATTTGAGAAATATATTAATTGTAGTAATATAATGAAGGTGATACGAAAATATAATTAATCGAGATCTTGAAAAATCTTTTAAACCAAGGATGGGGAATCTGGGCCGTTCGTATGCAATTTCAACTTCATGTGTGGTTTTAAGGAGAAAACTTACAAAAAGAACAGTAAAGGATTATATAAATAAATTGAAAACGCACAATGCTGTATTATAGCTGAAAATTGTTAAACTTCTAAAGCAGACTATGGACACCCTGTAACGAAAGTAAAAACTCACCCAAGTATTTCAAATAACTTTTTATTACAGGATTTGTTTACTACCCCCCCCTTTTTTTTTTCGTAGTCTATTTAACGGCAATAAATTCATGTACCATTTAAACATCTCGAACATTTTGAGTAGTTTTTAAATTAAAAAATAAAAATCAATTTTCAACTGTAAAGAAAATATAAACTCAAAACATAATATTTCGAAAATTATTGAAATTAATAACGTGTTGGTTCTCCTTTCTTTATAATTTCTATCATTCTGTCAGGCATTGTCCCAATTAATTTTTTCAAATCTGACATCTTTATCTGCTCCCAAACATTCCAAATTGCAACCTTCAGATCATTCAAGTGATGATACTGTTTATTTCGGCTATATACAAAGTTTGCCATCCAACCACACACGTTTTCAATTGGGTTTAGGTCAGGTGAACGGGAGGGCCACGGAATGACATCAATTTTCTATTTTTTAAACCATGCTTTGGTGGATTTTTACGCATGTATAGAAGCATTGTCCTGTTAATATTGCTAATTTGACCCTCCTAGAAGAGGTCCAAATGGTATTACATGGTCGTACATAAGGTTCTGATATTTTATACAGTCCATCTTGCCTTCCACAAACACTATATCTGCCTTACCTCCTGCCCCAAATGCTGCCTACACCATCACTCCACCTCCACCTTGTTGTCTGCTTAATCTTATTTTCGACGGAGTGCGTACATCATGCCAGTTTGCGGAATATAAGTCAGGGCCGTCAAGACAGAAACGTTTTTCATCAGAAAAAACTCTTCCTTCCACCTTTGATGCCATTTTTACTGTTTTCTTAGCCTAGTCAAGTCGGCTGGAATGATGAGTGGCAGTGAGCTTGGGTTTAGCTTTCAGTTTTACAAACTTCATGTGATTATTTGACGTTAAGCTTTTCCATACAGTTTGGTGAGATACATTCTTTGGCAATACACGAGCAATTTCACGAGGGGACATCTAATCAGACGCAGGAAGATCTTAAATTCTCCGGTGGTCCCGAGGTGCGAGTTTTGGAGATCTACCTGGTCTTTTTGTGGTTCCATAACTATCATCTTTCTTGATGACATTTTGAATAATAGTCTGTGAACTATTTAATTCTGAGGCTATTTGCCTTGTTGACTTTTTAACCAAGGAGAAAATGAATTTTTCATATTTCTTTGTCAGTTAATGAATTTACACGAGACATGATAAAGTAGTGGCATATGTTGCTACGAAAATGAATGGATTACATACTTTAGCCACTTTTAGTTATCTTTATGCAAATTTGGGATATTCCAATTATTTTGCAGGTGTCAATATCAAAACATTTCTTAGCGAGTTTATATTTTCTTTACAGTTGAAAACTGATTTTATTTTTTAATTTAAAAACTACTCAAAATGTTGAGATACTTAAATGGTACATGAATTAATTTCTTTTAAATAGACTAAGAAAAAAAAAAATTGGAAATAAACAAATCTTGTAATGAAAAGTTATTTGAAATACGTGGGTGAGTTTATACTTTCTTTACAGGGTGTATGAAGCGATCTTTGCACAAAAACATTAGAAACAGATTTAAGAGAAAATAAAAATAAAACAAGTTTCGAAAACCTACAGCGATTTTCATCATCAGACTACAAAACAAAAATATAAATTAAATAAAAATAATATAGCCAATATATATTTTTATATATATATATTATTTTGTAGAAAACAAAATTTAAGAGAAAAATTATTTAAAATTTATATTTTTATTTCATTCATTAAATATGATTTAAATTTATATTTTTATTTTACAGTCTGATTTATTTTTATTTTTCGAAACTTGTAAGTTATTTTATTTTTATTTCCTTATAAAATCTGTTTAATGTTTTCGTGCAAACGGTTGCTTCTTATTTATTACCCAGTTGCGCGTTAATACATATTATTCTAAAGCAGACTATTTACAAAAATCGATTGAAATAAAAATGTTTATTTCTACACATTTCTTTGGATAACATCTCCGCTGCGTAACATGTGACTTTCCAATGACAAAAAGTTCCCCGTCCCTATCAGACAACCGATTTACGGAATATGAATTTTAAATTATACGATTTTTTTTTACCAGGGATGCGTTTGATAAGGAAAATAAAACATATCTCTTAAGGTGGGGACAGACCGAAGCACCAACGCATACCAAGGCACATGTGGGCAGATATTTGGATGCGTTGGAATCGATGTGTACGGCGGTGGCGAACGCAACCCAATGCTTTCCAACGGTTTCAAGGCGACCGTTGGTGTTGGCCTGTGTTCGGTCGCTTACCGGTTCTTCAAAGAGATGTTTGATTAGGTGTGGACGAGTTAAAACGTTTTCAGTCGTTGGCAAGTATTCTCTGGTGTTGGACGTATTGTTTATTTCGTATTTCGATATGGAATAGGACGATGATATGTGTCTCAAACTAATTCAACTATGCCGGGATAATCCTATATCATGGGAGCCTAGCAATAGAAATTATAAACTCTCAAAAAAGAAGATAGATATTTGGCAGAGTATTGCAGTTGAACTCCGAAGCTCATCCAGCAAATTACTTGTATTATAGGCACTTCTGTTTTTATATGGTGTTGTCATCCACCACAAGTCTCGGTATACGTTTCTTCTTTTTGTTCTGAACTAAAGAATTCACAACTGAAAATCCGGCACTTGCACATAAATCATCATCACTTGACGACATTACGAGACGATCAATTCAATACCTTGCCGCGTAAAATGACCGAACCACAACCAACGGTTTCCAATTCAAAACTAAATCCGATGACATTTTATCAAAATCAAAATCATTTCCAATCGTTTCCAATCCCAAATCCAACGAACACATTCGGTCGAGTTGGCGTTGGTTTACATTGGAACTTGGTCTGTCCGCACCTTTACGCTACTGTCTTCACACTGGACGATAGAAAACAATGTTTTGAATTGAGGCTCTCAAGAAGACAAATAATAAGAATTCGGATGAGAGAACTTTTATTTCCGAACTTTCAATGAAAATGTTGACAAATCATTTTCTAAACCGGTTCAGAAATCGCAATAATGAATATTTATAAAACCTATGAATTATAAAAGATAGCATTTCCATTAAAAGCTAGTAAACTTGGTCTTTTCTTGATACTAAACACTTGTTCCCAAAACAATGCTTGCTTATTAAATGCATACCCAAATCATATTTTAATGACCAAAATAAAAAAAAAATTCTAGGAACATATCGAAATAAGACAACCTTCCCAATCCATTTTTCGTAAAAACGATGAGAATGCATCCGAAAACATACAAATAAATAAATTGAAGTTCTTAACGTAAATTTAAGCACCTTTTAGGCTTCTGAAAGACGCCATATATCCCCGGTTTGTCTGTCTGTGGACACATATCCCACAATTCTTCGCAACAGCTTCTGTTACCTCAGTTATAGGTGGCCTGTTAGCTCAGTTGGTTAGAACGACGTGCTAATCGCTCGGAGGTCGTGGGTTCAATCCCCTCATCAACTTAAGTTTTTTTTAAAAAAATAAAAATAAAAATCATTATTAGGAATTTAGAGTATTAACAAGGTTTGAGTTAAGAATGACGATTATTCCATATAAATAGGGGTGGGTAAGATAGCATGTAGTCGCAAAGAGATTCGCGCGAACATTTTCTAGGCCATCCCGGCGCAGTCTATTCTAAAGTAAAAGTGAGACAGAAGCCGTTGCGAAGCACTGTGATTGGTTTACTAATCACTATCCCTACCTTGTTTCTTCTCTTAAGTTACATTAAGGGAAATTGTAAGTAGACTCAACGAATCGTAAGGGTAACATCATCCCGATTATTTATACAAATTGACTTAACAGTTCCATGGGACTATAAAGTGAGATGTCAGATTTGATTCGGTTGATTAATAGACAACAAGATATCACTCATAGTCCAGGCTTCACAACTTACGAATTCATTTCTCATTAAGGCGTTCCCTAGATCACGGAATATTAGCAACAACAACATTCCGGGAAAAAGTTTACATAGAAACGAAGAATTTCGCTCCTCACTAGATAAATATAATGCCATTCGAACCAGCATATCGAGATGTAATTATGATGTCAATTTTTAACATGAAAACTATTGTAAATATGTTTATACAGGGGCTCCAGGAGGAAAGGGTCAATATTTTTGGCAATGACACTCAGTCATTTTAAGCAAAAAAGGTTCATATGAATGAATGTCCTGTGCCGAATGGTCTCCGAGATTTCAATACAGAGTTTCATAATGAATGATAACAAGGAGATACTACACACTGTTTCTAATATTTACTGGTCAAGTTACAAATTTCTTACAGTTTATAATCTAGTTTCAAAAATTCCACCGCCAACATCATTACATTTCTCAGCTCTTGTGAGAACATAACGTATTGCTTGTCCTCGTGATGTTTCTTCGTGCAAAAGCATCCATTATGCGAGCGAGCAATGCAACTCATGTATTCACTCGACGTCTGTACACTTCACTCTTCATCCAACCCCACAAACAGAAATCCAAGGAAGTTAGGTCTGGAGATCTTGGCGCCGTGCGGTGGAAGAGAAGGAAAAGAACGGCCAGCAGGCACAGTGACAATTGCGCGCCGAATTTCTTGGAAACCACTCGTTCATTTGAACTTTTTTGCTTAAAATGACCAATGCTATCACCTCCCAAAACATTGACCTTTCCTCTCATATAATAATACCCCTATATAATGTGTCTGTTCGACGTATGGTAAAAGAACGATAAGTGGTATGAACGAATTCAAGTGAGATAGAATGAAAGAGGTACCAATAAAGACCATACTATCTAAAGACCATGCATTAAATTTAGATTTATCTTGAAATATGGTTGAAGAGATATATGGTTTATCTTGATCTAATAGTTGAAGAGACCTTAAAAGGGACAGTTGTGAGACCGTTACCCCCTATGGTGTCTCGCTCTTACAAGCTCTTAGGAGCTGTTGTAATGCTTTATCAATGTAGTCCAGGCAGACTGAACCAAAAAAGGGCAATAATCGGCATAAACCTATGTAATTCTAAAAGTTTCAGGATTGTGTAGGGGTAGATTCCCTGAGCAATGTCCAATAAAGTCCCTTCGATTACAGGCGCCGCGGGGTCTGGGAGGGGGGAGTGAAAGGTCCCATTTTTTCAGATTTTCGCTCGTCACTCGAAAACGGTGCGCCTTAGCGACAATACCTACAGAATAAAAAGTAAAGCCTAGTAAATTTCCCACAACTTTGTTCATATACATAAATAAGGAAAAACGCATGGTTTGCAAATTACCTACTTTGGATAGGGTTTATCATGCAAACCATGCGTTTTTCCTTACTTATTTATATGGAAAAACGCATGGTTTGCAAGATATACCCTATCCAAAGTAGGTAATTTGCAAAAAAATAAAATTTGCGTAACATGTTGCATCAAACTGACCTTTCTAGGTCATCACTCGGTCGTTTCACAGAAACATCGTTAGAAAAAAAGATGTACAGCATGAAATTTCCTTTAAGAATATATATACTGTACATTCACATTGAACACGTCAAGAGATATAGCGTTGAGAAGATTCTTGCCAAAAATAGTTATTTTGCGAGAAAACTGCGCCAGTTCTGATTTACATCAATGCGGGCTATATATATATATGTGTGTTGTTTTGTTTGTTTTTCAATGAAAGTTTGTGCAGCACTGCAGTGGACCTCAAAAAAAGTTACACAGTAGTGGATGGCGGCTTTCTCCTCCATCGAGTCAAATGGAATGTTGGTATCAACTTCTCTTCCATCTCCGACCTCTTGAAGCCTGGAAGAGGAAACATCGAGACCAAAATTATTCTCCATCTCAGAATTGCAGAAGCTCCCGTTTAGTGGGTCAATTCTCTTCATCCATAGCTTCACAGGGTGTACGCAACTTGCGCCATCTTCGGCAAAAAGCAAAGCGTCTATCCTCAATGCTTCACCAAAATGCCGAGGGAAACTAAAGCCATAGCTGAGGTATTTCAAGATCAAACTTCAGCACGGGATGCTGTTGCAAAAGCTTGGGAGGAGATGTTCCTCATCATGGCTGCGGTAATAGGAGTGGCTGCAGAAACGCGGTATCCACTGTTCGTCAACTTGTGGATACCCAGGAGCCTGCCTCAACAGCCCACCAATCCAGGCCAAGACCTTATGGACGAGGAAGATGTGCCAATGGACCTGGTTGAGACGATAGATTGAAGATTTTTGGAATGTTTTTAAACAGTATATGCACCCTTTTTTGTCGAAAAAATGATTTTCGTTCAACTTTACTACTTTACTCTCTTTAATTCTCTTTGTTAAAAAAACAATAAATATTTTTAATTTTTATTTGTTTAATACACACACACTACATAATAAGGCCATCTAAACAAAAATAAACCATATATATAATGTTATGTAGACATTTACAGCCCGCATTGATGTAAATCACAACTGCGCAGTTTTCTCAAAAAAAAAACTGTATTTGGCAATAATCTTCTCAACGTTATAAATTTTGACGTGTTCAATATAAATGTATATATGTATATACATTCTTAAAGCAAATTTCATGCTCTACAAAAAAGGTCAGTTTGATGCAACATGTTAAGCAAATTTTATTTTTTTTGCAATTTACCTACTTTGGATAGGGTATATCTTACAAATCATGCATTTTTCCGTATTTATGTATACGAACAAAGTTGTGGGAAATTTAGTAAGCTTTATTTTTTATTCTGTAGGTATTGTCGCTAAGGCGCACCGTTTTCGAGTTACGAGCGAAAACCTGAAAAATGGGACCTTTCACTCCCCCCTCCCACCCACCCTGCGGCGCCTGTAATCGAGGGGACTTTATTGGACATTGTTCAGGGGACCTCTCCCTACACAATCCTGAAACTTTTAGAACTACATAGGTTTATGCCGATTATGTTCCTATTCTGCCTGGACTTTTAATGAATATTTAAATAAGGTGGATCTGTTTGACAGTACGGTAATTCATAAAAGAAAACAAGTGCAAAATAAAAGAAAAGAAAATCTTTTATTAATTATTCACAGCACACTAAATGTTTTATTAGTATGGTAATTCTCTACACGCAAAAAATGAAAGTCAATCAAAATGAATTTTGGAAGGTTTTCATCAAAACGTCATTCATTAGGCCTATTCATATTTTTTTCTCTAATTTGACAAATAACTACGTAATTGTAATTACGTACAATTATTAGAAATTTAACAAAAAAAAAGAAAAAAGAAAGTAGATAATATAAGGGGGCTAATGAAGAAATTCCTCTCCTAAGCATTAATTGAATCTTCCAGATGGACCGTCATTAAAGTCGATGGCACACTGCCAAACCCTCCACAAAGGGTAAATCAGTTCAATTCCTGTTCTTTTTTCTTTTCAAGTTAAGATTTCCTATTGTTGATTACACTTTGTTTGCTAAAGACACTTAATTTATATTCTTTTTTTATATAAAATGCTTTAATTTATTATTTTAATTATTATTTCATTATAAAATTGATTTTTTAGATATCAATTATAAAGAGTATTTTTTTTTCTTATTGACAAGAAAATACGCATTAATCTATTTAGAATTATTTCGATATATCAACAGTGAAGTATTTTTGTAATTTTCCATTCGAACTGAATTCTCGGAGAGAAGAAAACTGTAGAGGTTAGTTGTTGGTACCCTGCCCATTATCTGATGTCCATTTGAACTTGTGTTGCGCAATCTTCTTGCGATAAGTGGCCACTGAAACTACGTCAATTGCATTTGAGGCAACTTCAGTCATGAAGCGTCCACTCGGCATCTATGTCGTGTTAACTTTACTATTCGAATGGAGTGTGGCTTCACCATGTGATCGAACACCATCAGGGGTGTATTCGCCCAAGATCCCAGGGGACAATGGTTATCGCATCAAAGTGTCCGGCAACCCAGACAAATACGTTCCTGGAGAAATTTACACAGGTGAGGAAACATTGTTTATTATTTATTATTTTAATGAAAACTACAGATCTAAAAATATCAGTCTTGTCAAAATCCTCGAAAATAAAATTTAAGTAATGTATTTTTACGTATTTCCACGCACACCCTACTTAGCTAATAAGTTGTCCTTGAATCTTGTTATCAACTCTTAAGAAATATGAACCACAAATGATTTCTAGTTTCTTCTATCAAACTTAAAAATTCGATTGCAAGAGAAAAAGATATCAAATACATTTACTTGCAATAATTTTTGCATTGCAGTATTAATAATTCTTCAAACTGAACCAATACCCTATTACTGACTGCTCTTCTTGTTTTGTAACAATTTGTTGATAGGTTTTTTGTCATCTAATTTATCACGTGAAAAGTGATTCCTGTTAGGACTATTTTTCTTCTTTTTTAGCAAAACAACCCACAAAAAAATTCCTACAAATAACTTCAGAGAATTGTTAGCTGTCTGACAATAGGATTATGATGAGGACAGCATTTGTTTAATGAAAGGAAAATCGTATTTATTCTTTGTTCATTGTATTGGATATTGGATTTCTTCCGAAATCTTAACAATTTATTGCAATATATAATTGTTCCATACCTTTTTTGTAGGTCCTTTCTCCTATAACATTTATTACAATAAAAGATCTTCAACATCTCACAATTAAACGTAATATTTTACATTTATTATTAAAAGCAAATTTTCGAGGCGAATTTGCTTGTAAATAGGCTTGAGAAAGAGGGAACTCATATTCGCCTCGAAAATTTGCTTTTAATAATAAATATAAAATATTACGTTTAATTGTGAGATGTTGAAGATCTTTTATTATAATTTATTGCAAAACCAAACTGTGCTTATTAGATGCAGTATAATAATTAGGCTTTCTTTGTATAAATATTAATGTTTTTATTTATTTATTTCTAATATAGAGATGATAAGAAAGTTAATATTCGTTTATGGTGATAACAAATCTGTAAATAAGAGCTCATCTTAACTGAAGCAACGAGGGAACTTTTTTAGAGTATTTTTTTTTCTTTTGTAAATCTTAAAATTTCAATCAATATTTCGTTTGACAATTTCTTGCTAAATATTTTATATTGTCTTGGTATGATTTTCGTTTAATCTGTTGTGAAATTAAACAGAAAAAAATCACAATTCTGAGTTAATCAGCTAATGGCACCAATAGAAAATCTTTTTTTTTTTTTTTATCAACTTTCTAGTGTATTCTAACGATAATTTTCCTGTAAAACTGTTTATGGTATCAAAAACTAGTAAAGGTTTATCGCAAAAGGTCGCCGGCATTTTTGTGGAACATAATTTGTGAAATCATAAATTTTTGGACAGCCTAGAATATTTCACAAAATTCTTTTTTGAGTCTTTTTTAACCTAATTTCCGAAGGAAAAAGGCATAAAAGGTTACCGCATCGGTATATATTCTCCTAATAAGTTTTGAGCCAATAACGAGTTTCTTGAAACTTGCCGTGTATATTTCTGGATAAGAAATTATGCCTCTCTATTTTACAAAAAAATATTCTTAAGATAAATTCAGTATTGCGATGAGATGAAAACACAAGATCGTAGATATAGAATAAGAATCTGATATTCGTATAGGTTTAGCGATAGATTGTAAAAATCATTAAGTTTTATGCTTGAAATATTTTTTATTTGAGCAAAAAAATATCAATGTAATTTTTGAGCACATTCCGAAAGTGAATGTTTGTTGCAATGCACTCAATAATCTTGTATTAGAATACGTTAATTAATGAAAAATATATTAGAATAATTAATTTCCAGCGATTTTGAAAGTGGAAGAACAACAGCAATATTGTTTTCAACAACACGATGATGTGAATAGTAGATTCTCTAACCAACAGTTTAGAAGATAAAAAAAAAAGTGATCCATTTTTTTTTAATCTATTAATATGCATAAAAAATGTAAGTGCTGAGTATTTTCATGATTTAGGGAAATCGCCATTGTAACGCTGAAGAAAACTCAAACTTGCCATCGCAATGTTATTTATGTAATTACAAGTGACGTAACTAGTATACATCAGACTTATTGAAATCTTAAATAGACCAGCAAAATAATAAGACTTATGATTATATCTTACGTTTCACGATTTAGTTTTTTGACTATTTTTATAATACTAAATGCTCATATATAATATATATTTAGTTTATGAGGCAAGTATAAGTCATTTTTTAATGCCTCAAAGAAAGAGGCATCGTATTATTTGGCAATCAAAGAATTAACAAATATAAACAAGAATTCTCGTTACGAATTTCTTCAAAGTCTGTTTATTGCTTTATATATGAAGATGGAAATTTTTAGGTTTTGATAAGGGTGGAATGACGCCTGACTTAACAACAACACAACTCGATAGACGCTTGGAACTAGATTCAAACGTAACAAATTTAGCAAGTGGAAACTGTTTTAAGTACTTTTGTTTTCATTATTTAATAACCCCACTAGATTAAAAAGCATTGAAAAAAAATCGTAATACTGCAACGCACTACAGTAAAGAAATTGCAGAATAGAAGTGTATGATGAAGTCAGGTTTAATACCATTAATTATTTCTATTTATATCATCGTCTTTAATTTCTACACCTAAAATGAAAGAAAATGAAGAGACTTTTTTGACGGAACCTTTGACCCTCTCCCGACTAGATCCGGTCGTTCTTGGTCAAAGTTCAGTATCGGTGCAACAGAACGTGTGTTCGACGATGAAACGTAAGACGACTCGAAATAGAGTCAAACCACGCCCTTCGCTATCATCTCAAGAAAAGAGGCGCCAATATCCTTATACAATCCGCTTGAGATTTATTGAAGAGTTTCTGCATGGAGCAAACATTTTTAATATAGCCTATATATTACAAAAGGACACACGAGAAATTTGCACCAATGAAAAAATGAAGCTAGTTAAACTATGTATTATTTATTTATTTATTTATTTTTGCATTTTTAACCCAATGGTTTATCTTTTAGTTTTAAAAAGAAGGCTTTTTAGATTTTCTTCATTTCACTGATTTCTCTACTCTGCAGGACTTCTGATTCATGTTTAATTAGATGCTTTCTTTTCATTATTTTTTCTTCTCTGTCTTCTTTCTTTCATTTTCAATCGTTAACTGACCTAGTTTTTTTTTTTTTTTTGATTTCTCCCCCCCCCCTTTTTTTTTTTTTTTGTCGAGTACTTTTTTTTTCCGTTTTGTCTTAGTTTTTAAATTTTTTTTTTTCATTTTTTTTTTTTTTTTTAGAAAATGAAAAAGAGAAAGAAAAGAATTAAAACGACAAAAAAAAAAAAATACCTACTGTCAATACCATATAAGTAAAAGTAAATCTGAGAGCTTTCAAGCCTTAAAAACCAGGAGACCTAGAAAGCTGAAAATTGACAGAGGATTTGTGCACCTTAGGCTTAATTATTTATAATATTATTACCTCATCTTTGCCCGTGAGAAAAACATAGAAAAATAATATAATTTATGCGCATAATCCCTAAAAATATTTCGAAGCACTAATGAAGTGATGAATAAATAATACATATTCTAATCATAATGCCATTGATATGGACTTGTCTGTTCTTTTTAGTCTGTATTTCTCCTTTCAGTCTATATTTCCGTAATTCAAAACTTGTAGAAGTTTAAAATTTTGAAATGTTATTTAATAGAAACTTTGGCTTTGCACTTTGTGCGCTAATTAGCGACCAAAATCGGTAGCTATTGCGTTTGTCTTGTCCGTCCGTCCGTGTCTGTCCACCTCTAACAACTTCTGAACGAAAGGTCGGATCAGCAAACAGACCTCACCAATATGGTTCAGAGGCCCAAACACCATAGGAATAGGGTATTTTCAATGCCCCTCCCCCCATGTTCGATATATTTGCCATTGTTTTCATCGTATTTCCATCTATTAGCTTAAATGTTAGAAATGCAACAATCTGATTTCATTTGTCAGCTATAGCTTGATGGGTAAGGTCTCGGACTCACACGCTGGCTTGTTTGTTTGTTTGTTTGTTTGTTTTCCTCTTAATTTGTTTCTCAATATACGCGTTTTTTTTCCTTACTTATTTTCCTACCTTTTTATTATTTTTCCTTACGTTAATGTACTTCCTTTTTATTATTATGGGTCGCTCTTAAGTTTATTCTTAGCACAAAATTATAGTCAGTTGTTTTGTAAGAATTATACGGAAAAAGTAAATACAGTAAAACCGAACTCGGGTCAACCGAAACCCGGGTTGTCAGAAACGCCTCCGAAAATCGAAAATCCAAACTGCACGGAAATATGGCGGGACATCACTGCTCGAAAACGTTGGGAAGGACGCAAGAAACAAACAAAACTGAGTTACTGAGTTTTTTTAAATGAATAATTCATATGCTACAAATTATGTACAGAATACTGTATATTGAGATAGCCTACTGTAATCCTAAAAATGTAATTTTAACGTTAATAAAGAACAAAACTGGAGAATACAAAGAGATTTTTGAATTCGTTTGACCTTCAAAACCTTTCAAAAATACGTACTGTAATTACAATACAAAATTCTGAAGCTGTATTAGATGTTCATGGCTTAACCGAAACAATTGTTAACCGAAACGGCTTCCCCCCCCCTTTAGATCGGTTAACCGGGTTTTTATTGGTAAAGGAAAGTTTTATAAATTTCATTACTTAAATTGAAATGCATACTTAGCATTTAAATAAAAAGTATGAATTTCATTTTTTCGAAAGCAAAAAATCTCGTTGTATGCTCTTGATCTTTACTGACATAAAGTTGCATTCTAACCGATCAATGAAAAAAAATCATCTCAGTTAAAATATAATTAGATCCTGAATGAACTTGGAATCTATTTTCTTTCAAAATATTTATATAATTTGCAGATTAGGCTGTATCTCTGTTTAGAATCTTCGATTGTCAGTGTCCTCTCAATTTCTGTTTCAAAATATTTACAGTTCATTCCATTTATTTATCGGCTTGCTAGTAATAGGATTATGCATTCTGTAAATAAACAATCAATTAAAGATGAGCAAGCTTTGATGTAAGCAGTAGCGTAGCTATTTTTTTTTTTGGGGGGGGGGGGTAGGAATTGAGTGGGCAAGGGCATCATAGAAGGGAACCGGCAAAATGTGTCATATATTTACTATGATTTATTATTATTATTATTATTATTATTATTATTATTATTATTATTATTAAATCGTCTGTTTTTCGGTTGTTAAAAAAAAATATTCGATCTTTTCTTTTTCCGGGCGAGGAGCTTTAATCACTCGCTCCGAGTGTCAGAAAATTGGTTACAATACTGAATGTTTAAAAGGAAAGTTATTCTTATCATTCCAGTACTGTACATGATCTTATTCGGAGGGGGGGTGGCATTTTACAAAACATAAAATTTATTACATTGCAAAAATGTTAACACCCGAAGGAAAAGAAAAGTGTAATGTAACGTGACTTCAGTTTTGATTAATATACGTAGGGCTTGTTTCACAGGTTCTAGGTAAGCGATACCTAGAAGGTAAATTTGAAATAGAAAAATTTAGCAAATAGTTAATCTGAAACTTATTAGAGAATTGTGAAACAGGTACTTAAGTCTATGGTTAAATGCTTTAAGTCAGTCGTCACGGGTCTTCCGAAAATCTTCTTAGTACTTCTTGATCAGTTCCTCCTTTTTTTCGAGCAACTATTTTTCTAAGTAACTCAGCATATGTAGCCCATTAAGACAGTCCTTGGACATAGCAATCCATTCTCATTGTACTAAAGGATCTTTCTATGGTGCTTGTTGTGCATGGTTGAGCCAGAGAAATGCAAAGAGTATTTTTCGTAGCTGGAAAGAAAGTCTCAGCTTCTTTTACTATCTCCGCTAATTCTAAATCTCTCAGTTCCTCTTTTTAGTTTCTTTATCCATCCAGAATCTGTACCACAGTTCATCTACATTGCAGAAACTGCTTTAATTGTAAAACTCGAAAAAAAAAAACAAACACAAAAACATATGCTTTTACCATAAATTCTTCCAATAGCATCTCTACTATAATGAAAGGGTGTAGTGATAATAAAGGAAGGTCAGTAAGTTTTCGTCGGAAAACCGCTGCTCCAGAGAGGCTATTAATGAATGTAAGTAAGGGATTAGATGTGATCTTTTCCAATATTCCACAGGGCTTGACGCTGGATGGTTCGAACGCAGCTGTTGTCGTCCTATGAGTCTTGGTAGACTCCAATGGCCTGAGCATTTACGTTGGCGGCAACTAAGAGATCTTGAATTACGGAATCCGCAGTTTCGTAGTGATCTTTTATTACAGCCAGTATCCTTTTAATTGATTCGCTGAAATGGGATTTAAATAAAAGTATTTTCCTCTGTTGACTTTTAATTAATTTTGAAGTTTATATCTCCATTTTAGTTATTCCATTGCAGACAAGAAATTTCACAACTACTATGTTTCTTTTTCTCCTTTATCGAATATACTATATGGAATTTACACGTTCGTACAGTTGCGTTTTATTTATTTATTTTACTTCGCTATTACATTCATTAGAGTCAAGGTGTTAGATGATTTTTAACATTAGTAAGTATATGTTTTTTAGAGTCAATCTGAGATTCATGCTATGAGAGTTCTTGAGTTCTCCTTGAGTTCTTGCTTTTGGGAAGTCTATTTCCTTAGCAAATTAAAATTTACATTTATAGCGCCGAATACTTCAGCCCTAGTTCTATTTTTAGTTCTTCACTTTCTTAGCCCTTCTAATTTGGTTTCTTCTTCAATCTGGTTTCTTGTAAAGTTTTCTGACCAAGTTCAAGGTTAAATTGAATAGACAGATTTTCAACTACTTCGTCTCTGACATCTATTGAAATTAGTTCCGTAATCTCTAGACAGAATGTTTCATTCATCGCTTGTAACCACAGGTTCTCTTTTCAAATTCAATGAGAAAGTGAAGTCATAAAACGATCACTGATATCTAGTTAAAATGAACAATTATAGATTCATGCTTCTTCCGACTTGATGAAAACGAGACTATCTCATTAAAGAAATACTTTTCTTGCAGTGAACTAATTAAGCCAATGAAATTACTTCTTATTTGGAACGGACGCTGTAAATTGTTTCGAATTAACCATCCATCTGTACATCTCTTCGAAAGATTCATATAAGAAAATATATGAAATATTCCAATTACCTCCTATAGTTGTTATTGAAGTAAATCTCATAGTTAAAGATTATATCTTGCAATAACTCAGAATATCTAAGAATGAGATTTAATGTGCACAGGTGAAACATGAAAACAAAGGGCACAAAATTTTACGTTTTCATAAGTAATTATGCGCTGATATTAAAATATTTTTATTATTCCAAAGTTATTAGTTCCCATTTGTGAAGTAGCCGTATGGCGCTGGGGCTTCTGTACTAAAGCTGAACACTTAATCGTAAGAGTGCTCTTGTCTAACGTAAGATCATAAGCAATTTGATATATTTTGGCAAGTTGGATTTGATTTTGTTTTTATTTCAAGGGGATAAAAGGCGATCAGAAGCTCTTCACTATATCTACGTCATCATTCCGAATGGCTGACATAGATGTCGTTTCAGGTGGCTGTTTATTAAGAATTTGTGCTATCGGTATTATCGCATGTGAAACTGGATTAAATGATAGATAATTTAGGCAGGGATTCGCCGTTGAGAGCTTGGTCTTCTTCATTCCCTGTGCGAAGTCCAGCTACTCTTAGATTATTTTGCAACTGTTTTATCACTTACTTTTATCACACAGTTTTAGAGTAAAATGAAAGTTCTGAGTCGGGAGGAAATATTGGAGATATTTGCCGAATCGGCGCACTTGCTTAGAACTTCATTTGTATCAATTCAGAGTCGTTTAGTAAGACGCGTTAAGGTCTTATCACATTCTTCTCTAACCAAAATAATCATTATGGACCTTTAGAGCAGCTTACTGTCAGAGCATATAATAATTTTTCTTTTGCCACATCTTCAGTTTAAAATTTTCTTGAAGTGAGGCTAAAGCCAAGTCTACTTTTTAAAGGCAATCAAATTGCAACCATGATCTCCAATCATAAACACTGTATTGACGTGTTTTTAATATAAATCATTTAATTTTATCCGTTAACGAACAAGCGGCTGATAAAGTATATTTTTCTACAAGAAAATTTATAGTGATCATTGGATTTCATCAAATTTAATATTAATGGACGCTACCATTACTTGTAATGTATTTAAAATAAAAAAAAATAATAAAATATGATAGATAGAATTAACCCCTTGATAAGAAGTGAAGTTTAAAGATTTAGAAAAGCGTAATTCAGGGTAATATGAAAGAAATATACTGTTATTTATCCAAAGATTAAATATACAGTGTGGCTGGGAAGTCCCCTTACCCCTTATTATATAGTAATAAATGTAAATATTTATTATTGAATGTTATTTCAATTGTTGACACTACAATGGAGGTGGCACTGGAATGCACTAGGTAGCTTGAAAACGCGGGTATTAAGGAACGCGTATGGCTACAGCAGGTCGGGGCACCTGCTCACTTCGCTCTTACTGTGTGCGGGTTTCTTCATGGACATTTTCCAGGATGCTGGATTGGTCGCGGTTCTCCAGCATCGCCAGTTCCATTGGAATGGCCACCACGAACTCCTGACCTCATGTCGCCTGACAATGCATTGTGGGAAATCATCAAGGCCTACGTGTCTGAACGTCGTTATCCTACAAATGAAGAATTGCGCAAAACAGTTGAGGACGCATTTCAAACCATCACACCCGACATGCTCCAAAAAATGTCAAGTAGGACGTGGCGGCGTATGAACTTGTGTTTACAGCATGACGGCGAACACACAGACGCATTGGACACTTAATGGCTAAATATTTTCTTACAATATGACTACCAATGAAGGGATACGGGCCACACTGTATATTTCAGTTATGCAACGCAAATAAGAAAGTTTCCAATTTTTTGATAAAAAAAATAATACACGAGGAAGCCTAGATGAAAAGATAAAGAATGAAAAAAAAATCATTTAAGAAGTAATTTTTAAGAAAAAAAAATGTAAAATTCCTTAAAACTGACACTTCCCGAAAACAATGTGTAACATCACAGCATCCCTCTTTCGTCACACGAAGCTAAAAATCATGCGTTGGATCGTTTCGGTCCAGAGAGCAATTGGCTGATAACTCAAATAACCTAAAAATTTCTTTCGAAACACTACTTGAACATTAATTAGATATTAGAGCAACTCTGCATTAATTCCTGTTCCAGAATTAATAACAGATTAAAATAATAGATATTATTAATAACAGATATTTATTTTAATTTTAACTTAAAAAAATATCGAAACTGAAATTCTGTTATAGGGCCAATTTCTTTTCGACGGCTGTACCCGGTTGGAAAACATTAATTAATCTATGGAATTAATTTCTATTCACTGTGCCATTATTCACATTTATGTGAATACTTGGAATATAATAAATAATATTATAAAAAATAATGAACATAAAACTATTGATAAAAACAAAATTTGTAAATTAATAGAAAAATATAATTATAAGCAAACTGATGAATTATTTGGTAAAACATTTAGTAAAGTTGTTAGTACATGTAATTGTAACACTAGAAGTAATAATACGGATATTGAAACTTCAATAAATTCAATAGTGTTTAATATACCTAGTATTGAAAATATAATAAATATAATTACATTAATGAAAAATAAAAATACTGTTGGTATTGATAATATTGCTGTAAAAGATATAAAAAAGTATATGGATATATTTGCAGCAATATTGCATGAACTTATAAAAGCCATGTTTGAATATGGAACTTACCCAAGTATTTGGAAAACTGCGAAAATAACTCCAGTATATAAAAAAGGAAAAATTGATGATATAAAAAATTATAGGCCAATTTCTGTTCTTTCCAATATGTCAAAAATTATAGAAACATGCTTAACTAATTCAATATATAACTTTCTGTATAAATATAAATTACTAAAAAAAGAACAATTTGCATATCAAAAAAATTTAAGTACTGATAAACTCTTTCAAGATTTCCAAAAAATCATAAATTGTGCATTAAATAACGGTTATTATATATATATATTATTTTTATAGATTTTGAGAAAGCATTTGATAGTATTAATCATAAGATATTGATAGAAAAATTATTTCATATTGGAATAAGAGGCAATATGATAGAAATATTAAAAAACTATTTAAAAAATAGAAAAATAAGAATTAATTTAAATTCAAAATTAGGTAAAACATATAAATTAAAAACAGGAATTCCTCAAGGTTCAAACTTAGGACCACTTTTATTTATTTTATACTTAAATACATTATATAGTACAATATCAACATCAAAAATTTTTGCTTATGCTGATGACATCATATTGATAAATATAAATGAAAATTATGAAACTGCAGAATACAATATACAAAAAGACTTTAATAAATTAATTATTTGGACACACAATAATAAAATGAAAATAAATAGTGAAAAAACAAAACTAATGATATTGAAAACAAAAAATAAATTTTTACATACAAATCCAGTAATAAAATATCATGATTATAATTGTTTATTCGATGATGACATAAACTTCCAAAGTTGTAATTGTGAAAATATTGAAATTATTAAAACAATTAGATATCTAGGTTTATATATTAATGATCAATTCTCTTGGAAAACACATTATTTATATATATTAAATAAACTTAATTCATTAATATATATGTTTCAACATATAAAGGGTATCTTTTCTATAAGATACAAGATGTTAATATATAAATCATTTATAGATTCATTAATAAATTATGGATTATGTTGTTGGGTACATTTAGGTAATACAGACACTAATAACATAAATAGAATATTAAATAAAATAATGAATTACATAATACAAGATTATTGTATATTAACAAAGAATGAAAAAATACAGATAAGAATAAAATATAAAATTTTAATGCCAAAAGAAAAAATATTATATTCTTTAATAATAAATAACTTTTATAAAATTAGAAATCAAATTAGAAATTATAACTTAGAAAATATTACTAGAAATACATTAATAAAGATTTTATATTATGAAAATCCTAAGAACAACTTTGGATTAAGAAATAAAAATAGAATTCTATTAAAGATTTTTATGCAAATTACAAATGAATTAAAACAAAATAAATTTAATAAAATAAGTATATTAAAAAGGCAAATACTGAAAAAAATAATATTTGGCGAAATTATCTGGAATATTTAGGTATTTTTGATTACATATACTATATTTATATTTTGTGTGTTTTTGGTCTTGTGTATTGATATTTTGTTTATATATTTTTTAGTTGAATAATTTTGGCATGAGAGATTGTTATTTAAAGTTTTATTTTCACAATTAGATTTAGAAATTTTTAATGTTATACAGTATAAACATTATGTTATACAGTAATGTTATACAGTATAAACATTGAAAGAAAGAAATTGTAATTAGAATAATAAGTAAAAAATAATTTGGGAACCTTAAATTTGATTGTAATGAATGATATTTATAATAATTTTCTTTTTGTATTTGATTTTCTTTTTATATTTCTGTGATATATTGATTTTTATATAATTATATAATTGAATCTAATTTAAGTATAATTCGTATAATTGCGTAATTATATAATTTTTATATGATTTTATATGATTAATACTTTTTAAATTACAAATATAAATTATTTATACTTTCAGCACCTGCATCACAGGATTTCATTTTGAAAACCTAGCAGGACTGTAATTTTAAATTTAGAAATAAATTTAGAAATAAATAAAAAAAAAAAATGTATTTAATTTAAAACGGCCATTTTCATGTCAGAGTGATTAGCTTTCTCACTTTATTTCGCAGCTGAGAAATAGCAAACATTAATAACACAACAATTATCCTAAATTCTCCTGATAAAGTCAAATTATGTGTTGTTACAAAAATTAGAAATTCGAATTAATATCACAAATGAATTGAGCAGGGTGTCTACAGAATCAGGGAAATCAGGGAATCAGGGAATTATCAGGGAATTTTGTTATTCTGGAAAAAATCAGGGAATTATCAGGGAATTTCGCAATTATTACTTAAAATCAGGGAAATTTATGATCTTTTGCCAAGCGCGAGCTTTTATCTTAAGGGAGCATTCAAGGTCACGCGTCACGTCGATTCCCTCTTTCCCGCCGGCCGTTCTAATGGTGTTGAATAGTGACCTCATATCCTGTACTATATTCCCGCCACTGAAACTGAAACCGAAACTTACTACGAGGAATGCAACTTATCTGAAAGGCCAATCGGTGGGTAGATTGTTTGTATTCTCGGACATTTCACGAAGTTATTTCTGTTGCAGCTTGTTTATTGTTTGCTCTACATTTTGCTTGATTTTCAGTAGCAAAGAACCAGTAGCAAAAAACCCATAGTTATTTGTCACTAAAATTCATGCAGCGCTTTCTTAAAAAAGAGGCATTAAGCAAAAATATTACAAGCATAGACGTGGAGGACAAATCAAATTTTCTGCCAGTTAAACAAATAGATATTGGTTTATCTGCTCAAAGCAATTTGAAAAACGCGAAAGTATCTGATTTGCAAATAGCTGAATTTAAAGTTGACTGTAGACGCTTATTGATTCAATGTTTACTGAAATTCCAAAGTAAATCTCCCCTTATTTACAAGCTGACTAAAGCAGTGTCCTGTTTTGACCCTAAAATAGCTATAAATGAAAATATATTTTCATGTAGATTATCAAGTCTGTTGGTAATTCTTTCGGAAAAAAACTGGATATCATGCACTTTAGCTGAGAAAGCTAAGAATCAATTAAAACAAATATGTTCACAGCCAGAAAATATCTCAAAGATGTATAAAAGATCGACTGCACGTATTGATAATTTCTGTAGTTTGATATCTGCTGAAGAAAATGGAGCACCTGAAGCTATGACAGTGATACAGTTAGTCATGGTATTGTCGCATGGCAATGCAAGCTTAGAAAAAGGTTTTTCTATAAACAAAGATACTTTAGAGCAGAATATCAAAGAAGAAACTATCATTGCCAGAAGATCCATTTATGATAGTGTATATCATAGTGTATAAATGTTATTTATGCCACATTTATTGTCCAAAGGTGGCATAAATAACATTGAAATTACTAAGAAGATGGTCCTTGATGTAAGAAATGCAAGAGCTAAGTATTCCGAGGCAATGGAACAAAAAAAGAAAGAAAAGCAAGAATTGGCAGTAGCTGTTAAAAGAAAAAGAGAGGCTGAAATTGAACTGAAAAGGCTTAATGACAAAAAAATTAAAATCTTAGAAGCAGCACAAAAGGAATCTGAAATGATTGAAAATGAAATTGCTGCGATAAAGCTTTCAAAAATTTAAATACCCAGTATCATGCTGTACATTACAATGAATCTTGAATTCAGTTGAGTTTAATTTTGTGTATATTGTTGCAATAAATCTTTTAAAAGGTAAGATATTGTAAACTCATTAATTTATAATTTTTTATTTCTCTCTTCTTTTTTTAAGTATTTCATCATTACTGTTTTTATAAAATTTTTTGCTTATTCTTTTATTATACTTAGATAAAATAGTAAATAGTTACCAAGTAGTTAAAATCAGGGAATTTTTCTCTTATGATCAGGGAATTTTTAAGAAATTGTTCGTGAAATCAGGGAAAAATCAGGGAATTTTTTTATTCAGATTTTGTAGACACCCTGTTGAGGTTTCTTGGGTAGAGTGGTCGGCTTTCTTACACAGCTGTGAAATTTCTAAAAGCAATTACAAAGAAATAAAGTCATTTTTTTTTCCTATCAACCATGATCGCATGATTATACAATGATAATGCTCTAACACTTTTTTAGTAAATATAACATTTTTGAGTCTCCCCGATTATTCATATTTTTTGTGAAAAGCTTCATTAGAGAAGTTGTAAATTAATTGAATTTTCGAATCCTTCCATACCTTGTGCAGATAAAGGAAAGACAGACAGAACAAGGAATATCTCAACTACATTTTTCTCCGTTTTCTCAAAGTATCGGAAATTGTAAAGATTATTGAGACCAATGCTAATTAATCTATTTAAGCGCATATAAATCCCAAATGCAATTTAGGATATATTTAGGAAATATCTCGTCTACATTAGTTTGCAACCATGTGAAATTAAAAAAAGGTTTTTGATTGGCTTTGCAACACTTGGGTTTTCGCTATAACGAATGATATCGGTTACTTTTGCGGCAATTAAAACATCCCGATATACTAGTATCAAGCCCTTGTCGTTGCGCTGTACAACCTATTATGTTATTATTATATTAAGGATACGGGAACCGTACTATTTCAAATTCCCGACCACCCTGCTATTACAAATACTATTAGTAAGTAACTGTTGATAGTGAATCTCTTAAATCTCCTTTATTCTTATCACGAACGAACTTAGATTGAGACTAAAACAGAATCCAGATGTAAACAGATGAATTTATCTCTAGTTAAGTTCAGACGCACTTTCTGATGATGATGATGGCCTATGTTACAAATGCTTTAAGAATGCGACGATGATAACTTGTTTCTGTTAACTTTTGATCTTTAAAGACAAATCTTTAAGGAATTAAAAACTTAAGATTTGAAGTAAAGACACTACGGGAAGCGATTTCTTGAAAAAAAAAGTGGTCCTTATATGTACTGGATGCACTCTCTACCAAACTTTCCCACACATATATATATATTCAAGTGATATACAGGTCATTTACTACATAAAGAGAAGCATCGTAATCTAAATATGTAGGGTGGCCGAGAAGTTTCAGTACTCCTTAATAGGGGGTACGGAAGTTCCCGGTCACCCTGTATATTATCATATATTTTGATATGATTGATGTAATAACGAACTTACAACAACAGGACATCAATTTTGTTTCTGGTGATTTGAATATTTTCTGTTTTCCTCCGACAATCAACTTATATAACTATCATTAATTTCTATTTTCATTGTACTACAGCACAAGTGTGACAGGCTCAGCAACTTTTAATTTATAATGTAAATAGTCATTTTACAATATTCCGTCACGTGATTGGCGAAGAATCAATTGGAAATTTTATTACATTTTTTAGAAGTAAACACATTAGAATTCAGTGATAACAAAAAACTCCATAAACTACACGACGATATTTCGTAGACCTAACCGGCCTTCTTTTTCAAGCCTTTTACATCACGGGAAGAGAGGACATCTCTCTTTTTCCCAAAATTAAAAATACTAAATTACAATCAAGAAAATTAGAATTCAATACTAATAAACAAAAACGTGAAGCATACGAATAATAATGTCCACATCTCTGATCTTTGTCCAAAATATGTCCGAATCACTGTTCTTTGTTAAACCGCTGTTTTCTTTTAAATCGTTGTCTTCGATTTTTTTAAAGTAAATGTCCAAAACGTTGAATGAATTTAAAATTTCCGAATCACTGTCCATTGTTGTCAACTTTTTTAAAGTAAATGTCCAAAACGATGAAATTTAAAATGACCAAAACGTTGAATAGATGTCCATTGCTGAATAGATGTAAAAGGCTTGAAAAAGTAGGCCGGTTAGGCCTAGAAAATGTCGTCGTGTAGTTTATGGAGTTTTTTGTTATTAAAGAAGTTATTTAAGATGTTAATTAAGAAGAATTTGTTAGATTAGCATTTATTTTACTCTTAAAAATGCTAAGGAAAAATTTGCACAATTTCAAAACAACGTAGAACAGTTCTATCATAATCTTTTTAGGACTTTTTTTTTTGCATTACATTGATATTATTATTATTTTTGTCGTGGACTTCATAAAGAAGTCGTCTCTTGCAAAATAAATGAAATGTAAAGAGAATATCTTGAGATCTAATTGATAGTAATAACAGGTTTGTTTTTTCCTGTAGATTCTTGCATGTCTTTCGGTATGTGGTTACTTTCATTGTTAAAATAAGAACATACAGGGTGATTCATAAAGTACTGGAAAAATAGGTCTATAAAGAACGAACATCGAAATATTTTTGTTAAATTCGGTGTAAAAAAAAAGTAAAATAAGGCATGGATTTCCGGATCGAACGTGCGATTCTGAGTCGAATGATGGGGTCCCCATTTTAGCCTTTTTTCTGCCCCTATGAAAAAAAATGGTCTAGCTAGCACCCTTCACAACCGGGAAGAGCAAGGAAAGGGAAGCGAGATTAGAATAGGCTGAGTTAAATGGAGTTTTGACTCCATTGGGTTTATTTCAAACACAAGGAGCCCGGAGGGAGAGGGAATAAATAAAAACCTATTTTTCCAGTACTTTATGAATCACCCAGTATAATAAAAGAATAACCATTAACGTCCTAAAGGTGATACATTTTTTAAAAAGTCAATTCTTTTGTTAGTTTCGCTGCAAGGATGGAAAACCACGTACAGCGTTCAGAAATTCACCATGTTTACGTTGATGGTGGAACCATCAGATCCAGACAAAGGAGTCAGTTACGACACAACAGGAACATTTCAGGTAATAAGCTTCTTTAAGTAAATTCTCAATTAAATAGTAATTATAAAATATACTCAACAAAATAATTATTAGAAAATATAGATCAGGATAATAGCTATTTAAATAAGTTACTATTTATTGCAGCTACTTTCATAGGTGGCTTATCAAATCACTCCATCTGTCTGTCTGTCTGTCTGGGTCTTCTTATTAGCTTTTAAATCGTTAATAGGGATGGATACTCTTGAAACGTGACATGCATATTTAAATAACGATGAGTGATTCTAATGCATTACAACTAAATACAGTGAAACCTCGGTTCACGAATATAATCCGTTCCTTGACCCTGTTCATGAACCGAAAAGTTCGTGATCCGAATCAGTTTTTCCCATTGCAATTAATGTAAATCCAAATAATACGTTTTTTGTCCTAGAAAATCTTTTTTTAACATGTTATGGCTTTATTTGTGAAAATAATACCGAAAGGAAATAAATATAACAGTAATATTAGAAGAAAGCAGTTTAATTACCAAAATAAAACTAATTTTACAGTACATATACAATTTACCTTTGTGGTTGATAATTGCTGGCACACAGGGATGGAGGAGGTTGGAAAGGGGAGATTACTCCTTCGAAGGAGAGGCAGTTGGTAATTGCATCAGATAACGATTCAGAGAAATTTGCCTTTTTCTTTACTTGAGAATTTTGCGAAAAAAGGGTATTACATCATCATTTAAAATTTCCACAATGGATAAATTTAATTAAATAAAGAAAAAATATCAACAGTTGTTATTGGGATCTACTGCAAGCATGCGAGCTAGGCGAACTGAGTTGCTGCTGGGGCGGGAGGGGGGGAGCTGTTCGCTGCAAATCACGTGCGCTCCATGAGCTCCGTGCGTGCATGTTCGTGAACCGAAGAATCTTCGTGAAGCGAAGCAAAATTTGTTCGCAAATGGTGTTCGTAAACCGATTTGTTCGTAGACCGAGACGTTCGTGATCCGAGGTATCACTGTATTGATGTTTAACAATGGTATTAATGTCTATTTAACTAATTAGTGGATTAGCTAATCAACTAATTCCCCTTTGCTTTGAAATGGTAAAATTAATCAGAATTAAACAACCAGTAAATAATGTGGATTGAATTTTTAAAAAAATCAGAAAAAGAAGTCCAGCAAATTTTTATTGTAATTTCCGCAGATTTTTCTTAATGGTTTTCACAATTTAAAAAAAAGAAAGAAAAAGAAATTTTAGGGACAACATTTTATGGAAAGTGTGTTTTAAGTTCTTTTTTCAAGAACTTTTAGTTAAGAGCCTCTGCTTACCTTAAAAGCTTAAAACTATCTCTTATAGTAAAAATAATTTTGTCTTGTAAATGAGTATTGTAATAATTGATGAAATGTATTGCTTTGTATTATTTCTTGGTTAATTTTTATATTTGCTGTTTATTTGTTTTCTAATAGCTTTATGAAGGAGATGGTTTGATCAAATTCTCTGATGAATGTTTGAATGCTGTTGTGCAAACATCGTCAATTCCAAAAGAAGAAGTTCAAGTCCGATGGACGGCTCCACCTCCTGGATCAGGATGTATCCACTTCAAGTAAGTTGATCTCCTTCCAATTTTCTATCTCAAGAAACTCTCCAATAAAGAAAGGTGTAATTTATATAAACGACAGCAAAATACTCCTTTGACATCTATTTATTCTTTATGCAGTGAAACTTGGATAATTCGAACTTGTTTAATTCGAAATTCTGGATAATTTGAATTTTTTGCTCGGTCCCTAGAACTCTGTATTAAAATAATGTTAAAAAATCGTGGATAATTCGAATTTTATTTTGGATAATTCGAATTTTTCGTACGATTGTCCTTAAAGTATTATGGTAAAAATTGTTCCTGAGACTTTTCTCAGCTAAGATACATTATTTATTGTAACGGTCTTTCTAAGGAAAACAAAAGCGAGGGATGGAATGTCACTAAGTGGGATTTCCGAAGATTTTTCTGTCCACCCTCTGTTGTTACCCTTCCTGTGGATGATTTAATGCGGTTATATACATTTTTAGTTTTTGTGCTTGTGCTTTAAGTATTGTTTATATGCTCTTACTATGCCATTGTCAAAAGCTAAAGCTCCTTATAAGTCATTAACATTAGCTGAAAAGGTAGCGGTGATTAAGGAAGTGGAAAAAGGCCTTAAAAAGAAATCAAAAATCTCCAAGGAATTTGGAATTCCATCCAACACGTTATCGACATATTTGAAGAACAAAGATAAAATCTTGAGCAGCAAAAATGGCATTGGAAAAAATAGAAAAAGAACGAGAGGACCTGGCAACCCAGAGGTTGGAATCATATGCTAGGACACAAAGATTGCATTCAAGGAAGCAATTAAAAATATCTGCCTTTTTTTTTTTTTTTTAAGTGATGAATAATAATTAAGCTAATAAAAAAATGTTTGATTTAATGAAAATTTTAAAAATGTAATAGTATTCGTAAATAAAGTTTATGTGTTAGATCTTTGATCGTGGAGTTAATCTTTTTTATTTATCTCTTCTGTTTGAGAGAATATATGTTTAAATCGAATTTTTGGATAATTCGAACTTTTTCTCTGGTCCCTTCAGCTTCGAATTATCCAAGTTTCACTGTATTTCGTAAACTCTAAGCGAGATGATTTCTTCAGATGAGAAAGATAGGGATAACTTATCCCTCTTCTTTAAATTCATAAAAAGAATTTCATTAACAAATTAAAACATTAACAATCTGTATTATAGATAATAAGTTTGTGACGTATAACAATAAGATCGTGGAATGAATAAATTATACATTAACAATTTGTATTCTAGAAAATAAAGTAATACATTAACAATCAATATTTCAGAAAATAAAGTATAATAATAAGATCAATTAATTTAAGTGAATAAACAATAAAAACCATATGAATACAATTGAGAAAGAAAAATATTAACAAGAAACATTGTTTATTTTTAATACATTTCTTAAATTTATTTAAAGTAAAACTACTAACTTTAAGGAATTTGTCTTTGTTAATACAAGGGAAGGCGTTTATAATACAAGATTCAACCATGAATCTTTCCCTTTCATCGATAATGTGATATAGTAGAGCCTCGATTATCCGAGGTAATGCGGGTCGAGGGTACCTCGGATAATGGAAAACTCGGATAACACGGACTCTGTCAAAAATCGAGAGGGAAACGTATGGTAAACTGGTGAAATGAATGAAAACGAGGTCAAAGATGTGAAAAAAGGGCTCTACTGTATTATCAAATGAAAAAATGACGTACAAATAAAAGTAAAAATTAAATAAAAATACAAAATGGAAAAAAAGACATACAGTACATATTCCAGTTAAGAAACTTATTTCTTGAAGAAGTCCATAAGTGTTTTCTGTTTAACGAACTCTCTCGCTTCTTTGCCGCCGTTTCACGCAATCGTCGTAGCAGTAGAAGGTCTGTTGAAGTTGTCTCTGACTGTTGCTCTAGGTACTCGATGGCCTTTTCTATCGCTTTGCATCCCTTACTGTGGCCGATTTTCTCATTCTCCATTTCAATGTCTTGAATGTCACTTTAACTTTCTTCAGCCTCTACATTCACTGTCTCTACTATCATCGCAAGAGTCACTTCCAATTGATCATCTGCGTTCAAAAAAATATATTTTTTTGGGGGGGACTACCTCGGTTAACCTGAAACTCGGTTAGTCGGGGCTCGGATAACCGAGGCTGTACTGTATAATATTTTTACAATTGGTTCTGGGCTATGTTTACTGCAAAAGCGATCTTATTGTTATACGTCACAAACTTATTATCTATAATACAGATTGTTAATGTTTTAATTTGTTAATGAAATTCTTTTTATGAATTTAAAGAAGAGGGATAAGTTATCCCTATCTTTCTCATCTGAAGAAGTCATCTCGCTTAGAGTTGACGAAATATAATGAATAAATTGATGTCAAAGGAATATTTTGTTGTCGTTTCTATAATCTAGAAAGCTGTATTTTATTACTAATAGCAATGTTCACCACATAAGACGAAATGCGAATAATTAATCTGAGTATTCATTCTCTTGCCATTTAGGCACGGCCTTGTGCCTAAGGCAGCAGCCACGAGGCTGATGTGTCTGAACCTGGGTTCGAGTCCCGGAGCCCGCATGGATGTCTCCTTCCTTTCCTGCTTCTTCTTCTCTTTTCCTCAGATTCGAAGCCATACCATAATGGTTCCTAAGGAAGGCAACGGAAAAACCACCTCAGTATATGTTCCAAGAAAAATTATTTCCCCTAGATTGAGGAAAGAAAAAAAAATCACTAGAGCTCCTCATTTTCTCAAAATCCTTCTCAAAATTTGCCACCGAAAACTCGTACTATTTCTACTTTGCTATTTTCCTTAACTTAGAATTTTTACGATATTTCGATCCGTTTAATTCATCTTGGTTCGTAATAGTCCAGTCAATGAACGCTCAAAAAGGGGTGTAGAGCTCATGGAGGGGGGGCAGAATTTTTGACTTCAGGGATGGATTTGGGGTTCGTGGGAGATGAAAATCCCAAAAGTACCGACCCTCAGCGGTGAGCCGAAGGGGTGGGGGCGTCCGGAAGGCCGTAAATTTTGCGATTTTTTGGTTTTTCCCTTAAAACTTGAAAACTGTAGGTTCTGTAGAAAAAAGTATTCTGACCTGTTTGAAAGCTGACAAAATTTCTGACATTTTTTACTCTGACAAAAAATTTTCTATCTTCAACCGTTCTCGAAATATCAGCTTCTGAAAATCACCTATTTCCAGAAAACGATGTTTCTGATAACATGGTTCATCATACTCTGCCCTTTAACACCTCAAATCTGCTAACATGCTACGAATTACAAACAAATCAAGTGAAGAGGATTAAATTTGCTGCATAATTATACATTCTAGATTCACAGTGGGCGGGCGTGGGGCTGATCACCCGACCTCAACTTCGTCCTGTTGGTCTTGAAACGCTGGGAGCCTGATCTCCCGCGACCCCAAAAGCCTGTGTAGGCTTATAGTGGGATCTTAAACTAAGATTCACAGTAATAGCTGAAATTATGGATTCCAAGATGTTGTGTTGTAATGTGATAGGTTTTAATGCTGGAAATCAGTAACTACCTTTTATTGCATCCATTAGGCAACTGCAACAGGGATTATAGAAGATGCTACAATCTCCTGTTAGGATGCTCTTACAGTTGGGAAGAATACAATGTCTAAAATGGAAAATGCGCCATTTTCAAACATAAAATTATCCCGAAAAAACCAAGCACTTCTTCTTTCTTCTATGAGTTCATCAATCACAATAAACAATAACAAAATTGCAGTCAATCCATATTTACTGTTTCAACGCATTTGCATAAGCAAGAAATCAGACGATAATCTAAAGAATTATATGGGGTATGAGTTGGTCCCTTACCCTATAGCTTTCTTCAATGACGGTGAAATGAGAAAATGTAACAAGGCGAACTTGTACAGTCTCTTTAAAACAACAGAAAGGGATGTTCAATTCAGAAACCATGCGATAGTTGTTGATGGGGGATTACTTATCCACAAGATCGTTTGGCAACACGATAGTAACACAATATCATCTATTTGTGATGAATACGTACGATTTGTAAAGAAGTTGCACAGTACTATCCTGGAAGAAGTTGTACTGTAGTTTTGATAGCTGCACCAACATAATTATCAACAAGATCGTAGGTATCGACTCAAACGGTGCGTGGATATTCAATTTACTATGGAAACTGAAATCAGAGTGAAGCAAGAAATCTCCCTTTCGAACGCCAACAACAAGAACCTTCTTATCAAGCTACTGATGAAAAAATTGGAGGAAAATGACATTAACACCCTTCAAGCTGAGGATGAAGAAGATTTGAGCATTACATCTGCAGCCATTGAAAAATCAGAAACTCTTCAGTGACTGTGATAGGCGAAGATGTGGACTTGGCAGTCCTGTCGCTGGCGAAAAACCCTCCCGATCGTGACATAATTTTGGTGAAACCTGGCAGAGGGAAGGTACGCACAGCAACTCTTCTCAAATGCTGCAGCAGCTCAGGCTGCAGCACATTCTCTTTCTGCATAGTTTCACAGGCTGTGATACCACCTCCGCAGTCTTCAGAAAGAACAAAATCAGGTTTGTTAAATTATACCAAAGGACAAATTAATAAAGGAAGCAGCTGAGGTGTTTCCCAGCCCTTCGTCGACACCATCCGAGATCGAAAGAGCTGGAAATAATTGCATACTCAGATGGTGTGGTGCTCTATCTAAGGAGTCGTCCTTAGATGCATATAGGTACCGAGCATTTATCAAATCAGCTTCTTCGATCAATCTGGACATTTCTACATTTCCACCAACTGAAGGAATCATTTTGCACTTCTGGTGATGTTGAGTGAGTCTCTTTGGATAACTATCCCCTCCCAACATTGATGGTCGTTTTTATTTCACAAATGTTTTTCGTTTTGTTGTACCTTTTACATACTGTTTGTTTTTTGTGTAATTAGACGTAGTTCAAACCATATGTTATAATTGTTTTATAGAAATACCTACCTTTTCCCACTATTTGGAGTGTAGCTACTAATTATTATGCCAAATGCAACAACTTACAGTAATAAATAGATAAAACATGCCAAATGGATGCACTAAAAGGTAATTATTGATTTCCAGTATTACACCAATCATATTACAACACAACATCTTAAAATCCATAATTTCAGCTATTACTGTGCATCTAGAATGTGTAATTATGCAGCAACTCTAATCCTCTTCACTTGATTTGGTTGTAGTTTGTAGCATGTTAGCAGATTTGAGGTGTTAAAGGGCAGAGTATGACGAACAATGTGATCAGAAGCATCGTTTTCCGGAAATAGGTGATTTTCAGAAGCTGATATTTCAAAAACGGTTAAAGATAGAAAATTTTTGTCAGAGTAAAAAATGTCCGAAATTTTGTCAGCTTTCAAACAGGTCAGAATACTTTTTTTTCCAGAACCTATAGTTTTCGAGTTTTAAGGGAAAAACCAAAAAATCGCAAAATTTAGGGCCTTCCGGACGCTCCCACCCCTTCGGCTCACCTCTGAGGGTCGGGTACTTTTGGGATGTTTAACTCCCATGAACCCCAAATCCATCCCTGAAGTCGAAAATTCTGCCCCCCTCCATGCGCTCTATAATCATTCATTGACTGGACTATAAATATTTCTTTCGGTCTATTTCTTTTAGTTCTTTGTTTCCTTCTCCTGTGCTCATTGTTGTTGTTGTTTCATTGTGCACATCAAGTGCAAACTTCGTGTCCGAAGCGTCCGTGCACAACGAATCTCTAAGGTTGCCAACATGGCGAACCCCTAGAAGAAACCACTGAATTTCCAGGGAACAGATACTGAGGTGGTTTCCCGTTGCGTTCCTCAGGAAGTCATTAAGGAATGACTCCAGACCTGAAGAGAAAGATGAAGAAGCAGATAAACACAGGAAAGGAAATGTTATAAACATCCATGCCAACGCTGGGAATCGAACTCAGATTCGGACACGTCTGTGTCATGGCAGACTGCCTCCTAGACCACTAGTGCTCCTCATTACTTACCCTGTATTACTTACTTACATTACTTACCCTGTATTATGTATAAAGACGCCAAACTTTTGATGCGAGCTTGAAAGATTTTCCGAAGACAGAAAATATATTTGAGGAATTCTTTACAATAAAGAACAAATGCATGAAAAAAATTGCGAAGCATTAATAATAAAAATGAATATGCTTTATTGTAAACTTTGCTTTATTATCAAAACTAACATATTTTCTCCCAATAATAATAGGATTTCTAATTAATTAATAATTTTGATTGGAAAGGTAAATTTGATAATACTCGTCCATTATTTATTGAACTTAATTTAGAGCATTCAAAAATTTTATTGTCGAAACATCATTATGGTTTACTTTAGGCTTAAGTAAGGAGTTCACCAATTTTTTTTACATTCTTAATTTGCCATTGAGGGATTGTTTCTTGTTTTAAACACTTACTTTTCTCGCTTTTCTTGGGTTTAAAAATTATGTTTTTGCCATATTCCCACCATTTCCCCTTTGGCCTGATAATGGCATGATATAAAGGTTTGATAAGAGGATTTTTTAAAAGTTTTGTTTTTAAAGTTTCATTTCCAATTACATAATTTTATCCGGATAAAGTTCAGTTTATTTTAGGTTTTTTTTTTTTTTGATGCATTTCAGTTTATAATTTTGATGGCAAAATTTTTAAAGCATTCCAAATTTTTTTTTACAAAACTACAAGTTAATAGCCAAAGAGATTTGGTATCATTGAAAACAAATTGTTGACGATGAATTGGAAATGTTAATGAGTTCTGTTTTATTTTCGTTAAAGAGCAGCCCTACTGGAACACAGAGAATCCTGGTTTATGGACGATGGTGGATTGACGCTGGAACTTTGTGAAGAAGGTAATTTTGCAAAAGAACAATTCGTATAGAATGTAATCTATATGTTGTTGTCAAATAGGAAGTCATCCTCAAGTTTTCCTACTACTTCAACCTTCCTGCGCTGAATATAAAGAAGTACAACAATTTTGAAGTTTCATTTAAGAAGTAAAAAGTTAATATTTACTTCAGAGAAGTTACAGGAGTCTGGAGATACTGTTTCCAAGTATTTGGAATGAGGATTAAATTTTGATAGCGTAAACATTAAATATGTATAACTTTTCATGCTATACTATAGCCTTCCTACATTATATAAGTTATACCAGAACATCATTACCTTCAAAAACATCTTCTTTATTACGCTTAACAGTATTTCATTTCTTTTAACAAGAAACTTGTTCTAGAATTATGCATGATTAACCTTGTATGAATAAAAAAAAATTCTTAAAGTTAATGAAGTAGTTTTTGGATATACAAAAAAGCACTTGGAAAATAAAAGAAAATAATTGTTGCATCTAAATTTGTGTATTTTGAACAAACATTAAGAGAGGAATTTTTGTTAATCATCCTATTAATAGGCAAAAGTTGTACGATCTTTGTAAATTTGTAGATTTGTAAATTTGTAGTTTTGTAAATTTGTAATTTGAAATAACCAATCACAGTGCAGCGTTGGAACACGTCAGGCATGGCGTGTCTCTACTATTATCTCCACTTCACTACAAGGAATCGCGATTACATAATTATTATCAGCGTATTGAGATTTTCTTTCCCACATAAATGAAGTTTACAATGAAATGCATGAAGTTCATGCATCAAAATTTATCAGAGAGTTTGTAAAACCTCTGGTTTTACATAATTTCGGCTGTGGAGTCAATCGCTCACTAATCAACAAGTAGGAGACAATGACGATGCACGTGCCGTCATTGTTGTCCAGACAGGATTATTGGTATTGGCTGTTGGACATTCGTTATTGTTATTGTTATTGTTGAAACTGGTAAATCAATTTTTTTATTTTATTTTATTTTAACAAAATTTGGCTTAGTCATTCAAATTATATGTGGGCTGTTGCGGAAGTCATGGCTTTTGTGCCAGGCAAAAGTTGCTTACCTAATAAGCAAAATTTATTTTAGCCTAAATTTAATATTTTTCTAAATAAAACAAATATATATAAAGAAATGGAATATTGTTAAGAAAAATAAAGATGCCTTTCAAGGAAAATGATGTTCTGGTATAATATTGAAACATATGTATAGACTTTGAAGAAATATTATATAAGTTGTTCCCTTGTAAAAATATTTTGATTCCACAACACTGATGGAGTTTGGATTAAAATACCAATGTTAATTCAAACGCCATTAGTATGGAGAATTCAAGATATTCTACAAGGAACAATATGTATAATTTTAATGGTTTTAATGAAATTATATTTTGCTTAACAATCTAACTTATTATTTTTGTTTTTTAATTAAGAAACGGATAATATGGAGATGCAACCTCCGGTTTTGTCCGCGTGCACTTCTTGTGATGAAGCCAAATATGAAGTAATGTTCGAAGGCCTATGGAGTCGTCACACACACCCAAAAGACTTCCCACAAAGTAAGCATAGTTAAAGATTCAGTATTATTGTGTTCCTTCATCTCTGTACTTGCAACGATTTAGTGAATTTGAAATTGCATGTCGTTGTGGCAAATGTATTTGATAGCAACCAAGAGGGAGATAAAGATTCGAAAAATAGTTGTCAGAATTGTTTGTTATTCTTCCACAGACGACTGGCTCACCCATTTCTCGGATATCATCGGCGCATCTCACAATCCAGATTATACTATTTGGGAGGTAGGAGGTATTGCTTCTGATGGACTCAGAGAAGTGGCCCAATGGGGATCAACACGAAAGATGGAATCAGAATTGAAAACACAGGTGAGTGATTTTTCTTCATTTTCAGACGTGTTGTTTACGATGTAGAAAATAAATGTTATTTTATGTGCTGATGCTTGTCAGATAATTACAGAATATGTGGATGATTTCGTAAGACTTGCCTGAAAGTAAGCAATAGTTGCATTAAAATAAAGCTCTATAAGTTTACACTATATTCCGTTTAATTTTTATAAATTTTCACTCGAGTGGTGACTTTTTTCTCACATTTGCTCAATACTGTTTTGATCCTTGTAGAAGTTTATTTTATTGTTAGTTTATAAATGGAATATCAATTAAAAGCTAAAAACTAAAAACTAGAGGAGAAATTGGTTCTGGAGGATCGTCGAATGAGTGTGGAATAGATCGACGATCCTCCAGAACCAATTTCTCCACTCGCTCGATCATGTCGCCAGACAGGCTTCTGCGAAGCCAAAATTGTCTTCGTTCTGCCTTCTTTGAACTGTCGCACCCACCCACGCACGCACATTCGACACATCCATGACACCTTCACCACATGTCGCACTCATCTGGCGATAAATTTCAATCGGTGTCACACCACACCAATGGAGAAAACGAATTATAACACGCTGATCTTGTAATGAAAATGTCGCCATTTTAAGTATCAAAAACTGTCGCTCACTCTCGTTGCTGCCGCTAGGGTTGTGTGTGCCGTACGGCGCTGCCATTTCTGTCTCGCAATGACAAAGAGTGCCCGCTTATTTTAAAACAAACCGCATGTTTCTATCTGTTTCCAGTGCTGAGAAAAAAAATCTGAGGTGTTATAACTTGAATGCACCTCGTAGTAGCATTAAAAGGAAGTTTTCAATTTATTCCTACACTTAATCCATTATATAATTTCTAGTTGTAATTAATTAGAGCAAATTTAAAAGATGGGGACCATTTTGAATTCTGATAGCTGATTTTTATAAGCCACATTAATTTAGTACGACATTTTGATTAAGCTTCTACAACAATACCACAATATTACTTTTTTTGTTTGCTTATTATTTTGTTACCAATAGGCTAGCAATAGGCTAGTGGAAATAAAGTACTGTCATATTTGTAATACCTAACGGTAAATTAAATAATACTAGAAAAAAATTATTAATATTATCTTGCGTACTATTTTTTTGAAGATTTTTACCCTTTAACAACAATTATATAAAAAATAAGTTATTTAATACGTATTTTCACAAAGACAAGAAGAAAAGGAGTAAATTGTTTGGGTTACTTAATATTTTCTTTTGTTCTCATTTTAGTCTGAACACATTCGCACTATTATCAAAGCAAGGGGACTGTTTTATCCGAACTTGAATGGAAAAACGTACGCTGTATTTCGGGTGGATAACAAACACCATGTGATGTCGTTAGTTAGTATGTTAGGACCAAGTCCAGACTGGATTGTAGGAACTAGTAAGATGGAACTGTGCTTGGAGAACGGTTCTTGGATCGGTCATAAGACTCTTAACTTATATCCCATTGATGCAGGGACTGACAGTGGAATAACATATATGGTAAGAAAACTTGTAAGTACAAATACAGTCATTCGAAGGAAAAATCACAACCGCTTTGATATTTACTAGAATCTTTCTATTATGATTAAAAACCAAACCAAAAATCGTAACCGCCTGATGAAGAGGAGTACCTTAAACTTCTGGAAACCGGTTGTAAGATTTTTTTTTTATAAATAGTGTTTGATTTATAATTATGTGCGATGAATTATTTAACTAATGAAAGATAGTATTTTATCCTAGTTTTGTTGTAGATAAATACCATTAAGCCAAAAATATATGAAATGAGGTAATTTTGAAACAATTATTAGAAATTATGATAAGTTGACAAGTATATTATTATATAATTTCATATGTATTTTTAGGATAAAACTCCGACTTACCCTCGAGACCGAATTCGGCGAATCACATCGAGTTTTCCCAATAATCACAAATCCCCCTTTTTTAATCCCACTGGAGAACAGATCCAACCAGTTGCAAGGCTAACCATCACCCGCCAACGCGTTTACCAGAAATCCTGTGACGACAACAGTTTTATCATGGAGGCGGAGGAACCTGCTCGTAAGTAACGAAAGTACATTACAATCGGAAAATTTCTAACCACCTTTATTTTGGTTTTGACTGATGGAACGTGTTCGCTTTGTTTCAGCGGAATGTGCAGTGGGCGAGTGGACAGGATTTACCCCTTGCAGTGTAACGTGTGGATTGGGAATTCAGATGAGATCAAGGCATTACATTGACCAACGCAGAGCAAGGAAATTTGGTTGTAACACACAACTAGTTGAAAAGGAAATGTGTCCAGCAAGTATCCCTTCCTGTGATGGGTAAGGCATTTTTTTTACTCTTCTAAATAATTATCTATTGCTTATTTAGCTCTGATATATCAAGTCTCTGATAGTCCAAGATTACAAGGAAAACAAAAATAAGAGAGATAATTACCAAGAGAAACCTCCAGAAATTGAAAAAGGAATAACCAAATATATAAAAACTGAATTGAGAAAGTGAAATGCCAGCATTTCTCCGGTCCCAAATGCTCAATTCATATTTTCATTATGTATTTGTTGTTCCTTTCTTAATTTCTGGAGATTCCACACACTTTCTGATGATTATTCCTCTTAACCTTCATTGAGACCAATAGCAAAAAGCGAGAAGCAGCTGTCCAGGGATATCACCTAGTAAAGACTTGGTCCCAACCATTGTTTATTCTTGTCATCTGATATTAATTTCATTTTCCATCACCAGGGATATTATTGCCATCGACGTAACCATCAAAATTATCATTTGTAATTTCATTGGTTTAAATATTTGTATAAAATTGAATTTTATTCTGGAGATTGTCACATTCAGCTGATGATGGTCATGTCGACAACGGGCCGAAACTGCCTGCCAAGTTTTTTAAGCCAATTTTAATTAAATTTTTAAAAGTAATGTGTGTCCTGAAATTCTTTTAGTATATAAAAAAACTTTTTAATCTGGCACACGTTAAATGTGCAACTAATTATGAAAACAAGAAGAATTTTTTGCAATTAATATTTTTTGCCGATATTAATATTTATATGTTATTTAAAATCAAGAAATAGCAGGGCTGAAGTGATTCGTACATGACAAGAGACATTTGTGAACATTCTAATATTTTCAATATATCAGTTCTAACATTAAATTCCTAGAGAAGTTATTTTCACGATAATGATCATATAAGGGAAGTCATTGCATAGAAGAATTGGAGTAGCAATGAAATCACAGATAGTTTCTAGTGTAATCTTTCGAATCTTCTTGATTTATCTTCTGAGCTACAACCAGTTCTTCTGCTGTTGAAGTCTTTGATGTTTGAGGGATTACAGCTTAATTTCTCGAAGGCAGATCAAATTCTTGAACGCAGTGAAGTTGTTTCAAAGCATTTCAACGATGCCTTTTGAATTTTCGTTTTCAACGATTATTACAGAGTTGTTTATTTTGTTCTGTTTGCGCACTTACAAAGCCAAAATGAAGCTTACATAGAATCCTTTCTGTGGTTTACGTAATTTATAGTTTGAAGTTTCATCAACAGGGAGACGAACTCCACTTATCGTTGCGCTGTGTCTGCCTGGTCTGAATGGTCCGAGTGTTCTGCATCTTGTGGAAAAGGCGTTCAAATGAAAACCAGAGATTATTTAGACCCAATGGCGCATAAGATTTGCACGTTGCATACGGTTGAAAAACAAACCTGTGAAATGCCGGACTGCGTAGATGAGGTAAGACGCTGTTATTCACTTTTATTTGTACGCCAACTTAATTGAATTGACTAAACAAAATTTAATGTTTTCAATTTAAAATATTCTAGATAACAACTGTTAAGTACAGTATAATTGACACATACATTGGTTACATTCTTCCTGCAATTCAAACAAACGAATAAATATTAATATTTATGTATTTAAAATACGAATTTTTCAACGCTGTGTATTTATATATGTCTTAATATATCATATATGTTTTCAAAACAGCTTCTTATTGTTTGACTGCTTGATTTAGTTCATTCCTCCAGAATGTGCTGTCACAAAGTGGTCTCAATGGTCGCCTTGTACCGTGTCTTGTGGGACAGGAATGAAATACAGGACTCGTCAATATTTAGATCTGTCATCTCGAACACGATGTCGAATTGATTTGACTCAGCATATTCCTTGCACGGCTGAGAAAAGCGACTGTTCGTTAGACGATGCTGAAGCCAAAGGTAAAAATA
>JAFIDM010000004.1:24733663-24790408 GCA_023159025.1 Thereuonema tuberculata | reverse complement strand
AATAAGTCTTTATTCACTTCTAACATTCTTTCTCCCATCATTCTCAAACATCCTATGGCATCTCTAGTTCCTTTTCCTTTTCTAAAACCGAATTGATCTTCTCCCAAATTTTCCTCAATCTTCCTTTCAATATAATCCAATGATTAGTTACAATTTTTCTGCTGATCTCAATCTCATAAGAAAATCTAAAATTACTTAGATGACTTTAAATCTTCTAATGAACATTGAGATCTTAATACTGCTGTTTATTCGTAGGCTTAATCACTAATTACTGTATATCTTATCCACTCTCTGGTTTGGACTATGAGGAATATGATTTATAATGTTCCTGAGGTACATTAGTAGTAGAGAACATATTCCTTATGGGTTATTTATTTCGTGTTTCAACTCTCCCATTAATTTTCAAATGATTGTATGTTTGCTATATAAAGATAGGCTGGGTCAATATAGTAAGCGAATTAAGCAAAGATATCTGACGAAGAGGCTCCAGAGAACAGTCGTACCACGTTTTTTTATTTAATTTTTTGCTTGGATCGAACTCTATGACCCGACTAAGGGAAGAGTTACTCATTATCAAAAATAGGGGAGAAGAGTGGCGATTAATATCCTGCTCGAGGGCCTACCCTGTCCCTTTCCCTATAATTGTAGCGTCCTATGAAATTTCAATTAAAATCTTTGATACGTAGTTTTTTTTTTTGTAAATGTGTTTTTCGATTATCTTTGATGTGTAATGTATATTTAACCCTTTTTTCCTTGTAGAGCCCCCTCACGGACCTTCTTCAAGCGAGGATGTAGAGAATTTACCAGGTTTGGATGAAATCAGTGTTACTAGCTATTATTAGATCGCTTAATATTTCAGGTTTCTTATTTTTAATATTATTAACTTTTATCACTAATAAGCATTTGAAGGTCAGTAATGAATTATTTTATTAACTTCAACTGAAATTGAGATGACATGAAATAGTTACTCTCTTTCGATAAAAAGAGTTTCTCGGAATTTTTATCTAATTTTTAATTCCTGTTTCTTATTTCTTTGCTTTCAGATAATTTACCCGCAGATGACAACGAACCAGTGGACTGTATGATTACAGATTGGTCTGATTGGACTCCTTGTAGCGTTACCTGCGGAAAAGGAAGAAAAGAAAGAAGCAGAATGATTAAGGTCAGTAAAAGTGTTTGCTAAGACAAGTTTGGTTTCCAGATTTCTCAAGATCTAAGCAACATGAGATATTTAACAGTCATTTTCCCATATCGTATGAAAATATTCCTCTAACTTAACACAGTTTCTCTCATAAGATTGACTTAAGTCAGGCCTGTAAAACTTGACGTAGGGGTATCCAGGGTTTTCAATTGAGGGCGGGGGAGATGTTTACATCCGCTGTTGTCATTCAACCAAAAAAAAACATTGTGTCCTTCCTTAGATGGGGGTTGGTTACAGAAATACCAATGAACTTTCCAACCCCCAGAAAACCATGCTCAAAATCCTACATTTCTTCCATTTTCGGATGCAATGAGGAGAGTAGTTATCCGGACACTGGCAGCCCTCAATTCCGGGCACTATAGACCATGCATATCATTAGCATATTTGCATATCTCATATGCATAATAAAAATTTTTTTTACATATCATTTGCATAAAAATCAGGTGAATGGTGGGTTCTTAGTAACCAAAGGGTTAGAAGATGATCTTAATTTATATAATTATTAATATTTAATTTGCATATTAACAGTGATCAAAGGGTTAATGGTGACCAAAGGGTTAATTGGTCGATTAATATATCGAATTTCATGATTTTTCGTAAAATGGGTGACATTTTTAATCCTTCATTTGTTTATTGTTAAGAAATAAAGGGTTATTAGTGCCCAAAGCCTTAATTGACCGTGCAATATATCAAAGTTCTTGCCTTGGTTTGTAGAATACAATGACGATATTTTTAATCCTTCCTTTGCATATTGTTAAGAAATAACCGTGTATTATATCAATCTTCTTACATTGACTAAAATAGACTGGTGACGTTTTCCAATCTTCATTTAGAGGGAAAATGAGTTTACAATTAGTCTAATGAAAAGAGGATGATTCTTCATAATGTTTTTTATTCATTAATTTTCATAAAGTAAAGGGGTTATATAATTTTATTGTATATGAAGGGGAAAATTAATTTATTGTTATTCGTTGAATGTTTCTTATTTTTCTTTCTTCCTTTTTATTTTAGTTATTAATTTTTTTATTAGTCTTATAATGTTTTTAGATAATGAAAGAAGCATACACAGATACAAGATTATCTTTTTTGAGTATTTTTTATTACATATAGAAAAAAAGAGATTACACAAATATATATATTTTATCAAAGTTACATTTTTTTTTTTAGGACTTGTAAAACATGGATTCCATCTCCAAGTTTGAACTGTCCGTTGTGTCAAATTCAAAATCATGTCTAAGTCGTTTTTTCAAGGAGGATTGATCGTCCTCTTCATGAAAATTATGTTCTTGGATGAATTGAGAAAAGGGTGGTGATTGTAAAGCGAGTTTTAAATTTCTCCAGGCTGGTCGCCGCATTTATATGAACTTGCTACCGTCTGTGATCTGGATGCAAGTGTCATAAACGGATGGTTGAACTAATTGTGTTAATATTCTGCTTACCGTCTGAAACGCTGTCAATTCAGCCAGTCTGTTAGCTTTCGTATCTCTTTCTGCCCGGCAATATGCATCATTAATGTTTTGATGGTCTTCTAAAATTTCTTTTATCGCATTTTCGTCCAACTCTAAACCTTCTCCAATCGATTCAAACTTGTGTGATTGTCTGGAATAATAATGCTTCTGCAATCAAATAACATTATCTTTCAAGATCAACAAGCTATTTCTCCTAATATCTTTGAATTAGGTACTTTATGTATTGAGAAAGAGGTAGACAAATTATGGAAAACGAAAAAAAAGAATTTTTAACTATTTGTTCATTTGTAAAAGAGTTTGTGAAACAACAAATAAAAAAATAAATACTTAATTGAATTTAGAGATTGAAAAAAAAATACAAGTTCCGAAATGATGGAAAAAAAAATAATAATGTTAGAGCTTTATCATGAATCAAATCAACAACAACCAAAATATAAATACTTAAATGAATTTAGAAAGAGACAAAACTTAATTAACTTTAAGAAAAACAAAAAAAAAATAACTTACCATTGTCTTTAATCTTCTAAGTTCGATTTCAAAATTTGCATGAAAAAGCCGGGGTTCCTTTAGGTCAAAATAGTTATGGTCTCGAGGATGTAAAGAAATTTCAAGCTCATCTTTCAGATTACCAATTTATTGTGATTTCGCATGATAGTGGAGACAAACCTGTTTTCGTTGAAACGAAAAACCCAACAAATTAATTTTATATCATCACGGAAATCCTTTTGATTAATTAAGTCAATTAAGGCTTTTTACAATAAGAGTTATTTTTGCTTTCATTGTTGGCAAGGATTTAAAGATGGGTGAGATCACATTGTGAAAATCGGGGTGCCTCCTGCTTTAACAATGGCGGAAATTGCGCTCAAGAAAATTGGATTTCTTGCAAACATTGCAATCGATTCTTTTATTCGGATTCTTGTCTGGCCAATCATAATGTAAACAAAAAACTCAAAAATGAAAATTCTTTAACTGTTTGCAAACAATTGAAAAAATGCAGCCATTGCGGAATTGATATTGATGCTTTGCAACAAAGCATGACATTGTTTTAACTACAAAAGTAAAGTCGGTGCTGATCACAAATGCTTTTTACAACCGTTGGCGCTTAAGAATGAAAATGCAGGTAGTTTCATCTTTTTTGATTTTGAAACAATCTGCGAAAAAACTATTGATTATGACTCGAAGGGTGTCCCCATTATTGAACTTATTCCAAATTTATGCTTCGCAAAAACCGTTTGTTATCATTGTACACCAACAATCCAAAGTTTTGTTTTCATTGTGGGATGCAAATCAACATCATTTACGCTTGCATATTTTCAAACAGGAAAATGCTCATCATGCTTTTTGTGAATGGTTGTTTAGAGTCTACAGTTCTAAATCAGTGATTGTTTTAAGCCATAATGGATCTAATTTTGATTCTCATTTCATTTTACAATATTTAATTCTGAATAACCAAAAACCTCTAAAACCATTCTTAATGGAAACCGTCTCTTGTTTTTAGGATGGAGGAAAATTCGAATCATTGATTCCATGTGTTTTATGCCTATAGCCCTAAAACCATTGAATAAAGCATTTGGAATCGATCCTTCGAAATTTCGTAAAGGATATTTCCCTCATCTGTTAAACAAGAGCCAAAATTTTAATTATCGAGGTCCAATTCCTCACTCAAAATTTTATGACCCTAATTCTATGAACCCGTCGGCTCGAAACGAGTTTTTACAATGGCATCAAAGCCAAATTGACTGAAATACGGAATTTGATTTCCAAAAAGAATTGATTAGTTATTGTATTAGTGATGTAGAATTATTGGCAGAAGCATCATTCAAGTTTAGAAATTGTTTTTTACAAGTTTCCGACAGATGTTGTCCGTTTCAAAATGCTATCACTTTAGCCTCAGCCTGTGTGAAAGTTTTTCGGCAAAAATTTCTAAAACTGAACACAATTGGCCTTAGCCCCCATGAAGGTTTTCATGCCACGAAACCATGTAGTGATGACGCTTTGAAATGGCTATCATGGGAATCACATCAATGCGGAGTTGTCATTGATCATGCATTAAATACTGGGGAATGCAAAATTGACAAATATTATGTTGATGGGCTCGATGTGGAAAACAGAGTCGTTTTCGAATTTAATGGCTGCTACATTCACGGCCATCCCGTGTGTTTTTCCAACCCCAATCAGAAATTTTATAATTCTAAAGTAATACTGAGGGAACAATTTCGTCAAACATTACAAAAGGCAAAAGATCTTAACAAGAAAGGTTTTTCGGTGGTGACAAAATGGGAATGCGAATTTAAACGGGAATTGAAAAGCAATCCTGCTGAAAGAGTTTGTGGATAAATTAGAAATTTTAAAGCCTTTAGAACCACAACACGGATACTATGGCAGTCGAATAGAAGGAATCACCCTTTATCATGACTGTACATCCGAGGAAGAAATTAAATATACTGATATTGTTAGTTTGTATTTGTACGGATTGTATCTCCTCAATTTTCCTGAGATTAGAATCTCGATACAACAGATATTTCTTCCTTTTGTGGACTCATTCAATGCTGGGTTCTACCCCTGAGCCAATTGTTTCATCCCATTCTCCTATTTAGACACAACAAAAAGCTTTTTTTCCCTCTATGTCATTCTTGTGTGGAGGCGAATTCCTGCTACCTTATGCAGTGTACATACACATATGAAGAAAGAGCCACGACGAGTACCTGGGTGTCTCTTAAACTTCAGAAAGCTATCGATTGCGACTACACAATTCAAAAGATTTTCCAAGTTTGGCATTCCAAATGTGCTGTCGTAGAAAGATTCAATCGAACTTTAAAAAAACGTTTATATCGATGGTTTTGTTAACAATAAATCGTATCGTTACATTGACGTACTGCCAGACATTGTAGATTCGTACAATCATATCTATCATCGTTCCATTGGACGTGCACACGTGGAATTAACTCCATTGAATCAGACGGAAGTATGGCATCGGTTGTATAAAAAAAGTAAACAAACCGTTCGCATGTCAAACAAGAGTTAAAAGTTGGCAAGTACGTACGTATTTCTGAATCGAGACGACCATTTAAGAAAGGATACAAAGGAGGTTAGACTTTGGAAATCTTTCGAATTGCTAAAAAAGTGAATCGTATTCCACCTGTTTACCGTTTAGTAGATTACAAAAACGAACCCGTTCTCGGTACATTTTACACTTTTGAATTACAAGTGGTTCGTAAAGATGAAACAAGTTATTATCCCATTGAAAAAATTCTTAGAGAGAAAAGAGAAGGTTCGAAAAAACAATATTTGATCAGGTGGCAGGGTTATTCAAAAGATTTTGACATTTGGGTTCCTGCTAGCGCGATTTAAGACAAAAATAATAATAATGTCAGATAATTTTTATTTAATGTTACCCTCCAATTCCAGTATGGAATATATTCCCGAGAACACACTCACTAGTTTTACCACGAAATTACCAAAACGAATTGAATTAAAGGAAGTCTGTTCCTTACCAGACGAAGTCTGTTTAATGGAATTACATTATCCACACTCGTGGTACAATTTAACGTCAGAAATAGGTGGGAAATTTTTCATTATAAAAACAGAAGGAGATCATTTTAAAAAAAGAATTTGTCTTTGCAAAACAATTTTCGCATCTTCGTCCGGTGATGAGAGAGTTACAAACGCTTTTAACAAAAGATGAAACATCACCGACACGTCTTGAACAATTGAAAAACACTTTTCACGAGCAACGAATGCAAATAATGTCGATAACAGAAAAGACTACACAATGGCGGACTTTCATTTCAGTGAATTCACATGTCGAACTATAGTTTCCCAGAGAAATATCCATACAGTTAGGTTTCTCGGCATCCCAGTTTCAAGAAAAGAAAATTAATAACGAATCTTTTGTTCGAATCACAGAATCGATGATTGCCTCGGATCTATCCACGATTCAAAAATCCGAGGCTGGTCATTCCTTTACATTTTATGTTTGTATATATAGTGAAGATGAAGAACAAATTGAAGTTTAATATTCCTCCAGGTTATTATTCAGATCCGCAATTATTAACAACTCACATTAACCTTAATATTGAAGTTTGGATTGGATAGAAAGATATTGATCAAAAACATCGTTATGTTGTTTTTGATTTCTCTCCCCTGACTCAACGTCACTGTTTTAGTGTCTTATAGCTTTCATTTAACTGAAAATTTAGCAGCTCTCTTAGGATTCGAAAACCGTGTTGATTTTGATCAAAGACCGTGTGAGGCGCCCTCGTAGATCGATTACCGATTCGGATTCTATTCGATTTTCGTATATTGTGATATTATCGAGTCGTCACCTGTCGGAGACACATTTGCTTCTTTGCTTTGATTGATTCAGGTTGATAGTAAACACGGCAATTTGATTAGTAAATCATTTAATACTTTATATTATAAACCAGTTTCACGGTCTTCATTCGATACCATTTCTGTTTTTTTAAGAAATGATATAGGATCCCCCATACCATTTAACAGGGACGAGTCACATTGACACTGCATTTTCGTACGATCCGATAATGAAGTATCGTCCAGATCCCTCTTTGTCTTCAGTATTATCAAAATCAAGCAGGAGGTGGAGGAGGTAGAGATCCCAATTTTTGTTGGTTCGCGATTTCAAAGGGGCCACGGGTTAGGAAATGTCTTTAGTTTGTTATTTCGATGGGCTAAATCAATTTTTAAAAAGATAGCCTTTATGGCGGGCAGACAAGCTTTAGCAAGTGGTAGTAGGATTTTGGAAGATGTACAATCAGGTAAAGATTTTAAAGAATCGGCAAAATCACGATTGGGGGAAGCGTTCGTAATACGATTTCCAGTCAAACAGGAAGCGGACTTTTAGCAAAAAGACGATTTCCCTTTCCCTAACATTCATTTTTAGGGAGACAGTCCATCCGACCGGTCAAACAATGTAAATGATCTATTCTAAAAAAACAAAAGAAACGCAGTCGTGAATTTTCAATTCGTAGTCATCATGACCGACACCCATTTACTTCATTCGAAATCGTGCAAATATTTTAAATCCGAACTTGATCTTTTCGAATTTCCCCCAACACAAGTCGCCATTGAAGGTAATACAGATATCGAATATCACCCCATAGCTTCTCTTTCGGAAACCGGGCCGATTGAATTTGTCATTTCAGGGTCGGGGGACGAATACATAGACCTCTCGAAATACGTTTTAAATATCAGACTCAAAATTGTAAAAGGAAATGACAACTCTCCACTTGAAGCAGCCAAGAAAGTAACTCCTATTAATTTATTACTTCATTCTTTATTTAATCAAGTCGATGTATTTTTAGGAGATAAATTAATTTGATCCTCAGATAACTGCTACTCTTATCGGACCTATTTAGAAACTTTATTAAATCACGGACAAGATTCGAAAGCAACTCAGTTGACAGCTTCGGGATGGTATATGGACGAAGGAGGAAAATTCGAGTATCTCGATCCAACAGAACAGGAGTGTAATGCTGGATTGAAAATTCGTAATAGTTTGATTGCTGAAAGTAAAACCCTAAACTTGGTCAGATCGCTTCATTGTGACCTCTTCAAACAAGAACGTTTGATATTAAACAATGTGGAATTCGGCTAAGACTTCACCGCAACAAACATAGTTTTTATCTCCTTTCTCCAGCCCAAAACCCGACCTATAAAGTTTTTAAAGCTTCGTTATTTGTTTTTAAAGTGAAAGTAAGCCCGAATGTTTTATTAGTGCATTCCAAAATCTTATCACCACTCCAGCTAAATATCCTTTAAGTCGAATGTAAAGTATTCTCTATCCCTAGAGGAATTTACAAGCCAATATGGATAATGTATTGATGGGTTAGCTTCCAAAACGAGTCGTAATAGATTTAGTCGAAAATTCAGCCTTTAACGGTTCCTTTAAAACAAATCCCTTCCTTTCCCCCCCTCGGTGCGGGTTCCTGTACGTGGTGAGGGGACCACCCATGGAGGGTTCTCTTTTCTATGAGCTACTCTCCATGGGTCCTAAACGCCCGCCCCCGAATCCAAGGTGGAAGGCATCGTGCCGATGGATGTGTGGCACTACGGGGTTATTTTAGTGTCATGAACGATCCCTGTGGAAAAAAAAAAGATTGCCTGGCAACAAATCACAGTATTTAAACTGCTTCGGCAGTGCCTTCCAGGCAGATATGGGGATAGCTGCCTGGTGACTGTTCTTTCCCCAGCTAAATTTTTTGTGTATGGATTCTAATTTTTTTCCTTTATTGGGAAGCAATTCCCACACCGTCGATGTTCGCTCTTCTTCTATTATCACTCAGACCTTTCTAATCATGCATTCCTTAACCCCTGAGACACCTTTATCTAAACTGTCCCCTTTTCTCATCTCCAAAGCACTTTCAGGTGTAACTTCAACTATCAAGTCAGTCAAGAAACTGCAGTCTGGCGATTTGTTAATCCAGCTGCCTTCTTCAAAAGCTGTGGACCAACTACTTAATTTGACAACTCTGGCAGATACTCCGGTATCTGTCACAAAGCACAAGACTCTAAACTCTAGTCGCGGCGTGATCCGCGAACCAGATCTGGACGGTCTATGTGATGCTGACCTTCTCGAAGGCTTTGCTTCGCAGGGTGTGACTGCTGTCCGACGGATTAACGTTCGTCGTGACAATAAGGAAGTACCCACTCGAACAGTTGTTCTTACTTTTAACACCTCCACACTGCCCACGAGTGTTACAGCTGGCTATCTTCGCTGTCCTGTACGTCCTTACATCCCGAACCCTTTGCGCTGCTTCAAGTGCCAACGTTATGGTCATGGCTCTGCAGCTTGTCGTGGCAAGTCCATCTGCCCTAAGTGTGGTGAGCCATCCCACGAGTCTACACCGTGCACTTCGCCTCTCAAGTGTGTCAATTGTTCTGGAGACCATCCTTCATACTCTCGATCTTGTCCTCGTTGGAAGGAGGAGAAGGAGATTCAGACTATCAGAGTTAAACATTCTCTTTCTTATCCCGAGGCTCGGAGGATGCTTCTTGCTGTGCCAGCTCAAAAGACTTTTTCGTTTGCAGTAAAATCCAAACAGACAGCTTCAATCTCCTGTCAAACAGACATCACTTGTCCTCCTCGCGAGTCCTTTTCAGCCATATTTCAAACCATTGCTACTCCTACCACAACAGTTCCGTCACAATCAACTCAATCTACGTCACAATCCACCATGTTATCTTTGCCAGTTTCTTCAAGTACTTCTAATATCCCTGCCGGTCTCAACTTCACTCAGAAACGACCATCTGTATCTCCACACCGACCTTTTCATCGCACTAGTTCACATTCACGTTCACCTTCTCGTGGCCGTCGGAGACATTTCTCTCCTAGACGGTTTTATGAAGACGATCTGGAGGACTCCTCCAAACACCCAAACTTTAGGGCACCACCAGCACCTCCACCTTGATTTTTAGGCTTTTACCCTTTTTTATCTTTTAATGGCCTTACTGTATTGGAATTGTCGAGGACTTCGCTCCAACCTGAACGATGTTAAAGCCCTCCTTTCTACAAATCATCCAGTCTGTATGTGTCTCCAGGAAACTTTTCTTACAGGAAACGACACAGTTTCTCTTCCAGGATATTCCATGCTGAGTAAACAGCGGACCGATAGAAGCGGCGGAGGCGTTTGTCTCTTTATTCGACATGATACTCCATCCTCTCATGTCCCACTTACGACTTCTTTGGAAGCTGTTGCTGCTCGCCTTTCCACTAGCCGCCTTTTCACTATCTGTAGCTTATATCTGTCCCCCACAGCCCCTGTTTCGCTTACAGACATTGCTCAGCTTCTGGATCAATTACCGACTCCGTTTCTCTTAGTCGGAGATTTCAACGCTCATTCTCCTGTCTGGGGTTCTTCATCCACCAATCCTAGAGGTGCTTTTATTGAAGATCTTTTAGTTCGGCGTAATCTTTGTATCTTTAACACAGGCGCCGCAACTCATTTCTCATCCTCGCCAATATCTTTCTCTGCTATTGATTTAGCTATAGGTTCTGCGTCACTCTTCCCCCATTTCTCATGGGATGTTATCAACGACCCTGGTGGCAGTGACCATTTCCCAATCATTCTCAAAGAGCTCCCTCGTTCAGCTGTTTCATCACCCAGTCGTCATCGCTGGAAATTTGACTCTGCTGATTGGATAACTTTTACTAGCCGCTGTAATCTGGAGGCCATTGATCTTTCAGCTACCATTGATCAACTTATTGACGAGGTCACTCGTATCATTATTTGTGCTGCCAAAGCAACAATTCCACAAACATCTGGACGATTCCCTCTGCATCCCAAACCTTGGTGGACTAGTGACTGTACGTCTGCACAGAAGATTAAGCAGAAAGCTTGGAACATTTTCCGCCGTTATCCGACTTCTGCCAATCTTTTGGCTTTTAAGCGAGCACGTGCTTCTGCTCGTCGTATCCGTCGCATTGGTCAGAGGGAGTCGTGGCAACGTTTTGTTTCATCACTAACTTGTACTTTGTCTTCAAAGACCCTTTGGGATAACATTCGTAAGATGCACGGAAAGTACAGATCTCAATCTATGCATATACTGAAAGAAGATGGAAAAGAAATAGCTACTATCTCCGCACAAGCTGAAGCCCTTGGCCGTGCTTTTGCACGGAATTCCAGCCCTGCACTTTTATCTCCTACTTTTCAAACGATTAAAGACCGTGCTGAAGCTATTCCTTTAAAGTTTTCTTCTTCCAACAGAGAACCATACAATCTCCCTTTTAGTTTACAGGAATTATTGTTTGCACTAGACACCAGCAAAAATACTGCCTGCGGCCCTGACGGCATTCATTATGTGATGTTGCGACACTTATCTGTTTCGTCGTTGAATATTCTTCTGTCCATCTTTAATAAAATCTGGTTGGAACATTTATTTCCTGATAGTTGGCGACGAGCTATAGTCATTCCTTTTGCCAAACCTGGTAAAGACGCCAGTGATCCAAATAATTATCGCCCCATTGCCCTCACTAGCTGCTTATGTAAGACGCTTGAACGAATGGTAAATCGCCGCCTTCAATGGTATCTTGAAGCCAATAAACTTCTCGCTACCACACAGTGTGGTTTCCGGCAGCATCGCTCTACGGTTGACCATCTTGTACGTTTGGAAGATGCTATTCGCACTGCATTTGTTAATAGAGAACACCTCGTCTCCATTTTCTTTGACTTGGAGAAGGCATACGATCGCACCTGGAAATTTGGCATTTTACAAGATCTTCATCATTACGGCCTTCGTGGTCACATGCCTATTTTCATTCGCAATTTTCTTGCGAATCGTACCTTTCAAGTACGTCTAGGATCTACGCTCTCTACATGTTATCCTCAAGAACTCGGAGTACCTCAGGGCTGTGTCTTGAGCGTTACCCTTTTTTCTGTAAAGATTAATGGCATCATTTCTGTTTTGCCTTCGTCAGTTCACCACTCTTTATATGTTGACGACTTACAGATCTCTTGCAGTTCTGTTAATTTGCGTCTGATTGAACGACAACTGCAGTTAGCTCTACATCAGTTGCAGACTTGGAGTGTTTCTAATGGTTTTACTTTCTCACAATCCAAGACTGTGTGTGTCCATTTCACTCGACGTCAGGGAATTTTTCCTGATCCGCAGCTGACTCTTGGTGGCGTCTCACTTCCATGTGTGTCTCAGCATAAATTTTTAGGCCTCATTTTTGATAAGAAATTGACTTTTAAGGATCACATACTTGACCTTCGGAAACGGTGTCTTTTAAAACTAAATTGTATCAAAGTGCTTTCGCATTCCAAATGGGGTGGTGATCGCTTGGCCTTGTTGCGCATTTACCGAGCCCTTATTCGATCCAAATTGGATTATGGCTGCATTGTCTATGGCTCTGCGCGACCGTCTGTCCTTCGGACACTTGATCCTGTACACCATCAGGCCCTCCGCTTCTGCCTCGGTGCTTTCCGTACTTCACCGATTCCCAGCCTGTATGCAGAGGCTCTGGAACCGTCCCTGCACTTTCGTCGACAAGTTTTGTCTCTCCAATATTTCGCCCGTATTTCTTCACTTCCAAATAATCCTGCTTATCAATGTGTGTGTCGTCCTCGTCAACGACGTCTTTTCACCAATCGTCCTTCCATTATACCGCCGTTTGGACATCGGGTGACGACTTGGCTCAATACACTACAGCTCGCTGACCTTCACATTGCCACTCTACCTACTTCACCATCCGCGCATTGGAAATATCCTCTCCCCACCTGTGATTTCTCTCTTCGTACTTTTGCGAAAACCAACACTCCCTCGACAGTCTTTCAGTCTCTGCATCAAGATCATTTGTCCCGTCACTCTGATTTCAACATCTTCTATACCGACGGATCTAAAGGTGCAGATTATGTTGGAGCTGCTTTTTACACTGCTACTTTCAGTCGTGCTGTTCATCTTCCTTCTGAGGCATCTGTGTTTTCTGCTGAGCTTTATGCCATCTTCCTAGCTTTACAGTATGCTTTGCAGGAGAAGTTTACGCACACACTTATCTACAGTGATTCTGAGAGCGCTTTGCGGGCACTGTGCAGTCACACCCTGAAGGGTCACCCTTTTGTTTTATCCATTTTAGATTTTTTACAGCGTTTTCACCGTTGCACTATCATTTTCTGCTGGATCCCAGGCCACGTCGGCATTGTCGGCAATGACCACGCTGATTCTCTCGCAAAGTCTGCTGCTAGTTTACCCTTGCGACGGATCTCCACTCCGGCCTCTGACATCTACGCACTTATACGTTCTCGTCTCCGATCTGCCTGGCAACACGAATGGGATGCTCTTCACGGCAATAAACTTCGTCTTGTCAGTCCTTCGTTATCCTCTCCTGCCACTCGACTGTTTCCAACTCGCCGGAAGGATGTTCTTCTGGTGCGTCTGAGGATCGGCCATACAAGACTGACACATAGCTACTTATTGCTCAACCGTCCACCTCCCCAGTGTTCTACGTGCAACGTTGTTTTAACCGTCCATCATATTTTAATTGACTGTCCTGCTTTTACTCAACATCGTCGTCAGTGCTTTTATCCTCTTTTTAAATTTCACGTTCCGTTTCATATTTCATTGCTTTTAAATGATAATGATCTTTTACCCATTTCATCAGTTTTACACTTCATTCATCAATGTGGCCTTGCCACTCTATTGTAATTCTCAGATTTTTTACTTCTAAATACCTATCATTTTACCTATATCCTGTTATCTTACTTTGCGCACTACCTGTTCTTTTCTTGTTTTTGTCCTTTTTAGCTAGATACATGTAGTTAGTTTTCATTCCATTTTCTTTTCTTTTTTACCTTTCTTGGCGCAGCTTAGCCGCAGCTGCTTTTGCGCCATTAAACACCAACCAACCAACCAACCAACCTTCCTTTCCCACCGTTTTGATAGTAATTTAATTAATTTATCGATTGATGATCGTTCCATTCCCAGCCAACCCTACCACACGGATACACCAATCACTTATATGCTCAAAATTTCCTCTTGCTTTTCGCCGTCACCGATCGTTTAGGATGCGATACGGGTTTAGCTCTAAATTATGCAGAATATGGTCAGGGCTCAACCCTTTATGGCTTTGATTTGTCAGCAGACTGTTCGAGTAATTCAGGGTATTTTCAATTAGATAGTTAGGGTACAGTATGAGTCGATATGCATTTCAAAGTAGCCTTGCCGAGTACCGTCAATGTAATCGTTTATGCCGAATTCCAAAAAGTCCTCGAGATCGATTCCTCCCGCAACATCTTAATGTACTAATCCAGTCATCCCATAAAAAACCCCAGTTGTTCTTCAAGTCATCCAAATGTGCTGCGATCGAGTGTTGTCCTCCTTACATCATCGACGTGGTCGCAGAGCGACAGTGAAACTGTAACCTGTGATTGTGTCATGAGAAGACGCCATCATGAACAGTGTCCAGATCACGGAGCTGTTACGCCGAAACAACAGAACCAAACATCATTTTGGCAGAGTGTATGCAATCGATCAGTTACCCGAAAGACCGTCTCATCACGGCTACGTGGTCAATCTCGACCCCCATGACCAACCCGGATCTCACTGGAATGCGATTTGGGTAGAGAGAAATGTTGGGGAAATTTTCGATTTGTATGGACGTCCCATGAAACAACTGCCGTTGAGACGTTTCATCATCAAGCATAAACACCGCCATATCGAAAACAACAGAACTCTGCAAGGACCCTATTCAACAGTGTGTGGACAATATTGTGTTTTATATCTCTATTACAAAAGCTATAGTTATTCTCTACACAACTTTCTGAAACTGTTTGGAAAAAATAAAGACTAAAATGATCTGATGGTTTGCAGACTAGTACGAAAACATTTCAAAGACGAGTTAGTTTGTACAAGAACCAACAACCGTTTTTGGAACAACGACTAACCATGTTTCTCGAACCAGATTTGCTGTGCTCTGCTGCCCACCAAAGAAAAAGAAGAAACTGAAGATTCCTTACTGAAATTCAAAAATTTATTCATGTAACCTCTTTTTTTTATATTGTAATAAAAAAAAATTAGAAAAAAAAAAGATATTCTTGTGTCTGTGTGTACTTCTTTCCTTATCTAAAAACAATGTAAGACTAATAAATAAATAAATAAATAATAGTAAAAAAAAAATTCCCCTAGATATCCCCTTTATGAAAATTAATGAATAAAAACGTTATCATTCAAGTCCATACATGAAATTTGGTAAATTACATTGTCCAAGTCATGTGTTATCAAATCTATAAAAATCTAGTGTCTAGTATTAGCTTCTCCAAAAGAAATCATGAAGAATCATCCTCTTTTCATTAGACTAATAGTAAACTCATTTTCCCTCTAAATGAAGATTGGAAAACGTAACCAGTCTATTTTAGTCAATGTAAGAAGACTGATATATTACACAGTTATTTCTTAACAATATGCAAAGGAAGGATTAAAAATATCGTCATTGTATTCTACAAACCAAGGCAAGAACTTTGATATATTACACGGTCATTTAACCCTTTGGACACTAATAACCCTTTATTTCTTAACAATAAACAAATGAAGGATTAAAAATGTCACCCATTGTGTTCTCTACGAAAAATCATGAAATTCGATGTATTAATCGACCAATTAACCCTTTGGTCACCATTAACCCTTTGATCATAGTTAATATGCAAATTAAATATTAATAATTATATAAATTAATATCATTTTTTAACCCTTTGGTTACTAAGAATCCACCATTCACCTGATCTTTATGCAAACGATATTAAAAATTGAGATATGCAAATATGCTAATGATATCCATGGTCTATAGTGCCCGGAATTGAGGGCTGCCAGTGCCCGGATAACTACTGAGGGGGATTCTAACTTCTACCCTCCGACCGTTGATAAGCCAGTGCAACTCAGACATACTGAATCAAGGCAAGCAGGTGGAATTTCTTACAAAATATACACTTCATCTTTTGTTCACTTGCTATCCACTGCTGGACAAAGGCCTACCATAAGTCTTTCCATCTCTTTTGGTATTTGGATAGTCTTCACCGTCCTTTACCATAGTATTTTCTAAGATCGTCCTCCCATCTTCCTTTTGATCTTCCTCCTCTTCTCCGTATTCCATCAATGGGTTTCCATTGATGCAAAATAAAAATATGAAAATAACGAGGAAAAAGTTAAGTCTCGACAAAAAAAAAAAGGAACTGTGGGAATGAGAGAAGAAAACAGCAATCTAATAATAGAAAAAAAAAGACATAATCCTTACAATACAAAAAATTTATGCAAATCTGTACAGTGATAATCTGTTTTAAACACGGATCACATAAAGGAGCTATATAACTTCTACTATCAGTGATTGTAGAAGTGGTATTCCATGGATTTTCAAAGAGGAGGTAATGGACATGTTAAAACAAATGAAAGGTAGAAAAAGCACCTGGTGAAGACAGAATAGAAATAGTGCTTCTGAAAACAGGAGGAACTCTAATGGCATTTCAGCTGGCAAAACTTTATAATTTATGACATAAAGAAAAATTAAGGCCTGGAATAATGCAATCATTATTATCTTATTTAGGAAAAGAGATAGAAGAAATATCAGAAATTACTGACTCATAAGTCTCCTACAAACAACCTGTAAGTTATTCACTAAAATAATTACCAACCTAGTAGAAAAAGCAGTACATCAATCAAGCAGCTTTTCGTAAACACTTTACCTCAGTAGACCATATTAACAATCTAAACCAAATTACAAAAAAAAAAAATGAATATAAGAAACCTCTATTTAGCTTTTATCGATTACGTAAAAGCATTTGACAGTATTAAAAACGAACCAATCATGGAAACACTAAGAACCCAGGAAGTAGAAGAAACTTATATTGAAACACTTTAATATACACCTTACATGCATAAAGGTGACATCAGCAAACAAGATAAATGATGTAAGCAATGTTTTTCCTATCAAAAAATGGATTTAGTGCAAGAAGACACAACATCTCCCAAACTCTTCACAGCAACTCTCGAGAATAAAGTGATTGAAAGAACAAAGACGGATTGAAAGCACAAAGGTCTGCCAATCAATAGAAGAAACCTAAATCATCTCAGATTTGCTGATGACATTGTGTTGATCTCTGAAAAAGAAGAATTAAAAGAGATGCTAAACGAATTAAATAAAGAAAGCATCGAAGTGGGCCTCAAAATCAACTGAGACAAAACAAAAATTATGATAGTTACAATAATTACAAAATAGTTATTATATGCTAAATATTTCGTTTTCTAATTTTTTTTTGTCATACCTAAAACAGTCAATAAAATAAGAACAGACAATAAGAGATAAGGGAGCAGCACAAGGTCTCCGAAAGCTCTTGTAATGTATTTTTAAATTTTATTACATATTTTTAAACGAAATTTTTTTTATTAGTGATTTTCATTTAATCTAAGCATGTTATTTTAGGCACACGCTAAAACTTATTTTAAACAATAAGAAATCATGTAAAGAAATAGGAGTCCCAACTTTTATCCTTTTATTTTCTGTTTGTACTGTATATTTAGATAGCATTGAATAGGATAAGCTTTAAATTAAATTATTTTTTTCTTATTTTTTTTAATCCTCAGATTCAAGCAGAAAATGGCGGAAAAGAATGTCCCAAGAAGTTACGTCAACGGAAAAGATGTTCAGTGAAACCCTGCTCAGGTTCTTGATTTTTTTTTTTTTTTTTTTTTTCATTGAATTTTTTGCTTTGTCTCTAGATAAAATAAAAATATTTAATAATAAGGAATTTAATAGTGTATTGCTAAAAGTTCTTCAGCACGAATGCTTTGAAAGTTCCATAAAAGAAGCGTTAGGTTTTGAAATGATATTTGGATTTATAAATTCGGTAAAGGAAAATATATATATATATATATATAAAATCTAGAAGGATGGTTGTAACTCGTGTAGCTGTTAGTGCACATGGCGATATGCTATTGTTTACAATAAAACAAATATGGAAAATTATCACTTAACCAACTCGCTGAATTGATATAATTACTAAGATGTTTTATCATCCCGTACAGCAATGCAGGCACTGTGAGAAAGGCTACCGTATAACTGTACAATAGATGAAAGAGTGGGGGAGCCTGCTAGCCATAGCAGTACCCAAATGTTTTGCTCGTGTAGGTACTGCAGAGAAATGCGGGCTCTGTGGGATGTACGTTTTCTTGCTGATAACGTGCTGGTGAAGAAATGGGACAGCCACGCAAAACATATCGTTGGGCAGTTAAAGATCCACTTATCACCGTAAAGGCTCCGACTGAGATGTCTGACTGATGTCGCCTCCATCATTCTATTAATTGCTGGACCTGTGTGACACGCATTGGATGACGTTCCTTTCCCTTGAATTGCTGTGAACACGTTTGTCTGCTGTCGTGTTGACCAAATATAAATCCGATTCGTTACTAAACACCACGGTACAACAGTCCGGTTCGTTCCAGTTCTGTCTCAGGCAACGCCACTGAAGACGTGCTTGCATGGGGGCAGATGTAAGGAGTAAACCCAGTACAGGACGATAAGCTTGCAATGAAAACTTAAATAGCCTGTTCTTTACCGTACCTGTGGTAGGTTTTTCGAGGTGATACTTGTTGCCAGTCCCTTTGCAGGTGCGTTGCAGTCCGAATCTATCGCGCACTTCAACGTATTCATTCCGTCGCTATTCTGCTAAATTTTAACATGAGTTGGATAGGAATAAACAAAATGATTGAATTTATATCAGAATTTTCGGTAAAGAATTTTATTAAAGATTTTATTGTTGTTGCTATCATTATTACAATCAAAAATATATTCTATAAAATTTATGTCTTAATGCATTTATTAAAATTCTTCACAAATAAGCAAATAAGGTGAAATTTAAATAAAATAAAGAAATAATAACACCTTTTTTTTTTACAAATATTGAAAAATTAGAATTTGTTTTACAATAAGAATCAATTATTTTCAAGAAACAGACCGAGATGAAATGATTCTTCAGAATTCATTAAGAAATCAAATCATGTTAAATGGGTTTAATAATAAGAAATATGTAAGTAGTTCAGAGGAATAGAGAAATATGAATATGGAAACAGCTATGAATAATACGTCGGAGACAATATTTAGTGCTTTTTAAGTTACAATATGATTTTTTGTTTTTCGGCAAAACCTTTATAGGCCAGTAAAATTGTACATTAAAAACGCAAAACGCGATGTAAAGCTGCATTTTTGGTATGTTATTTGGACCCGTTAGGGAAGTGTAAAACTATGTTTTGCAAGCAAAAAAAAGTTGTGCTAGCTGCGAAATACGCGAAAAACTGCAAAATTTTCGGACTTTTTGAAGCTTCTGCAGTTTAATTCACAAACTATGCGTATTTTGACATTAGTTGTCATTATCATTTTTAAAGTATATTAAATTTGTGACACTTTAAGCCCACTCACAGCTCCGTACGTCTAATAAGTTTTGAGATACGACACTTCAAAAATTGGCATGTTTTCGCATGTTTTCCAAAAATTCAGTTTCGTTTTTGTTTTCAGCCAAATATCGGCTCAACCGCTCATCCTACAAAACAAATTATAAGAAGACCAGTAGAAAAAAAAATTATCAGTAGACCATATAGTTCTCTTGCAATCGCTAAAAAATCAAAAATTGCGAAAATAGATTTTTAAGATATGAGCTAACCTAAACACTGGTAACATGAAATTGTGGGCATTAGGCGAAAGAAAAAGCCAAGTAAAAAGTTGTTATGCCTATTGACATTTATTATATTACAGAAAATAATTAAAATGTTATAAAAAAATTAAAGTTTACATTTTTTGGAGGGTCCCGGTTGATCATCTTGATGAGACAACTGTTGTTGAGACAACATCTCCTCCAAAGGGAAAGATTTGTCGATGTATTCTTCGAAATATAATGTCTATCAGCAGTGGCATTGTTGGGGGCTCTGAAGTCAATTGCCACATGGCACAAGAATTGGGAATTGATGGGATCAAAAAAAATCACGGGAAACTCGTTTGGGAATGTTGGCTTCAAACGAAAAGACAAGGTACGAACCTTGTCGTCAGTTACCGTTAAAGTGCAAAACAAGCAGGTTGAAATAGATCCTCTCACCATTTTCCAAAGGCTCTGTATCACAAAACAGACAGATAAGGACCTGAAAGAGTACTTCAAATACGAATTGGCTCCCTACCCAATGGCTTTGTTTTGTGAAGAGGGGATGCGTAAAAGCACAAAATCAAGCTTTTACTCAGCTTTTATCCTACTCCCCGAAAACATCCGTATAGGAACCCCTACATTCGTTGTTGTGGATGGAGGCTACTTGCTCCATAAGGTCATCTGGCACCAGAATAGGTCACTTAGGGAAATTGTCAAACATTAAGGTATTTTCAAATGAAAATAGAAAGACATAATTTTGGGCCCGATTTCATTTACCATAATAATGTTAATGACAATAACTTAATATAATTTATAAAGAAGTTAGAATGACATTAGATGGAAGCCAGGGTCTTCCTTAGGCCGGGACAAATGGGGCTCCTATCTGAGGCCCCAAGTTTATCGGGGCCTTGTTCTTTACAGCCAAAATAACATACATTAGGAAAAAAATACATAAAAACCTGATCATTTTTGTCATTAAAAACAATTAGAAAATTTGGAATAACAAAGATTTGTAGCACGGTTCTCTTCACTTAGACAAACTTACGTAATTTATTCTTGGGTCCCCTCAAATTTTAAGGATGGCTTACAATTTTACAATACAATTTTCTTTTCTTTTTAATTTTCTTTTTTTTTTTACCTTTTTGCTTCTGCTGCTTTGTTTCTTTTTCGTGTTTTTTCTAGTAAGCAGAATTAAAATTAAAATTAAAAATATATAAATCTATTAACTTTCATAATTTAAGTTACTTTCCCTTTAGAAAAATAAAATCTGCATCTTTTTCTTCTTGTATTCTCGTTTTCCAGTAACAATAAAACTGTTCTTTTTATTATTATTATTATTATTATTATTATTATTAAAATTGGAAGTAATTGAAGAAAGAAAGAAAAATTCTAAGCTTACTATTTGAAATTTACAATTAATACAAATAATTTTATATCATTATTACTTCTCCGTTGTCTGCCTTATTCAACAGGCGCCTGTCCCTGGCTGTTTTCTTTCTCTCTCCCTGTTTATGATAGGTATTTATTGCACCTATCATAATACCTTCCAGCATTCGTTCCAGCATTTGTTTAGAACTCCCTTTTCCATTTTATATCAGTCCTTGGCCATCTTCAGAAGTTCTAACTGGCTGCTTTGCCTCGAGCTTCTAGTTTACCCTTATGACATATGCAGATTTTATTCTTCTAAACTAACTAAAATTATAAAAGTTAATAGATTTATATATTTTTAATTTTTTTATTTCTACCTACTAGAAAAATCACGAAAAAGAAATAAAGAAGCATAAGCAAAAAGGTAAAAAATAAAAAAGAAAAGAAGCTGCATTAGCATATAAAACATGAATTAAAAAAAAAAAAAAAGGTTTAAAAAAAAAAAAAAATTACCAGGTAGCTGACTCAAACCAACGACCTCGAGATCTGGAGTCCAGTAGCTTATCGACAGAGCCAACACTGAACTTCCGGTTTCGACTATGAGACAAGCATCTCTTAAGCCAAAACAGGCAAAACACTCCAAAAATCATCAAATATCTCCTAAACGCTTGAGTGTTGGACCCTAAAACCTGATATATTTTTGAAGTATTTCATGAGTACTTTCATCTCCCAAAAGGGCATGAATATCTTGTGATCTCTCGTTAGTCTGCATTCTTGCTTTATTAAAAGATGGGGAATTATTTCTCTGACGAGTCTCAGCTGCCATCATCATATCGATTTCTCTGTTATTAAGATTGGTTTGTGTCTAGTTTTTCATTTTTTTATTTCTACTGTTTTATATGTATTTTTTATATGGTTATTAATTTTCTTTCTTTTTTTTTTCTTTCTTTTTTCAGTGGCAGTCAATCATCATCTTAATTAAGAGAAAAACATACTTAAACATTTTATTTTTTAGTAAGTTCACATATATTTTTTAATGAATCAGTTTCAAAGATACTTTTTAATTAATAAATACAATTTGTAATGCATGATTATTTATGACTGATTATCCAATAGTATTTAATAAATCGTAAAAGAAGAACAGTTTTAGATTTAGTGAATGAACCTTTTGTTTGATAAGAAAGTAATATGTAGTTTTTGACTGATTTAATCCATTTTTATTATAACACTAGATTTTTAGGAATAATCTTAAAACATTTTTTTTTGTTTGTTTATTTTGAATTTATTGTAAATTATTGTATTATGTTTTGTAAATAAATAAAAAAAAAACAACGTTATGAACTTTTTATTGAAACGTAAAAAAAATTCCATGTAATTCAATAAATAAACTCATCATATTTTTATTATTGTGTTGTTAAAATATTGACTTCATTCTGTTCGGTATTTCTGCTTCATTAGCCTCTTATTTTTTTACAGGAAAAAAAATACTGCTTAGAGGCCTCCCAGCCTAACTTCGCTGTGACCTTCTTAATTATCAATTAAAATCATTTTAGGAACTATTGTTCGTCTTCCGGTTTCCATCATGGCGGCCAAGTTACGACAAGGCACAGCTTTACGAAGTCAAAACAAAAGAAGCTGTTGTTAATGTAAAATCATATTTTGAGGAGGAGAAATCGAGGAGAGAGTATTACTGCCATTCGAAAAAGTTACGGAAAGAATATCTCCTGCCACGGGAATAGGATTAGCATGGTGCCATCAGTTTGCCGCGGTCTGTTTGCCATACTTGCAGTAATGTTTTTCAATAGTTTTCACATCAGCATACAATAAGTAAATAGAAATAAATATTGCAAATCGTATCAATATAACTAATATTTAATCATAAATAATAAAAAATTGAAAAAAAAAATGAACAATTTTTTTTTTTATTTTTTTATTATTTATGATTAAATATTTGTTATATTGATACGATTTGGAATATTTATTTCTATTTACTTATTGTAAATATGAAGCTAAATCAGTTACTATTTTTTACAAACAAATTTCCCCTAAATGTAAACTTTCCTGCAGTAAAGAATGGAATATACAATCGATTTTAAATTCTACCAAGAAGCCATATGGTGCCCACAGTCGACGTTACGCTGGGAGCACAATACTTAGAAAATTTAACAGGGTATCTCCGAATTTATCCTTCTATCTAATCATTATTTAATTAAGAAATTATTTATATTTAGATCTGCGCTTACTTAAAACAAACACATCAAAAATATATCTTTAAAATGACAGGATTTACATATATTAATACAGTAGAACCTCATTATAACGGACGTCGCTTATAACGGACAGTTTTAAAAAAAATGGCAGGCAACAATTAAGGTGAGCGAAGTGAAAGATAATTTAAATTTTGTTATTCAATATGTTGAACAATCGACAATTGAAAATGTGTTTGCATATTATGAAAACTTACGGCACTTCCGTCAGTTATTAACTGAAGAAATAAGCAGCAAACAAACCCAGCAGAAAATAAATTATTTTTTTTCAAACCAATGAATGTAAGAATCAACATGAACCAGGACCTTGTTCTAAAAATTAATGCAGTGTATACGTACACATCTTTTTGAATTCAACCTATTATGTTGAAGGCTGTTTTTTATTTGATATATAATAAACACTTTTTATAGCTAACTATTGTATTTTCATTGATGTCACCCTACTGCATTACACCCGCACCCCTATAAAAATTATTTGTTATAAACCAGACTTTCATTAAAACGGACAACCTTCAGCCCCTATTAGTCCGTTGTAATGAGGTTCTACTGTATTACCTTTATTCATATTCCATTTTTTTTTTTCAGATTACTGCTGGGGTCAATCCATATGAAATCAACCAATAAAAGAATAATTTGTTATTGGCATATTTTATTTTTGATAGTACATTTTCTGTTTATATATATATCTGGGAGTATAAAACGATTTTTTAAAAAATTTTATTATTACTACTTTGGCTTTTAGCGGCCATTTTGTTTACGAGGGTAGGCCGTTTTTGGTGTTTTCAGAGGTTAGCGATAAGTTAACCATTTTATTCTAAATGAAACCATCTACAAATCACGTTATGACCAAAAATGTGTTAAGTTGTAAGGAAATAACCTAAAATTTAACTAGAAAAATATATTTTCGATTAGAATAAATTGAAGATTTAGGGATTTTTTTTTCCTAGAAGGGATTAAAACACAACTTTAATGTTTTTTCCCCTTAAAAATATAATTGAGAAGAAGACTTAAAAAAAATTTGATACCTTTTAAATGCTACCTTTAGGTTTTACAGGCCTTCAAATATCGCAATTTGTCCAAAATTGCCGATTTTCAAACAGGCATATCTCAAATAGGGGCTGAATCAAAAAATCTGAAATTTGCCAAAAATACTCTTCTAGTATCTGGTAATAACCACATGAAATTTCATTATTGTGTTTTAATCAGAAGTATTTTTTTTTTAATTAAAGAAAAAAGCAAAAATACACAGTACGACGGACGCAAGACTCCTAAAGTGTTAAAACACTTAAAAAAACACACCTAATAAACTAACCTATTCTAGGCCTACATGTACAAAATGTGTAAACTGTAATTGAAATCCAGAGCTACCATTGGAGTAACCCTCAAGTTACCTTGCACCCTTGTATGAGCTGCATGATGGTGAAATGAGCCACAGAAGCCTTTCTGTTATAAGTGACTGTTTGGACCACTGTACCGTGACTGTGCACTGCTTTCATTAGACTGAAGATATATAAGAAAAAATGCTCCTTTAGTAAAAAAAAAAAAAAAAACGTTTATTTTATTTAGTTAGTTAGTTTATTAGGTGTGTTTTTTTTAAGTGTTTTAACACTTCAGGAGTCTGCATCAATGTCCGTCGTACTGTACATTTTTTCTTTAATTATAAAAAAAATACTTCTGATTAAAACACAATAATGAAATTTCATGTGGTTATTACCAGATACTAGAAGAGTATTTTTGGCAAATTTCAGATTTTTTGATTCAGCCCCTATTTGAGATATACCAGTTTGAAAATCGGCAATTTTGGACAAATTGCGATATTTGAAGGCCTGTAAAACCTAAAGGTGGCATTTAAAAGGTATCAAATTTTTTTTAAGTCTTCTTCTCTATTATATTTTTAAGGGGATAAAACATTACAGTTGTTTTAATCCCTTCTTGGAAAAAAAATTCCCTAAATCTTCAATTTATTCTAATCGAAAACATATTTTTCTAGTTAAATTTTAGGTTATTTCCTTACAACTTAACACATTTTTGGTCATAACATGATTTGTAGATGGTTTCATTTAGAATAAAATGGTTTTTATTTCAAGTTGATATCTTAATAAACAAAAAAGTTATTTAACTTATCGCTAACCTCTGAAAACACTAAAAACGGCCTACCCTCGTAAACAAAATGGCCGCTAAAAGCCAAAGTAGTAATAATAAAAAAAAAAAATCGTTTTGTACGCCCAGATATATATATATATATATATATATATTGTGGCGGGAAAAAGGGGTAAAGTGCTTATTTGGGGTTTTCCCACGTACCTGCGCCAAAATAGGTGATGGTACAGAAAGTGTGGGTGGTTTTGGATTATTACTATAATAACGTTGGGCGCCAACCAAGCACTCAGCTAGGTAAAAACTTTCATTTACCCCTCCACAGTGTCACACCCCTGGCAATTAACCCAATCTTCTCGGGGGGTAGGGAGCCACACTTTGCGTCCACGGTATCAAAAAGGGAGGCTTAACGCTTGTTTAACATATGAAATTCAACAACGTTTATTCAAATGAGCAAAAATGATAAACTCCGAAATGACGACGTACAGCTAAATGCGAAGCTATGGCTTTAACTATTTTAATTGTGCGTACCAAGGGAATTCTCGCACGTGGCGCTGAACAGAATAACTTTCCTACGAATTTCTAACCTTTCTTGGCGAATTGCGTTCTGTAAATTTGAAATTAACTTTAATCTCACACGAGAAGTTATAACTGATAAATAGTTCACTTACACATTTACTTCCATGCGGGTGCACACGCATACCTTGTTTCCTATGTATTCGATAGGGTTTGCTAATTAAAAATTAGCGTATTGAACTTACAAAGTTAAGGTCTAAGCTTTTCCTAACTAGGACAACTTATTATTAACACTTCCTATTCTAAATGTGTACTGAATCGTTCTCGACTTCAGTCACATAGTAATAAAAATATAGCTGCCAAAACTTATGGCGTCCGCGCAGAATTGCGGAAAAGTTAGCTAACTAAAAGACGAACGAGAGACACCGCTCTCGTAAGCAAGCGCAGGAAACGGTGAAGAGAGAACAGAGAGAGTTCCTTCTTGGATGCACGGCCTTAAATCAACTATGAACGAGGCGCCAATACCACGTCATAATCTGCCGGCTAATCAGATCACGGGAATCGGGATCCGTCGAAGAGCGGTCAATTCCATCACATGGGGTGACGGGGTAAATGTCAAATCTCGCTATTGCTTCATGACAAATACAAACGCAATTCATTTAAAAGAAAAGTTAAAATTCCTTTTAAATTAAATCATGAATTAAATTTGTTAAATCAACTAAATTCACTAAGCTTAAGAAAAACCAATTATTTAGCCTAAATTAATTCAAGGTTCACTATTCTAACCTCTCCAACTTAAATTAAATTAGATTAAATTAAATTAAAATTAAGTTGAAAGCTAAAATTAAACAAACACATTTTCTTTGCCCTTCGCCTTAAAGTAATCATTTCGGAATATTTTCTTAATTTACATTTTTTTCTTTCGAAGCTTTACAAAAATAACAATTAAAAATTCGATATTTCAACAATGGATAGTGTGCATATATGAGTGTTGTCACAATATATATATATATATATATATATATAAACAGAAAATGTACTATCAAAAATAAAATAAAATATGTCATCAACACCCATTGGTTGATTTCATATGGATTGACCCCTGGACGTTAAAAATGGATGGCCCTGATGCCAAACACAGAAGACAAACAACAACTACCACTTTTTAAAATTAAAATTCATACATTATTAAAATAAAGTAACAGAAAAACGGAGGTTGTTGGATAAAATATATTTTCATATTTAATTCAGCGTGAAATGTTCTATTAGGATCACATATTTTGCTCCTTGTGCCAAAAAAAATAGTTTAATTTTGTTTCTTTGTGTAATTTGCACCGAAATTTCTACTTACAGCTCATGTAACAACAGATAAAGAAGATTGAGACTTCGTAGCAAATGAAATACGTGGATATCTGTTATTTGAGATCTCAAGCCCATTTTCCCACCCAAGGTTTAGAAGTTTCCACGTAAAAAACGTAATCCTTTCCCTTCGTTACTATAATAAATCCTGCATCTTCGTTTGAAAAAAACGAAAAAAAAGATTTTAAATTCTAAACCTGGAATTCCTAAATAGGAATATATTGGACGTTGTGGTAAAATTAAAAATTTTATCCAGTGTCTTTTTAAATAATCTATGTTAGGTTAAGACTGACATTCCGTTACATGGATTTTGATCACGTGATTCGTGGCTCAGATTTGAATTCAGTTACGAATGTATCTCAATGAAATGAAACACAAACTGCTTTCTGACGTTTTTAAACTGTAAATTTTAATTCCACTACTGATATAATACATCACATTCACACAATACTTGAAATATTTTTTTTTCTCCAATTTCCTAATACTATTATTATAAATTTAATCGACCTCTTAATTTTTAAAAGATCCTGTATTTTTTATTAGCATCGGACAGCTTTTCAAAACCACGGCCCCAAAGGCCAAGTAAATCCTCGACGTTCTTTGATCAAGAAATCACTATTGGACAGAACCCTCGTATGAAACTGCGCTCGCACTGATGGTTGCACTTGACTCGTCGAATTAGAGGCTAATAAACTGAAGTGCGATTTCTCAAGTAGTTCCTTGGCTTTGATACCTACAATCTACAGAAACAAAGAAATAATAATTACATCTCTACAAGCAAATCCATTCAGACAGGATATCTCCCTACTGGGTTTCCTAAAATGTTAAATCTGTTAACACCCTCTGACAATTTTCTCTGTAAAAAGAAAGAAATTTTTCATTTTATTTTTCAAAAAGTGTTAAAGTTGCTTAAAAAGAGAAGGGGAATTTTCCCAACATGCACAAGAAAAATAAAACCAATAATTCATGCTAATTGCTAGTAAACGAAGTGGAGTCTGTGGAACGGCCGTTTCATCAATGTTATGAATCTAAGCTAAGGCATGAATTGTTGTTTTTATTTTCTTTGTGCATCTTGAGAAATTTCCCTTTTGTATTGAAACACCTACAGTACGTTAAACTTTATTTGCTAATGTGAAAGTTGCTTTACCTCCTCAATCTCAATCAACAGATAAAGATTAGGTTAGATATCCCACTATGGCCCATTGGGACGCTGGAGGCATTTAAGTGACCCAGGACTGAGACCAGATGTAAATCAACGTTTAAAGTTGAAAAAAAAAGCTACATTTGTAAATTATAATATTTGCTGAATGCTAACCAACAATAAAATTTTTTTATTATGGGGGGGGGGGGGGGGGAGGGAATTAAATCTGAATTACTTAAATTTTATCGTTGGATTTATATCTAGTAAAACTCCACGAGGTTAGGGACAACTGTTCAGTGGTCGGTTAAAATTTCAACCAATTAAATTCGTGCAAAAACCTTACTCGCAGTCTGAAGCTTTGATTCCTCCCTTGAAACCATCCTAATGCTTTACAGAATATCGCGCAGCTACACGGAGATATAAAGCAAATTTGGATGCTTTGTCATCTGGAAATTCATCGAGGATATATTACTGCAACCTGATGCACCAGCATGCAATTGTACATTTCTATATCGAGTATTAATTTCAATTTTAAGAAGCAGTAGATTTGAAAGGCCAGTTCTACTGCAAATAATCCGACAGTCGAATGAATTCTCTCTCAAAAGTTCGCTTAAGGCTCTTTATTCACGTGGTTTGCTTTCAACTGTTGCAGAACACTATCAATACGATTGTTAACTGTATATTATTAAGGCCATGTTCAGTAAATGAGCGCGGCCTTAATTCTTTTGGTAGGACAGTATCGGAGGAGGTATTTCTTTTTATGAGGATATAGTGATCTTTTATTCATTACAGGAAGTGTCAACATTTACTTAATGTGTTTTATATACAGGGTGTATCAAAACCCTCTGTACCACGACAAGTCTCTTTCGTCTATGAATGTATATCCGCTGACGGCAACCTTTGGTGCTAGAGGGCGCTATTTAGCGATGCTAAAATCGGCTAGAGGGGAAGTATGGAGCACCAAGACAAGCCTAAATGAATGAAAACAAGCATGAACAATGTTTTTATTCAAAGAAGGTGCTCAACAGCAATGCATGCACGGCACCGTCAAAGTTTTGATTGCTGTACATTTTGAAAGATTCCCGACATTTTGCGAACAGTTGCAGCGGCAACAGCGATTCCTGTGACAAGGTCTTCATGTGAGTTAATGGGAGTCTCGTACATTAGGTTCTCCATGAAAGGAAGAAATCGACACATGTTAAGTCGGGTGATCTTGGTGGCCAGGCCACAGCGCCTTCTAGTACCGAAGGTTGCCGTCAGCGAAAAAGGTTTGTCTTGATTGCTCTTTATCTACCATTAAAATTTGTACTCCTAGTATAAATATAATATTATTTAAAAATAAACTTCAGTTAATAGGTTAAAATCCTTCAGTTTTTGCAACTGTAAATTCAAAGTTTAGTGGACAGCGACCTAAGTTAAAAGCTGCAAAATGTTTAATAATTAAAGAAATTAAATTCAAAAAAAAAATAAACAGATAAATAATTAAGGAAAGTAATGATTTCTAACCTTGTTATCACGACGGAGTCTGTGCTGAGGAGACGATGTACTGAGGAAAGATGTCTCGGGTAGAAAGTAGTCATTGTCCGATAGGACGTTCTCACCTCTGTCAAGAAAATTGTATCCCGATGAGGAAACGAACGAAGGCAGAATCTGCGTCGAGTTTTCAAGAATGTAATTGAGCATTGATTGAAAAGATACTTTCTGAATTAAGAAGAGAAAGAGAAGATTGTGGTTTAGGCATTGTTTGTATAGTTCATCATCACAATCAATCATAAAAAAAGGGCTAAAAATTACAAAAAAAAAATAAAATAATATATATTGGCGTACTCAGCAAATGTAAACGCTTGAATAGAACTTCAGTGAACAATGACAGGCAAATAAGCGTGACAAGGCTTACTGATTTCACGTGATTACGTGTTGTGCTAACGACAACAATGATATACGTAACAATCTACTGCCCTACATTAAGTAAAACAAGCCAAAAAATCAGTTTTATGTAATTTCAGTAAAATGAACCCCGCTGGTAAACACACTCACAATCCTTTTTTTTGCCCCAGCATCTAGTGTAATCATGGCAACAGAGGCTTAAATGGTTTCTACGTTTCAGACCACACTGTAGAAAGAAGGGAAGATGTAACATGCAATCAAAATACATTACAATTCAGACTGACAAATTCTGGTAATGAGAGCTCTGAGTAATCGATGAGCTAAAAATTATGTCAGTTGAAAATCTTCCGTTAATATGACCTATTCGATCAAGTAACATTGCCAATAGCATATGGTTCTCTGAAAAAGATGATCTAGTTGCAAAATCCCTCACAAAACTTCATAAATAATTACTTAGGAGTTAAACCACATTTTTTATTATCCCTTGCTTTGTCTATGTGAATAAACCTTGCAATATTCATAACAAAGATGCAAAATTAAAACTGATCGTTGTGACACCTTCAATAAACTTAGGTATTTTTCAGATTGATTCATCATGCCTTATTCAAAACCGTATCACCACTTTTTGGCAATCTCATAGAGAAACGATTCTGTACTTAACTAGAATTTTATCTCGTTACCTTTTATCACAAGATCTTTATACTGCGGATACCTTCTTCTCGTAACATATCACACTACCCCATTTTCACTTTCCTTTTCTACCATGTGATCACACTGCAAAACCCAGTTACTATTTACTTTGAACCAAGTAGTAAAACTGAACCTTAACAAATGCCTTTTAAGTAAATGGCGTGGCTTCAGAATATCTTATATAACTATAATTTCTATTTTTTTTTTCACTATTACATACTTATCTGTTATTCAAATGTTTTAATAGGTTTTCAAAAGAGGCTTTCTCTTACTGCTTTCCATTTGCACTGATATCCTTTTGTTTGCCACAGAATAGGAGCCACGTGATTAACCAGTTCATCTTTTAAATAACTATCAGTCCATCCTGTAACAGAATTAATTGTACACAAGCGAATGGTTCCTATCAAATACTGAAGGAGGCGCAGGTTCTGTTCGGGGAGGCTTTGGATGACTCTAAACGACAAAATGGAAAAGGAATTCAGCAAAACGTAAAACTATCGACTTTTAATTTTGCACGATGGAAATTTTAGTTAATCTCAGCTTTAGAAAAACATTACCTGTGATTGACTGACATCCTAAAAATGTTCTTATATAAACAATGATAAAGAATTGACGAAAAAAAGTAATGATTTACCTCCTTAGAGAATTAATAAGAAAATGATCCACACCAGGGTAACTGAACAATAGTGATCGCTTCAAGAAATGAGCAATTGATTCCCATTGGTCATCCACTCCCATCACAGGAATTGGCAGTCTTTCCAAAAACTCCTTAAGAAAACAAAAACAATAATTAGAATACTTTCCTGTAAGTAGTCATAGGATATCCATCAAATAAAATTCAAATAGGAAATACAAAAGAAAAGAACAACAAAATTTTCCTTTCTTTTTTTTTAACTTTTCTTAACTTAAGATATCTAAATAAATGACAATATCCAAATTGCCTATCAAGTCAGTATGGACCAACCGAGAGCAGCCAAACTTCGCCGATTCTTGTTTGAAGGCACAAAGGACTTAAGTTTGTGCTGATCGTTAAGCGCCTGATGGAGCCACTATCTCTAGACCAGCGTTTCCCAACCGGTGGGTCGCGGAAGAGTTACAGGTGGGTCGCGACTTGATCCTAAAAACTATCAGAAACCATCGAATAAACCATCAGAAAAGATCAGAAAAATCGAAAATCGATCATATATAAGGAAGGGATACGATACAAATATGGTTTTGTTCTATATTCTTCTATTCCTATATATGTGGAGGTATTCTTATAAGGAAAGGTGGGTCGCCAGCTGAAAAAGGTTGGGAACCACTGCTCTAGACGATATCCCAAGCAAGTATTAACTGGACCTAACCTCGCTAAGTCTCATTTCTTTATTATCGATATTACAAAGAATGATTTAAGTTTTTATAAAACATTGCTGTGAAAACACTTGCCTACCATTTTACAGGAAAAGTTGTTCTGATATCGAAACAAATGAAATATGGTCTTTTGAAAAACAAAACAGTAAATTTAAATATCACTTATTTTGATTTCTTACTTTATAAAATACATATAGAAACAATGAATGCATTTTTAATACAGTAAAATAAAATACACAGGTAAATTTGGTGTTGTCTTGTTTTTTGAGGTCGCTACATAAATATTTACGCATTCATTTTCAGTCAAAATGGTCATGAAGCGTTAACATACTGTTCGTTTTCGAAAGCGAGAATCACAACTCGCTGACGATTCTACTCCGCAGAGGGGTGATATGCTGAGATGGGCACTTTCCTAAGACCTGTTTTTTTTAGAAGCATGCACGTGTATTTTCGGATGCTTACTGATTAGAATCTTTCTATCAGTTCTTTGTTTTCTATTTCGTTTGAATTCGATTGAAAATTTCTATATTTATTCTTCACATGGTTAGTTCAAGTGGAAATAAAGCTTTCAGGAGTGCCACTAAAATCGAATTCCTATGCCCCCGACATCTGGGATTTTATTTTACATCGAAGAACAAAACTGTTGTATACCTATTTAAAGTCTAAATTAAAAAAAAAAAAAAAAATGTGAAATTCTTTTGGACATTTTTGCTTTTAAGAAAAAAATAACGGAGAAGCATTTTTACAATATTATTTATTCTTTTCAAAATTCTTTCCCGAAAAGCGCAAATAGAACGCAGCTACTAGTAAACTAACACTGATAAAAAGTAAATATCCCATCTTTGTTTCTCCTCACCCCTATTTTGCTGAAATCGAAGGAGACCTGACGCATGCGCAAAAGCGTTGAAGGCTCTCGTAAACAAAACCGAACAGTATTAGCTCTCGGTAACAACGTAAATAAAAATCCATCATATTGCAAAGAGATCATTTCGCTTGATTACTAAACATACGAAAGATACAAAAACAATCCATACGATTTATTATCTTACTGTGAGGACGACCATGGCACAGTTGGCGGAGTGTTGTAGCAAGAGCAGTGGGTGATCTGTACTTCTACGCAGTTTTCTCTTCAGTTTCTGAACTTTGAGCCATGACTCAGTTGGCGGGAAATTTAAATCGTCTATGTTGCAAATTATGTGGGAGAGAAGAGACTAAGAAATAAAAGAAAAAAAAGATGCAAACAAAATCAAGATATCCAAATACAAGTTACGGTTAACCTAAATGCAATAATAAATAAACTATTCCATTGCAGAGATTAAATCTCTCTTCACACAATTAAAACTTTAAATTTAATAAATATTGCTTAACTTTTTTTTTAAATAAATTTTATATCCAGTGCGCTTTTGTACAATTAGGAAATGTTTTCAAATACAACTTTTATTTATAATAAATACTGTTCAAAACTCATTGTAGCGGCGCTACATAATAACTGCAGGTAGAATTCTGTTACGTACCAGAAGTCGAGGATGAATGTCAGGACCTGACCAAACTTCTCTTAAATCCACGCCGTATTTTAATCTACAAAGATAAGAAAATAACTTAAGGTCCTGTAAGCAATTCAGGCGACTGCAAACCTTTTTATTTCTTTTACCAATGCACCTGAAATTCTGAAAATTTAAATATTAACTTGTGAAGCATCTGGGATTTTTATTTTCTTGTTTTTAATTTTCAAAATATTCCGCAATTAATTAAATTAAAACTCAAAAACAGTCAGGGTGTTTTTGAGGTATTACTCGGTATTTTCAACTCAAAAAAATTGCACGAAAACCTGAAATGATAAAAAAATTATAAAATAATATTTTGTACTTAAAATATTTATTATTAGTGCAACAGTTAATTTTTAAAAAAAATTATTTAATCCCTCACAATTTAACAAAAAATATATTTTTTTAAAAATTAACTGTTGCACTAATAATAAATATTTTAAATACAAAACATCAATTTACAAATTTTTTATCATTTCAGGTTTTTGTCAAGTTATTTTGAGTTGAAAATACCGAATAATACCTCGAAAACGCCCAAAAAAATTGACTGTTTTTTCAATTGTAATTTAATTAATTACAGAATATCTTGAAAATAAAAACAAGAAAATATAATTCCCAGATGCTTCACAAGTTCATGTTTAAAGTTTCAGAATTTTAGATGCATTGGAAAAAGAAATATATAAAAGAAATAAAAGGTTTGCAGTCGCCTGATTTTGCTTGAGTCAGGACCTTAAACAACGTATACATGGTCAGTTCAAATATTGTTTAAATAAGAACTCTTATATGAAAAAGCTTTAAAGAAAACAGTTTGGTAAAACTTGATTTTTCCAGAAAGCGCAGAGTATTATCTCTGGTAAAGTCAACCACAAAAATATTTTGAAAATGATTGTTTAGAAAGAGGGGCTTCACTGTAGCTATGGGCGTCTTACACAGAAACAAACCATATCATTTATCCTGTGAGAGATAGAAATGGTTTTCTGTCACAGTACGTTAAAATTTTATTCAACTTAAATCTCTTAATTTTATTAACAATTTCTTAAATGTAATGATGTTTTAAATCGTAGCGAAATAAAACAAGTAGGCCTAAAGGAATTAATCCCAATAAAACATTTGAAATTTCTAAAAATTAAAGTAAAATTATACATCTTTTAAAGAAATGCAATTGGCTCTGATAACATTTTCTGCGTCAACTTTAAAGTAACAGAAGTTTTAAAAAAAATTATACTTCAGATCAGAAATTCTTTCTTAAAATACTTTCTTTTTTTAACATATCAAAAAAAAAAAAAAAAAAAAAAAAATCAGCATTTGTAATGTTTAAAATTATTGAAATAAATTTGCTTACAAGTTTTCGATTTTTTTTTTTTTAATTTTATAAAGTTATAAGAAAATTTCGAATCTTCAAAAGAATCTATTTCAATCGTCAAAAGTATTTCTGCTAACAAATTCAGAATCTACGATATTTATTGGCGGATATTAAAGAAATGGCCGATACAAACTTGAATAACGTTGAGAATTGAAAATTTTAAAGTAAATTTTTTAAACTAGGCCTTTTGCAAAAAGAATTTTTGGAATTAGCTTAAATTAGGGAAAAAAAAAAAAGGACAACGTTCGTTCAGAATATCATAATATGGGGATATATTTGCTAGTCACAAACTTAATTCTTTTATAAAATTTTCATATTTTTGGAAGGTCGGATCAAAACAATAATTTTGTGTTTTCGTGCATGTCTTTTCGTCCGCAATTTCAAACATACAGATTTCTTAGATTTAATTAAAGAAGTTCCTACCTGTAATCTTCAGCCATAAATTATGAAAGGAAAATAAATATTAGGGTGATTTGATTACTAAGCCTATTTGTTGACTTGTTTTAACGGGGACATTTTGCGATGAGATGATCTTCCAATGCAATCACGTGAATAATGTCTGGCAATAATCAAAACCACTCAACAAAAGAGCTTGAGACGTTTGTTATTTTTCTATTATTATAAGTAATTAAAAAAAATGCACGAACGAAATGCTTTGATCATTTGTCTACCAACATTTCTGCTTATTTATTTATTTATTTATTTATTTATTTATTTATTTATTTATTATTTATTTATTTAATTTATTTATTTATTTATTTTAACAAGAAACCACTGCTAATATATAAAAAAATAAGGTTTCTGTACCAATGCATAAGCTACCAAAATTTCTCCGTAATCCCAAAAATGATGTGTATCTTTTGAGGTTTTAATAAAAGATAACATAATTACTTTCCCCTTAATGTATTAACATTTCCCTCTTAAAACTACCCGAAAACAAAATTACAGATCGCGGTTCTTCAGCAGTTCCGCATATTTTTCTATTGATCTGAGCATTTGATTGCTAATTGTCACATAAAACCTACAGAGAAAGAATAAAAATAATATTTGTTTTTAATGAATTGAGCTAATATTTAACACAACAAATTCTTATATCGTCGTAGTGTTATTTTAATATGTTTTTCATCTCGAGTGCACTGACGTAAACAATGACGCGAGTCTACAAATACAATCAGAGGCAATAGTTAAACCGAACTTCTTCTTTTATTGTTGCTCTTGTGTTCAAATTCTCACACATCATGTGAAGCAACCGGCGCGTTATGTTCCTTTCTGTCAACTGCGAATTCTACCAAATGGTTGATACTTATTTTCTTCTTCCTTTTTTTCTTTCTGATAAAATAAATTAAAATGACGAGGCAAATGAAAGCTGACAACACTATAACATCAGAGCATCTGCTGTTGGTTAATCCGCAGCGGCTTAGTACATGTCAGGATCATCGGAAGAACCCAGGGTTTGTGGCAATGTGTGGATGGGTTGATCACCAGCGCAGGTTCGATCCCCTCAATATGTCGCCCAAAACGAAATTCTCCGATTTCTTAAATGATGTATCGAAATGGTTTCTCCGTGCTGCGCATCGGATGTCAGTCAAACCTCGAGACTATAGGTAAAATAAGCAAATATACTAATTGCTATTAAGATTTAAATTAAAGATGTGTATTTAGATTGGATCAACCTCCAAAATCAGGAAAACTGAATTTATTTACTTGAGATTGACGGTCCTCAAAATCGTATTTAGGAAACATTCAATGATATCTTTTCATCAGAGGTTTATTACTATTTTTTTTTTTTGATGCACTGATAATTCTTAACTATATATCTATAAAATTTTAGTAAAGCGTGTTTGTAGCTAAGTAATACAGACGATGCTAGGGTTGCATGTTGAATATCGTCCAACTTCATACTTAGGTTAATGTACCCAATGGCCGGCGGGCGTGGCAGTATTTTAAACATGGCAGATAATGGGAAACGAACAATTAACTAGTAAAAAGTAGAATGCTTACTTCAAAATGGTTTTGCACGATCTTTTACTAGAAAAACTAAGCCTCATCTGGCTAACTGCGATCTTGAGATAACAGTGTGCAGCTGAAGTCACCACGACCGCCGGCCTTTGGAAGTACCATGTTCTGCATTCTGGCCCATACTTTTTATTACAATAATTTAATTTAAATTGCAAAATGAATCTATGTCGCCTTGGGTAGAAATATACAGAACGCTTCGATTTTACAGCCTAATATTGAATTGTATTTTGTTAGCGCATCAACATCCCTTGTAATCTTGACGAAGATATTATATTTTTTTTTTACTAATACCCTTTCTATTTAAACGGAGAAAATTGCAAAAAATTTTGACACTAAAAAGAGAAATTCTATAAATCTAAATCTGCACATAAAAAGTTCACAATTTGAGGAAAAAGTCTATCTCGTGCAGCGCTCTCTCTCGCCTGCATGTTTGCCTGTCTTATGTAAGCATTGCTCTGATCGCCCCCCTCCCCCTTGTCAGCAAAAATAAGCGAATCTTGAACCCCTTCCAACCCTTTAATACTTACATAATACTTGAATGATCCCTTACCGTATTTAACCAATATCACTTGAATTGCTCAATTTCTCATGATAGTCCAGTCGACAGGTAGTTTCAGATAGAAAAAGGTCACAAGTTAATGAAATTTTGGGATGTTGTTCAGGGATGGTTAATTAACATTTTCTCAAGTTTTGGACCTCGAGGACCCTGTGCGAAAAGACGAGGGGGGAGGGGGAGAAAACTGCAAAAGTTTCGACCTTCCTCCGGTTTTTCCTCAATAACTTTTTTCCCTTACGTCCTACGGCAAAAGCATCCCTATACTTTTTTGTAGAGTGTTAAATTTCCTTCAATTTTGACTAATCAAACATGCTGGTATGTCAATTCGTTACCGAGATATGGCGCTTCGAAAAATATGTCATTGTTCAAAATTCGCTAAAAAAAGCCCAAAAATGCAGAATTCCACATTATTTCTTCTGTTATACCCGAATTATGATGAAATGTTGTTGTAATTATGGTTCATGGTTACTTAGCTTTTGTGAATTGGGGTTGGGTGGGGGAAGGGGGGAGCGGGGATGGGGTGGGGGTGTCCAAAGTTGGTGATTGTAACCAGGAGCCATAACTACAACAACATTTCATCATAATTCGGGTATAACCGAAGAAATAAGGTGGAATTCTGCATTTTTGGGCATTTTTTAGCGAATTTACAAAAATGACATTTTTTTCGAAGCACCATATCTCGGTAACGAATTGACATACAAACATGTTTGATTAGTCAAAATTGTAGGAAATTTAACGCTCTACAAAAAAATATAGGGATGCTTTTGCCGTAGGACGTAAGGGAAAAAAGTTATTGAGGAAAAAACGGAGGAAGGTCGAAACTTTTGCAGTTCCCCCCCCCCCTCCTCTTTTCGCACAGGGTCCTCGAGGTCCAAAACTTGAGAAAATGTTAATTAACCATCCCTGAATAACATCCCAAAGTTTCATTAACTTCCGACCTTTTTCCACCTAACGCCACTTTTTCCAACCTGTCGACTGGACAATGAAGCCGCTCTGTTTAGAAGGATCTTGCTGTATAGTTGGTGAAAGAAAAAGAAGTGATTTTCTACCCTATTCATAAACTAAAACTCCAAGACCAATCAGAATTGAAATATCACTGGACGATTTTTTTGTTTGAGACTTCGAATAAACGAAAATATCAGTTTTGAGCGGATGATGTGTAAATTAGATCATTGGCTCTCAACAGTCAACTGTATTTCGTAATAGGGAATTAAGAAGGCACTCCAGTTTCGCTAACTTATTTCTAAACAAACTGTACATGAAAGCTGAGCCAGTAGCGTAAGAAAAATCTGATCGGAGGGGAGGCAGAAAAAAAAAATTGTTTGTTTTTTCCACATAAAGTAAGAACTTTTTTTTTTTGAATAAGATTTTACGAGTGTTAAAAAATTTGTAAATGACTGGCCTGCCAATCGAAACCTGGTTATTTTTTAAATTGTCTATATACGTTTTTTAAACTTTTTAAATTGTGTGTCTGGCCTTAACATTCTTACTTTATAACATAATTAAAAGTTATTATCTTAAGAAAAAAAGGATTATTAAAAGGGGAATTCAAAGAATACCCATTGAGTTTCAATTTCCCCTTTTCATGTTATATTCCTGCACGTTAAACTGTCCTATTTCTGGATTAATTGAAATTGTGAAATACAGGGTGTCCCAAATTGAAGTATACACTCTTTGAAACGTTATAACTCAGCAACGAAATGAGTTAGAAACATAAGGTGTGTTGTGTATGATCCAGACGGCACTGGAAAAGCATAGCAACACGCTTACTGTTGTTCATTTGTTTAGAAACCAAAATGACGGTGAGATTTTCATTCGGTGAACGTAAGTGGATACTGAAGTGTTATTGGAAAGTGGAGAATGCTGTTGAGGCTCAACAACATTGGAGGGTTGAATTTGGTACACCACCGCCAACAAGGGTAACAATAACAAAACTCCGAGACAAGTTTGAAGCCGAAGGAACAGTGAAAGATGTGTTGAAATGTGGGTGCGGCAGAAAGAGAAGTTCCACTGATAACGAGTGTTGATGCCGTCATGGAGGTTTTTGCACGATCCCCAAAGAAGTCAGTGAGGCAATGCTCTCGTGAAATTGGTATCGCCAAATCCAGTGTTCATCGAATTTTGCGAGGTCAAAAATGGAAGCCTTACATTCTGCGACTTGCCCACGCACTAAATGAGGACGACCCAGATATAGGCGACTGCAATTTTGTGAGTGGTTCCTGCACAAGTGTGACGAAAGGGAGGATTTTCAAGACTTAATTGTTTGGTCAGATGAAGCAACTTTCAAACTTAATGGCACAATTATTCGTCATAATTGTGTGTACTGGGCTAACGAAAACCCAAACATCATTGAAGAAAAGGTCGTCAATCTTCCAGGGATAACGGTATGGTGTGGTCTGTCCTCCAGAGGATTACTTGGGCCGTACATTTTCGAACTTATTGTCACTGGTCAGACTTAACTGCAGATGTTGGACTCATGATTGCATGTCTTAATGATCTCTTCGAGAATGGAAATGAGGTTTACTTCCAAGAAGACGGGGCTCCACCTCACGTTCATATCGATGGGACAACTTTCCTCGATCACACATTCAATCACAGATGGATAGGACGAAGAGGAAATTCGACGGAGTTCCCGCCTCGATCTCCCGATTTAACCCCTCTCGACTTCTACCTTTGGGGAACTTTAAAGAACACGGTGTACGCCACAAACCCACAAACACTGAAGGAATTAAGAGATCAGATTGAACATTCCATCAATGACATTCCATTGGCTACAATCCAGTCGGTATGTCGCTCTGTTCGACGTCGGTCTTGGGAGTGTACTGTGGCAGAAGGTGGACATTTTGAACATGTACGGGCTTAAGGAAGTTTACAGAATAAAATACAACACACCTTATATTTCTATCTCATTTCGTTGCTGAGTTATAACATTTCAAAGAGTGTATACTTCAATTTGGGACACCCTGTATAAGGCAAAGATGCATTCGAATTTTTCTGTCTGTTGTAGAACAAGATTAATCGAACTGTGCAGTGAAATAGATGATGGGAAGAATATGATTTAACTGCATTCCGATTCAATTAGCATATCTCCTAAAAACCTAAGAAGTTGAAAGTTAAGAATTGTGTACAGAAAGAACTGAACTGATGCTAAATCTTACAAAAAGAGAACATGATCTCTGCAACGAACCTTCCAAGCATTGACAGTTGATTTGATTCATGCAGTCCTTACTGAGTCATCTGAAGCAATGGATTGATCTGGTAGATGTTCATTGAGGACTAATACATTATTCCAAAAAAACAAAATTGAAGAAAGTTATCTAAAGAATATAATTGAAATAAAAAAACATTGATTAAGAATTTCAGATTTACTGAAATTCTCCTATCTTTGCAGGAGTGACCTGTTATGGATTCATAAATACCTTAATTTTTTAGATTATTTTAATTACCTTCATTTATAAACTAATTTCTTAACTAATGTAATTATGTTATCACTAGTAAGTTTAAATCCCATTATTGGAACAGTATTGCCTGATGTCCCAATATTGCATGGGTAATATTATATTAGTTTGTCTCTATCGGCCAACCCTGGCCAATGTGCAGTGAATATTGGGGTGCTACAGAAGTTCGGAAATTATATGAACGAAATATTATATATGAGTAATGAAGATTAATACCGTTTTAGTGAGGATTGATAATTTATTACAGATTTTACTATAAATTATCTTAATTCATGATCATCGGAGCGCAGTGGTGCCTCAAAAGAAAAAATGAACAATAAAAAAGCTCACTAATGAAAAATTAGTGAGGAAATTCATGTGCCAGCCGTGCGCCGGCCTCAATGAACTTTTTTTAAAGCATAAAAATTCAAACTGCGCATTTGAATTATTATTTAACAACAATGGGCGAGACCAAATTGTTTACCAAGTGACATCCTGGAACATGGAGACCTTATTGTTTTACTGGTGACTGCTGCTGGCTGATGATCGCCAAAGAGCGTGAAACAGCTGTCCCAGGATGTCACTTGGTAAACAATTTGGTCTCCCCTATTGTTTATCTCAATTCATATTAAAGTTAGTGAAATTAGCTTCATTTTTTTTTTAAAGCTTTTTTTTTTCTTAAACAGAACCACTATAAGGGTAAAGAAGCAGTTTCGAACATCTTTGCAGTGCATTGGGATCGATACCAAACTCACAGTGAGTAATTACATTGAATGCATTAAACTAAGTTTTAATTAAAGATATAAGAAAGAAAATTAGAATTCAATCTCACAGATAAAATGCTGGTAAGACAATTGAATCTAATTTTTATAAGAAACTACTTTGTACCTGGATAGAAGCGTAACTCCTAAAACATCCTATTTCTGTCTGTAATGTTTAGTACCAAATAGGGTTAAATATTCGATCTTAAATCAAGATGAATACTCCGTGTGTTGATTTATTAGCCCAAAAACCTACAAATTTTTATCATAATTCTTTGTTTAATGTAGATTTAAGCAATCCAATGTCAGTTTCTTATTGATTTTGGAACAGCTTCATTGGAGTAGTGATTGGGGGGGGTTGGGTAGATATTGTAACCCACCCCCTCCCCATTGCATCTGAAAATGGAAAAAAAAATCCAGAGTTTTAGACCTGTTTTTTTTTTCTTTTGGTTGGAAAATTCATTGCTTTATTTGAGACTTTTCCCCATTCCCGAAAAGGACACAGTTTTTTTTTTTTTTGGTTGAATGATCGACCATTATAACCTTCCCCCCTCCTCCCATTTCAGAATTCTGAGTACATCCATGTACAGCTTGGTCTCAGAAATAAGGAGTCTTGAATCAAACCACTATTGTGAAGTACAATAACAAATACTGTCAACCCGAAAAGAAAAAAAAAAAAATGTAAGGTTATAGTTTAATGATGTGAGGCAGAGGCGTCACTAGGGTTGGTGTCACCCATGGTGTCACCCATGTGTTCCCCCCCCCCCAAAAAAAAAACCAAACCTAAAACTATCTGTTCAACCAAAAAAAAAAAAAAAAAAAAAACATTCTAATACTATCTGTTCAACCAAAAAAAAAAGGAAAACCTTGTAAAATCATTTTGGTGTCACCCCTTGTGATGGTGTCACCCGGTGCGGTCCGCACCCCCCTAGTGACGCCACTGATGTGAGGTATTATTATATGTAAGGAATACTCTTTTTACAAATTCTTAAAATATTATAAAGGCAATATATATTAAGTTAGATTTATACAGTTTAGTTTACTGTGAGTCTCCATTGAATAACATTTGAATTCAAATATTTCTTATAGGACTTCCTCAGCCATTTGTCGCCTGTTATATTGGGAGACGAGGATTCATGGCACGAAGTTGCTACTCTATTGAAAAACAACGTTTACAATACTTGTCATATTGAGTTGATTGAACTGATTCGTAAGTAAGTTCCTTTGACATTTGATCTTAATTTTGCCGTCACAGATCTTTAGTTGTAAGTAAGAGAAATGGCATAATCAAACAACAATGACATACAATCTTTAATAATTCCAAGGTATGCAAATGATTGTTAATGTTCAAATTATCTCCATTTGATCGTACACAATGCACATAAATAATATAGGCTAAGCCCTGAAAGAAACTGAAACTGCTTCAAAGTAATGTCCTTCGGATGACTTGTCACTCTTCTGATAACCTTAATGTCTTTTAGAACCCTGATAATTCTCCTTAATAATAATAAAATCTTCTGGTGTAAAATTGAATGAAATTGTTTCATAAATGAATTCATTGCTTTGTATAATGCTGAGAAAAAAATTGTCATATTCAAAACTTATAATACAGATAAACTTACATGAATGTTTTGTTTGCTTTTTATCAATCAGTGAATGGTTATCTATCTTACTTTTAATCACATGACCAAATCTTAAATTTGTTTTTGTCAATCAGAGAAGACGAAATTTTAGATCTGTGAAAAGTTAGGAGGTGGAAGAATATACAATGTCATTTAAGAAGTCTTGGTGAAGTTGATAGTTGCCACTCCATGTCTTTTAGTCTTGGGAGCTGCACCATCAAATTTCACTGAAAAATGACAAGAGTGCTCTGCAACATTTAAATTATAACATAGTCAGCTCTTAAGGTTAAAAACAAAAACAAGGTTAAACTGTTTCATACAAATCATGAACAAATCTTCCATTTCCTCTGAAATGGAATCACAAATTAAAAAGATGTGAGCAATTTCTTTAGCAATGTCTTATATGTCGGTAGCCATTCAAATGATTAATTCTTTGATCTCTATTCAAAGTTCATCAGAATGTCTTTTTTATTCATTTGAAAACCTGGTCATCTTAGATTTAGGTTGTCCCTGCACATAATTATGTAATCATCATGTAATTGCACAAAACAGTGGGACAATAATGTATGTATGGCCGGTACGCACCGAAGTGCGCGCTTCGTATCTGAAGCCTCCGTGTTCCAGGGAGCGCTAGTGTTCCCAAGATGGCGAAACCCTAGCAGACTCCCTAGAATTCCAAGGGAAAGATACTGGGGTGGTTTCCCGTGGCCTTCCCCAGGACGCCATTAAGGAATAACGTCAGACCGAAGAGAAAGTGAAGAAGAGGCTGGACAACACAGGAAAGGAAATTGAAACAGCCATGCCACTGCCGGGATTCGAACCCAGGTACTGGCGCACTGGCCGCCACGGCTGACCGCCGCCGAGACCGCACGGCCACGCCAGCACGGCGGGACAATAATACACACATGATAATACTCACCTCGATAAATCTTTTGCTGGTCCACAAATGTTTCCCACATACTTCACCCTGCTTAAATAAAATTTGATGTATGAATGTTGACCATCTTCATATTTTCCAACAATGTCTTACTGCAACACATTATTTGAGAGCAATTGAAACAGTGTAATGTACAAATACCCAATCAGGACAATTTGCTATAGTTGTAAAAATATTGTACTACTCTCTATTGTAGCATTCACAGAACAAATAACGAAAAAAAACACATTAGTCTACCATAACTAAATCTTTCTTACACTCATTGGCTCAGTAAGAATCTTACAAGAATTATGTGCTACAGCATGGCTTTATTTATTAATTCAATCATTAGAAAGATTTATTTATTTTCTAATGTCTAGTCTAAGGTAAGAATCCTGTCAGCACAACTTTTCTTTGCTTTTCTCACTGATCGTATTAAATTCATTTGTTTGCATAATTGTGTGCAATTGTGGTGATTAAACTTTTATGGTATTATTCTTACTGTTTATTCCATGCATCAGCATCCAACTTTAAGGAAACTGGTACCACAGACCCGGTTGGGTTATTATTATTATATAAAAGTTTCAAACCATGGGTTTCCCCAGCTAACACAACATGGCGGGTCAAGGACCAAAGCACGTGTGCAGGAATGTTTAGGGATGTGTGGTTGTGTCCATAAATTTCCTAACTATGCGAGTATCACAGCCTTCTGGAGCCTTTATTATTATTATTATTGTTATTATAGTATAGTAATTGCATATGTGATTGTGATTATATGTATATATACTACTTGTTAATACTGATATGCTTTTATACATACATCATTATATAATCTTATAAATTATGTATTACATTATCTTAAAAACTGTCACATGTTTAGCTTTGTATGTATATGTATATGTGTGTGTATGTGTTTGTACGTATGGGTGTATATGTGTATATGTATGAATATTTGTAATTGTATGTTTGTGTATGTATGCATTTTATGTATTCATGTATGTATGATATGTATATTTATATACGGTTTTTACGGTTTTTAAACATTAATCATAGATTTTTATTTATGTATAACTTCCAAAAATTTAACAACCTTGTATACTTAGTTAACTGTTTATGTCAACTTCCCTTATTCAAAAAAAAAAAAAAAAATTTTTAATCCTAAGTTATGAATTAATATACTGTATAATCGGCAATTTTAGTCTCTTTACTTTTCTAAAAAATGCATATGTAACTAATAACTCAAATATATCAATATGAATGTACTCAACGGTAGCACCTGTTGATAGGAAGCTCTACAAATGCTTCCTAACAGGACTATGATAAAATGTAACGGAAATAAAATGAATGAATGAATGAATGAATGAATGAATTGCTTAAAATAAAAAAGGGTGAGGAAATGACAAATTCTTATTATATAATTCTTTACTTACTTTAATATTTACTGCCAGTGACTTTCTGTAATTGCAATTATTGAACTGCAACCACAATGGCAATGGCTTTTCATCCATTATATACAGTTGGAATTGCTTTATAATTCATAATCTACTACATATACATCCAAACTGGATTAGTTCTAGAACTTGCAAATATACAGCAAAGCTCGAGGAAGGGCCTGTCATCTATTCTGGTACAAGGCACTACTGTCCTCAAAATGAAAGATGACCGGCGGAAGTTTGAACTGCGCAGCCCTTCCGGTAGCTGATCAATTATGTTTTCCTGTCACAATGGACGCCCGTCGTCTGTTTTCACTGAGAAAGACATGTTGATAACGCCAAATTAAAACTTCTCTCGACTATTTACCGTTATTTCAATACCAGTTGCTAACAATAAGTATTTATATAAATAAATAAATATATATTATTTATAAATACAATGCTCTTTTGCAAAGTAACAAGCCTTTACCGTAATGGCGACGTCCAGTGATAAACTCATACGGAAGTGCCTGACCAGAGTACTCGATGATACATGCGCAGATCTCACAAAAACAGGGCGGCCATCATTCACTGGGAGCACAGTACAATGTAACTAGTATTTGGGGCTGATAAACAAACCAATTGGTATCGGACTGCACGTAGGGAGGCTTGCTGTGCAGTATGTACTAAAAACTTAAGTTGATGTGCATTTCCATTATATTTACTGTAATGTATTATTTCCTCTCCCTGAGTAATACTAAGAAGCAAAAAGAACATTCCAAAGTCCCATTAAAACAAGCTTCATTTTTTTTTATGGGAAATAGGAGTTGACTTCTGACCAATTTTTGTTTGGATGCTCCAATTATGAATCAGTTTTTTTTCCCCCTATTGGTTAGCCATTAATACAGATAATCATTATTAAAATATTTTTATAAGATCCAGTCATTATAAAAAGATGACAAGAACATAAATGATATTTTTCAAGTGGATATTATTTTACAAAAGAATAATGCTTTTGAACGAGACATTCATATTCATTTGTTTTGCTTTCCAGAATTTTAAAGGATCTTCCATCAGAGAATTTAAAGCAATTGAATCACATGATATTACTGATTTATCAATCGCCAATTTTACTTCTTGATCATGAAGAACTTGATAAGATTTTGGAGTCTTTAGCTGAATTACTGTGGGGAACTAAATATATTGAATGTCCTTGGGATCAGGTAAGATAGAAAATGCCTTTAGTAGAGAAATTTTAAAATTTATGCCGACTTGTCTCCTTTTCACTAGAAATTAAGCATTGAATTTGCAATATTTTTTCTGTAATATTCTGGAATGTTTTCATTTGTGTCCTTAATATGATGAAGAAAGAATTACCGTATATGCTCCAATAAACGCCGAGGCTCTTATTGTCGCCGGTCTCTAATAAGCGCCAGGCTGCAGAGGGGACACGGCCAAATAGTAGCCGGTCTCTAACAGTAGCCGGGTCTTTGATATTTGCCTACCGGTATAGTGTAAGCGTCCGTATCTTTTTTAGTCGTGCGTAATACCTTACGGTACATTGCCTTACAAAATGCTGCCGAAACGGTCATTTGACATTGCATTTAAGATTCGCGCGGTGGAATACGCGAAAGAAACTTCCGGTGAGGCGGCCGCCCGTCATTGCGGATTCGGACGTCGAATAGCAGCGAAAGGTACAGAAAGACATTGCCATTTATCTTTAACAGTCTTATATAGCCTGTGAAATTCAAATAAAGTAGCTGTTTGTAATATTAGCCGGTATTTATGTGTAAAAATATTGCGTTCTGAAGGTTTTTGTTAATATTGGCCGGCCTCTAATAGCAGCCGGTCTCTATTAAGCACCGGGAGCCGAGGCTAGTTTTGCAAATAAATGCCGGGGGCCTCTATTGGAACATATACGGTATACAAACATTGACATGCTTTTTTTCAATACTCCACTCAGAACATTTAAAAAAAACTAGAAACATACAGGGTTATTCATAATTTCATAACTAGCAGCTCAGCTGCAAAAAAAAAAGGATGCTTGTCTCCAAGATATTAAATGAAAGACAAACTCACCAAGTTTTCTTTTATAAATATTCTGTGTCCACCTTACGTGATGTAGCAGACATTCAGACGGTAATTCATTTCTTTCCATAGGTGATGCAGCATATCACTGTCGATGATTGCAGTTACGTTGGTGATATGATGTTGCTATTTGGTGAGGTAGGAGAACGAATTCTTTGTCCTTCGCGTACCTACAAAAGAAAAAGGTCTGAAGGAGAAAGATCTGGTGACCTTTGAGGCCAGAGGAGGAGTAAGGTCTGACCACCCCCGACTGTATACCCTATCCAACATTGTGGCAACTTGTCATTCAGATATCCACTTCTAAATCTGCGCTGCACAGCCACCACTGAACTTGTTTTCGCACAATCCAAGATGCAAAATGCTTCTCACATTGCAATCGTTTTGGCTGCGTCTGCACCCTAGCGTCAGTCAATGGAACTAGGATGCAGTGCTCTGCTGGGGAAAAAAACTTGGTCTTTCATTTGATATCTCGGGGGCAAACATCCCTTTTTTCGATGCCGAACTATGAGCCTCTGAAATGGGCCAAGGAATTATGAATATCCCAGTTAAGTAACATTGTACAACATTCTAGATTGATTTAGTCATAATATGTATGTAAGAAGAAGCACAGCTGATCGGCTTCCGTTATAATGAAATTCAACATTCTGTAAGTAAGGGGCCATTCAAGTTTTATGTAAGTACATTTTACTCATTTTAGACCCCCCCTCAATGATTTGGAAAATCTTATGTAGACACCCCCCCCCCCCTTTGTGTCTACATAAGATTTTCCAAATCATTAACAGTAAACACCACTGAACAATACATTAAAACACTCCTGAATTAAAATGTAACAAATAAAATACATTCATGTTTGTAAAAATTGCTACACCATGAAGGAACCATGAGAATGGAAGGAAATTTATTACACACATTACTAATAATAATAGAAACAATCGATTAAAGTTTCAGAGCAATTCAACAACAGTACTTGCAAAAAATCAGTATGGTGTAAAAAGCCTCCACGAACTGCTATATGCCATGGCATCGAATCAAACAGGCCTTGGATGTGTTCCTGGAGTATCGCCTGCCAGGCTGCTTCAATCCGAGTTCACAGTTCATCGGTATTAGCTGCTAGTCGCAGAGTGACCCTATCGCAGACATGTTCAATAGGTGACATATTGGACTAACATGCAGGCCAGGGAAGAAAGGCTATCTGCCTTGCTTCGAAGACGGCCTGGACATTTCTGGCAACATGTGCTCAGGCGTTGCCTTGTTGGAATATGGCTACAAGAGTATCCTGAAGGAAGGGTACAACTTCAGCCTCCACAACTTCCTTATGTAGCAGTTGCTGTAGAGAGGGCCCGAAATTCGTAGCAGTCAAATCGCCTATGATACCCAATTGCTCCCCAAACCATCACGCCTATCGTTCATTCAGTATGACGCTGGAACAATGCTGTCTGGAAGGTAGCGCTCACCTTCATATTATCTAATGCGTATGCGGCCATAATTGTAATTCAAGTTTAAGTGGTACTTATCTGAAAAAATGACATGGTGCCAATCTGCACACCAGTGGGTGTGTTCTTGAGCCCATGGTAGCCTGAGGTGTTGATGGTGCAGGCCCAATGGAATCCTTCGCAAAGGAATGCATGCATGCATTCCTCTACTAATAAGCTCTTACACGACAGTTCAGAAGACACTGCTGAGTCGAGGCATGTGCAATCATTCCCAAATTTTAATCATTTGCATATGATACCCTGCTTTATATTTCCTGTAAGTTTTCACTTCATTTGCATGTTTCTTTAATGGTGTTACATTTTTCATAGACATGAAATATTGAGGTAATAGTCTATCTCACATGCATGTTTGTCTATCTTAAGTAAGCATTGCTCTGACCCCTCCCCCTTTGAATGCTTACGTAATACTTGAATGGCCCCTAATGAAATTTAAAAGGCACTAGCAAAACGCGAAAAATGCAGATACTGAAATGTACTATAAACTTACAATCTACAGGAAAATTGAAAGACATCAAGTAAAATGTCTGATTTTTTTTCCTCTATATACATAAAAATTCATTTAAAATTATTTCAAACAAAAGCAGAAGAAAAGTAAGTTTTTAAGATCCATGGATATGCATTATCAGCACAAGCAATTAGAAAAACTAATACAGAGGACATTTAGTGAAACTAACAAGTAAGAAGCTTTTATTCATTCAATAGTAATTGAATTTGAACTTGATTGAATGAGAAGAAAGCTTAAATAATTTTATTATTTTAAACAGTTGTTGTTTCTGATCCATTGTCCATTAACGGAACTCAGTATAAATTAAAGAAAAATGTTGTCTTACTCATTGAGAGTTTGCATTGGCTCCTTTAGTAGAAAATGGTAAAGGCAGTTGTCATGGATGATTCTATCTCTGTCAAGGATTTATTCATTTATTCCTCACCAGATACGTCAGAGACTTCAACTAACTCTTATAAAAATGCAGACTGAAATTAAATGTGAATTATATGGGATTTAATTTATACTCTGTGTAAAAAAAAAAAAAAAAGACGCACCGCAGAATGTTGTCGAAGAGCTGCGAAACTTAATATACAAATACCTCATGGGTAAACATACAAATTGAAAAAAAAAATCGCAGCCAAAGAATGCAGAGGGCGACGCCTTGGTGCATTTGAACCTCCTATTCTGGATTATTTATAAGTAGCGTTTCTCGCTTGCTTTGACACTTCCGAGCTTTTTTGTGGTTGGATGCTTTGACACATCACCTGACAATCCTATCAATTATTGAGTGAATTTGAGAGAGGGCGTATCAGGTTGGAATATCATTCTATCGTCTGCAACTTTGTTAGTGGTGATGCCACAGTAAGACGCTGTTGACAGCAATGAGTCCGGCAACGTACACATAACTGTCAGAAAGGCAGTGGTCACTGAGAATAATCACTATCAGGCAGGATCATGAGATCGGCCCTCAGGATATCAATAGTTTCCCCTAATGCCATCCGAGGAGAGTTAATGGTATCTCTCCATCCTATTGTGTCATGATGAACCATTGCCAGAAGGCTGGCAGAGGTTGGATTGTGATGCCAGAGTCAGTTACAAAGACTCCCACTGACCCCACAGCATAGCCATCACCGCCTGCAGTGGTGTCACGTCAGAGCAGAGTGGAATGAAACTGATTGGGGTGTATAGTATCAGAGTCCCAAACACTATACATACATAGTGTTTACTGATGAATCTTGCTTCTCACTTGGAGCAGATGACCACCAAATGTGTGGAGACGACCAGCAGCGGCGGCGCGAGGAGGGTGCGGGACCTCGGGCAAGATGAATTTTGCGGGGCCCTTGACGGTATGTGACACCGGCCCAAGACCCGTCATAGTCATACCTGGTTTGAAACACACATATAAATACACATAAAAATACATATAAATAGATAGATTTTTAAAGAAATACCATATTCATTAACTGAACATAATTTCTTAATTTTGAAATATTAAAAATGCATTATTTTCATCCATAAACCTCTTTCTTCTAACCGTTTGCCACCCCCTAGCGCCGGCCCTGCGACCAGGCCAGCATAACTTTGCCTCGTGTAACTTTGATGCGTCACATGGTCGGCACAAGTAGCATCCTCATTTGGGAAGCCATTGCATATGACACCCGATCACCCTTAGTTGTCCTTCGGAGTACTGTCACAGCACAATGTTACATTCAGGACATCCTGCGACCTGTTACCCTCTGCCTATGCTGCGAGGTCTTCCAAGAGGCATTTTTCAGCAGGATAATGTGCTACCGCAAACGACGAATATCTCTTGACTGTCTACGTGGTGTTCCGACACTTCCTTGGCCTGCCAAATCATCAGACCTATCACCTATAAAATATGTCTGGGACGTGTTGTGATGGCGATTACAGTCACTTCGCAGTGTGGTTGAAATAGCCCAGCAACTCCAAGACATTTGCATCAATCTTCCACAGGACACCATTGCGTCAATGCCACATCGTATATCCACATGTATAGCTGCAAGAGGCGGCCCCACAATATACAAACGTACCGAATCTGGGTCTGTTGTTCCAAAATAAACAGCTGCAGTGTTCTAGCATCATTTTCTTTTCATCCTCTTTGAACACTTCAGTTTTCATCATGATCACACCAAGTTTTCCAAATGCGTCATTTTTTTTTTTTTTTTTTGTCACAGAGTATATAGAAACTTGAAAACTTTGAAGAAAATAAATTTAAACAATTCTTCTTGTTATAGCTATTTTTGGCTATCGGCCTTCCCCTCCCCGGGGAAGGGGGTATTAATATAATCTCCCATACTAACCAGATACTGAGGGGGTTTTCCCTACCTTCCTCGGGAGATCATTATGGAATGGCTTCAAATCGGAAGGAAAAGTGGAGGAAGAGGCTGAAAAACACAGGAAAGGAAAGGAAATAAACATCCATGCCGGGATTCAAACCCAAGTTCCGATGCATTAGCATCGTGGGAGGCTACTATCTAGACCACAAGGCTATGTCGGAACGGCAAACAATCAATTACATAAACCAAAGTGATAGCATTAATGGATATGGAAAGAATCTATATATGCAAAGTTACAGAATTGAATGTGTTTTTAATAATATAATAATTTATTTTCATATTTTTCATTATTCATTTTTTAGCCAATTATGACTTCTGATATCCTGAAATACATTTTGTTCAATGCTAGATTAATTCTAGCAGAGAGAGATATGGAAATGTTTGAAACTTACCAAAGTGAGGCCAATCACCGTTTTCACCTCTTGGTTAAAGTAAGCTTTACTTGCAATGTATTGGATTGGTCAAAAAGTTCGTTCGGTTTTTTTTTGTTTTTGTTTTTTTATGAACGTTGGCTCTAGTAGTACTTAGGTGTCTTAAACGTCAATCAACACCATTTTATTAGATTGTATTATGACAGCTGTCATATCAGCGTGCATTTAAAACAAAAACTGATCAAAATTGGTGAATTTTGTGTCGCCAATTTAATATTGAAGATGGAAGACAATAAGCACACAAGAGCGCATGTTTCTTTGATGACCAGGCAAAAGCTGTTACAGCTTGGCAGGGAAGTTCTGATTCATCCGCCCTATTCACCAGACATTGCACCTTCGGATTGCCATTTATTTCGGTCTTCACAAAATTCTCTTAATGGAAAATTCCATTCCCTGGAAGACACCAAAGGCACCTGGAACATTTTTTGCTCAAAAAGATAAAAAGTTATGGGGAAATGGAATTATGAAGTTGTCTGAAAGATGGCAGAAGGTAGTGGAACAAACCAGTACCTTTTTTATTAGTGGAAATAAAAAATGTGTCTTTTATTTTTACTTAAAAACCAAACGAACTTTTTGGGCAACCCAATATTATCATTATAATAATCTGATTATTTGTAGTCATAGATCAGAGGACTAATAGTTTAGGAATTTATTTCTCAATATTAAAAAAATAAAAATCAAGATTTAATGGATCTTACTAAGCATTTCAATAAATAGTTTTCCCTAAACTGAAGAGATTTAATTAATATTAAGGAAAACAAGGAAACAACGATTATATTATTACCACGCTTTTATTAACTCTCACTGTCTGGCTTCCATGTCGAATCTTGTAATCAATTTTGAAGTCACTTCCCATCGGTCAATCATCTAGAATTTTTGCACACTTGCTTATGCCTGATGACAATACATAATATATTAATATGTTCCGCCAAGGCAACACGTCCTTCTGTGCGCCGTTACTAGATAAAAGCGAGGTTTTTAAAAGTTTTTTTTTTTAATTTAATTTAATTTTTTTCTTCCAGTTGATTTAGCAAATGTAAAGATTATTAATATGTTGTTTCTAAAGTTATTTTAATGGGTTTGGGATTGAATTAACAGCATTACTGTTATTTGCAGATTAATAATATCACTTGATAATTGTTAATTAGCAGTAGTAATTTAATTATTAATGATAAGCTTTTATTGTGAAGGTGGGCCTGGTGGGTAAGGGCGCTTGGCTGTGGATTGGAGGAGGCGGGGATTTTTACATGCTCCATTCTCCTCCAAACAGGTCTACCAGGCCTTCTGTAGAATGGGTACCGGGTTTCTTTCCCAAGGGTTTAAGCCGGGAGGAGTGTTGGTCCAACCTCAACTTAGTCCATTGGTCGCAGAATGATGAGACCAACTTACCTCTCGTGACCCCAAGGGTCGCATAGGCCTGTTGTGGGACACTTTTAACTTTTTACTGTGAATAACTTACTCTTAATGGACAATGATTTTTAGAATCGAATATAAGGAGTCAATAAATAAGCTTCGCTGATCAAAATAAATAAATAAAGATAGAGAGATTGGGTAGATAGATAGATAGACAGAAGCCGCTTAGATTGTTAGAAGGCCGCGCTGTTGGCGTTGTCGCTAAGACACTGGCCTCTCACCTCTGATTGCCGAGGTTCGGTTCTCATGTGGGTTTCGTGATGGTGAATGATCAGTGCTGGGCAGGTTTTCTCGGGGTTCTCCCGTTTCCTCTGCACTTCTCCCACCCTTCTTTCTCTTCGTCTATCCTTATTTCCGTGGGATAGCACAATAGACCAACGGTCGCAGTGCTTGGCTTCTCTGCCTCCCACACTAACATAGATTGTTAGAATAGAACACATCTTGAAGCTCTCAGATAAATTATAAATGTATAAAATATTATGAATTCTCTTTTGTAAATATTTAGCAGGGCACTTATTCCTTAGTAAGCTATTCAGGGAATAATTAGCAAAGGATGCAATAGATATCAGTGTATAATTCAAGTTGAGAATATGTCTCATGTTAACTACTTAATTAGTGAAGAAGTATTGTGAAATAATTTATTACCTGTAGAATGATCAGTGAGTTTAAACTAGTTACTAAATTAGTTTCCACTGATTGTAATTAACTACAAATAACCTTTTATTAAAAATCAAACAAACAAAAATTCAGCTTTAAAATATGGTTTATGTTTTTATTATTATTTATTTATTTATATCTTAAGAAATGATAACAGTTTCATCTTTGATAACCGACAGAAATATTTAAACTATGTTATTCTATTACATCCTTCCTTTTTCTCTGCAAATTATAGAACCTTGTCTTTGATCATTTTTTCAGAATTACTCTTTATTATTTTCTTTTAGCAATTGATGAGGAGTTTGGATAGCCATTATAATTCTCCCCTTGAGTTGAAAAGTGACCAGATTTACAGCCGAGCCATTGCTGATGTAGTCCAACATGGACGGGGAATTCGTTATCTTCCTCATAAGAAACATATATCTGAATGTGACAAAATATGTAATTATGCCAAATTAATGTTGGAATGAAATTATTTGCAAGTGAAACAACCAAAAATAATAGGAATTCAATGTACGAAGTATTTCTACAGGAAAATATTATAATGCTCTTTTGAATAGACTTTCGTGTTCATGTTTCTCTTATTAAAAAAAATGAAGCAAATATTACAAAAAATAACTGATTTTTGTTTTGGGGTGGGTATTTTGGGTATTTGAATTATGTGTAAGACGACCTACTCAAAAATTACATCAAATTATGAAATTAGCAAAAGTTCAGGTGCTTTTTACACTGATGTTTTATATATATTAAAAAAAAAAAACCCTGATTTTTATGAAACTTTTGTTTCTTTGAACAATAAATTTTATTCTATCAGAAAGAACATTTTTAGAAGTTAATAAAAATAATTTATTTATTTATTCTTGCTAATTTATTTCTATGTTAATTTTTTACCTTACTGAAATTTTATTGAAATCTTTTGAATAAAAGAAAAATTAGTTACTTAGAAGAATGAATCAATTAAATAGTTAATGGATTTCTTATTAGGTTTTAACATGTTGAAATTTGTTCTTAAAAAATTTAATATTTCAAATTCTAATTAAATTTTATTTTATTTTTTAAATCTTTGTTATCCTTTTAGATATTTCAGTTGATGTGATTCATTTAATTTGTTAAAATAAACGAATCTATATTTTTTGTTAATAAAAATAAAGAACAGACAAAAATATATATAATGACAAATTTCTGTAATACTTAAATTGGAAAGTTAATGTAAATTTTAAATAAATTTATAAATGCACCAGAGTGCAGTTTTTATTTGAAAATAATGACTATCTTGTTGTTTTCAATTTATTCTTTGCAAAGTCTTTGCTTTCATTTTGAAAATCAATTACTTCTATTACCATTATTCTTCATTTATTGTATTCCTGGTGATTTCTTATTTAAACTACTTTGAGAAGGTATGAAATGTTATCTGCAAATTATGATGGCTTACTTCCTTTGGATCTTATTTTTTTATCCTTGATCTAGGAGTTTGATAACTTGTAGTTTAGATGTGTGGCATATGTGACAAAGCTGAAATGAAATTTTTTTATCCCCTAACCAATTGTTTATTAGCGAGTCAGTTTGCTATGACTTCAGCAGGTTCTTCATCTCATTATACTGAAAAATATGAAATGGACAAAGTTCAGTCCAACTTATGCTTTTCCAAACAAGAAATTACTGACGGTTTCCTAATATGCAAAGAACTGCTGAGAAAAGAGGATATTATTGGTGAT
>JAFIDM010000004.1:24705214-24715832 GCA_023159025.1 Thereuonema tuberculata | reverse complement strand
TAAGTAGATGTTGAACAGCGTAGGTGATAGAGGGCATCCTTGTCGCATCCCTCTCCCTATTCCACTTCCCTCTGACAGTTTTTCTCCTATCCTGACTTTGACTCGTTGTTTCATATAAAGATTAGTTATTAGCCTTCTCTCTTTCCAATCCACACCAATTTTCTTCAAGATTTCCATAAGTTTATTCCAATCCACTCTGTCAAATGCCTTTTCCAGGTCCACAAATACTGCATATACGTGTTTATTTTTTTCTAGATATCTTTCGCCGATTGTTCGCAGCAGTCCAATTGCATCTCTCGTACCTTTTCCTTTCCTAAAACCAAATTGCTCTTCTTCCAACTCTCCTTCCACCTTAGAATATAAACGTCTGTTCAGTATTCGTAGAAGAATCTTCGCTGAGTGCGATATAAGGCTGATAGTCCTGAACTCATTGCACTTCTTTGCATTATTTTACTTCGGTATTGGCAGCAATACTGTTTCCATGAAATCATCAGGCCATTCACCTTTCTCATATATTTCATTGCATAATGATAGTATTTGCTTCTTGTCTTCACCCAAGCATTTAACTAACTCAATGTGTATTCCATCAACTCCTGTTGCTTTCCCATTCTTCATTTCTCTAATCGCTAGCTCAACTTCTTCCCTTAGAATACAACATCCTTTTTAGTCTTCTGATACAGCTGTTTCATCTTCTATAGCTAAGTAATCTGGACGATTCCCTGTCTCATAAAATTCTTCTACATACTTCTTCCATCTGTTCAAAATTCCTTGTTTGTCGGTTATTTCATTGCCGATTTCGTCTTCTATCAACCACATGGACTTCTTATTCTTATTTGTGAAATCCAAACATTTTACTTCGCGATACATTAAATCATATCTTCCTTTTTTCTCTAGATCCTCTACTTCTTCACATTTCTGTTTCATCCAGTCTTCCTTCGCCTTATCAGTTACTCTTCTCAGTTCGTTGTTTAGTTTCTTGTAATTTCTTTTACTTTCTTCTGTGTTGATGTTTTTCCATTTTCTCCTTTCCTCCATCTTCTCCAACATTTTCCCTGTGATCCAAGGTTTCTTATTACTCTTACCTTCTCTGTATCCTATTGTTTCTTCTGCTGTTTCCTGTATACAGCTTTTTAGATGAGTCCAGTATTCATTACTATTTTCAGGTGCGGATTCTAAATTAGAGGCTTTCTTTTGAAAATGTTCTTCAAATTTTCTTTTTTCCTCTTCGTTCATAAGTTTTTCTATATCAAACTTCTTCGTCGCTTGCCTTCCTCTTATCTTTTTCAGACGAATATCAACTTCGCCTATCAGTAGGACATGATCTGAATTAATATCCGCTCCTGGTAGAGTCTTTGCATTTTTTAAGCAATTTCGATATCTTTCCTGTACGAGTATATAGTCTATCTGATATCTACTGTCATCCCTTGGGCATGTCCACGTGTATCGTCTTCTTTTATGCTGTTGGAAAAACGTATTTCCAACAATCATTTCATTCCGTTTACAGAAATTTACCAAAGATTCTCCTCTGTCATTTCTTTTTCCCAGTCCAAATTTTCCAACCGTTTTTCCATCTTGTCCTTCTCCTACTACTGCGTTCCAGTCGCCCATTAGGATTACACATGCACCCTTCTTCTCTTTCTCAACTATTTCTTCTATCTTCTCGTAGTTTTCTTCTACTTTCTCGTCTTCTAATCCACTATGTGGCATGTAAATTTGCATTAGCACTAAGTCCAATTTTTTCCCTTGTAGTCTCACCATTATCATCCGGTTATCTACATAACGCACTGATATCACTTTATCTTTCACACATGGTCCCAGTAGTACACCAACACCATGACTTCCTTTATATTCACCATTTGAATAAAACATTCTAAATTCATTTCTTCTCATTTCTTCCTTCAAGTTTTCCAACTTCCCCACTTGAAGAAGAGTTCTCACATTCCATGATCCAATCCTCAATCTTCTTTTCTTCTGTCGGTTTATTTGCTTCATAATGTAACCTTTCTCAGTATCCCCCTCCCGGACATCCGAATGGGGGGATAGTTTACGTCCGGAATTTTTTGCCGAGGAAAGATTCATCATGCCATGTGAATCACTTATTTCCTTTATCTTGACTGTTCTTGCTGTAAGAGTGTCAATATCTCAAATCTTAATTTTAAGGAGTTCTTATGAGTTCACTTTTCTTATATCTAAATGACTTTCCACCTTGTGATTTATCTCTACTTCGCAATGAATCTAGAAATAATATTTCTAACCTAAATGACTTTCCACCTTGCGATTTGTATCTATTCACAATGAATCTAGAAATGATATATCTCTCTATTCTGTAAAGTTCACTAGAATCACTTCTAATCGTTATCAAACAATTATCAGTTTATCAGTCCTACAATAAAATATGCCGATCTAAAACTTTAGTATAAATTCTTGTTTCCCGATATCTTCTTCTTTTGTAGAAATCGAAAATAAATAAATATTGTTCCTCGATTTATCGATCCAAATAAATTGTCCTCTGCTATTCCTGATAACTCTTGTATCCATGGGATTGAATTTTATTCTGTCATCGTAGAACATTCTGCCATTTGATTCTTCATTATTTGATATCCAAGAATTTCTTTAACATTTATAAATTTTCCTTTTATTCACAACGACATTGGCTTATTTTACCTACAAGCTGTAAAATATAAATAGAACTACGTATTAGTTCACATATATTATGAAGCAAAAATCTTCCGCACACGTGGTGTACAATAAGCCTATTTTTCGATCTTTCAAAATATTTCCTTGTCGATTTATATTTCAATAGAAGTACTTATCTCTACAAATACAGGATCACTTATATTTTTCTTCTCGCAATTATTGCTTCGTATTACACGATTCTACATCCTGAATTTGATCTTCTATTCTTTCTTGCTGCATTATCATATCTAGCTTATATGTCTTCCATCTTGCTTCTCCCTTTCTTCTTCCTCATCTCTCGAGCAACTGTTCCACAGCTTCACGCTCCAGCCAGTACACGAGACCGCTGCTCGCGCTTCGCCGTTATTAGTATTGTTCAAATTATCTTTCAATCATGTGCCTTAAATCAAACAATGAATATTCTTATTCTTCTTAGTTATAATTACTGGATATCACCACAAACATAATATTCAAGTTGAATTATATATTTTTAAACAGACAGACTGTTTCGAGGTTCCTATCTCTCGTCAGTTGGATTCGCCCAGAACTCATAACTCAGTGAAATTGAAAGGAACATATACAAAAGACAAGATTGTACAAAATAATGGCCCTAGAGTTAAAAAAGCATCAAAAAACAAATTCAGAATAAAAACTGCAATAAATTAATCCCCGCTAGCTGAACGCATACCTTATGAAACATTAATTTATAAAGTAGACAAAGGCCTGTACTTAATGACAAAAGCTTAATAAATATTTAACAAGAAAAATGAGGATAAAAACGCACACATTTAAGAATTTAGGATTTTATTAAGAATTGGCTAGGTAACTGAGTTCCAAAAATGAAAAAACAATGATCTATAGAAGTTCATGTTCGCGATTTATGTATTGGCGACAGCCTATGGATGTCTTCAACGTTGTTTGAATATTCAGCAGACCCAAAAGCTATCTGTCTTTTCAGACAGATTTCAAAATTTCAAGGTTTCATTTTTCAAAATTAAAAAAAAAACTATCTGTAACTTAACTTTTTCCTTCTAATCTCTTTCAGGAGCTAAAATAACTTAAATTCATAAATAAAAAATTTAAATGTGTAATTCTTTATTATTCTTTGAAGGCGGATCAATTCATTATATATATACCTCAGAGATATTGTGGGTTCGGTTGCAGACCCCCCGCAGTAAAGCGAATATCACCGTAAAGCGGGTTACACGAATTTTTTAGTTTTCCAGTGCATATCAAATTTATGTTTATATAATACTGTAGTCTACTAAATGTACAATGGCATTATGTCTAAAACAAGATAGGAGCAGCAATCCCAGTAGCGATCGCATAATGCCCCACGGCTTCTATATAGAAGGAATGTATGGGTCACATAAAACAGAAAGGTATCCTTTTAAAAGTATCATTCAATTGCTAGATAATATTATTCCAGCATAGAAAAGGAATAAAGATTAGAAATATTGAGTCCTCAATAGGGACTCATAAGTTAAGGTGAATATTATTTATTTATTTCTAATCGTATATTAGTTTTCCACCTAATATTTCTAACATAATCAAGAAAAAAAAAATGAAAAATAAAAAATGAAAGAACAAAATAAAAAAAAGACATTAAGTAAATTAATACACTGTATAATAATTTAAAAAAAAAACTTGTTACCCGCGCAGAATTGAACGCGGGATTATAATAAAAATAGACCAATCAAATCAAATGACGCAGCCTCAAACTGACCAATCATGAATTAATTTCGCGCGACGCGACGGAAGGATAGAATGAGCGGGGATATAAGGTTCCTGTAAGAGCTTCGCTTGGTATAAAATTTGTAGTGCCTAAAAATTGTAGTGCATAAAAATACTTTATTGCTGCAAAATGTTAACCATGATCTCATGGTTAACATTTTGCGACTGATCACAGATCATCATAACAGATACAATAATATTTAAAAAGTTTGAATTATTTTCGTATATTTGTTAGATGGAGGGAAGATTACGATTTATTTTCCTTCTTATTTATTTCTTTTTTAACAGATGATTATCCTCCAAGATACAATCTACTTTGCATCTCACTGGCAATCTACCTTCGAAGGGAAAATAAGTTTGTTTATTATGGATCTTTTTTTTTTTTTTTGAGAAATTTTTTGAGCTTATCACCATTTTTTTGTCCTCCATTTTATTTTCTAAATATAAAAAGTATCATTCTCGGGAAAATAGTATTTCAAATGGATGGAGGGAGATTTGCTTAACTTTCCTCCAATTCTAAAACGTCCTTGGATCGATACGAAGAACCAGTAGAAAATAAGAAAAACAATAATTCTTGAATATTACATATTTAAATACATAATGTAATAGCAACGTCTCTTTATTTTGTGAATCTGAAATGAGCTTTAAGAAAGAATGGAAATATTTCAAATATATATATTTTTGAACGAAGAAACAGGGAAAAGGAAAGAGAATTAGAAAGATCGTAAATCTAGAATTCAGAAGAAGATTTCTAAAATAGATTAAAGAATATAAACTAAAACGGAAGAACAGATAAATAAGCGAACTTAGATTGAGATGAATGACTACAAAAAATATTTACATTTTTTCACAAAATAAAGAGAAGTTGCTATTATCAGTACGGCCAAAGATGAACCTCCCAGAATGCAACGCAGATGATGGATTTTCCTTTCCTGGCCTGTCGGTCACATTCAAATGTAAGAGAAAATGGCGGTCGTTGATTCACATTCAACATTTCGACGAGGAAAAGGTCTCAAAAATCAAGTAGGGAAATTATTCTTAACGTTGCTCGTCGATTTCAAGAAGATATATGTGAGATTTTTGATATTTCCTATTTTTGATAATTGAGATTGATATTTTCTGCGGAGCTTACGGCATTGATACTGGAGAAATTAGTCAATGATAATGTGTTTGCGGGTCCAACTTTGGCCGCGACGATAATACTACATTATCAAATACAGTAGAGCTCCGATTATCCGCAAGTGCCACGAAAAAAGTTTTTAATTATGAACCTCAAAAAAACCAATTTTAATCCTAGCCAACAACAGGGAAAGTACAATAGGCCCTACAGTGCGAAGGTCGAAAATTACATACAGGTTTATTGTGCATCGTAATCCTACAGGCCTTCTCGGAATTTGTGGATGAGTGGCAGGCTCTTGCTCTGCAGAAAGGTTTCTGCTGTACTGTACATATTTTAAAAGTTTTGCATATTATGTTTTTTGTATAATAAAATGTAATTTTTATGCCGAAATATTTTTTTTCGTCTTTACACCTCATTTTTAGTCTTTTTTCGGGTTATCCGCGGTACCCTTGCCACCCAATTCCGCGGATAATCGGGGCTCTACTGTGTAGTCAGATAGAAACGGGATACAGAAGGACAATGGGAAAAAAATGATAATGCAGTTTTCAAAGAAGAGACCAGCAGAACAAAAAATAAAAGTAATTCTTAAAATAATAGGATTAAAGTAATAGGATATTCGTAGTAATAGCAATAGCCAGGAACTCAATAGCAACTGACAACATTGGGGAAAAAAAAAACAAAAAGCAAAACAGTGATCCAATTTTTTATGCTGAAGATATTTTAAATTTTAAAAGAGTATTGTAATAATTGTTCTGCAACTTTTTAAGAATCTTAGTTGCTTACTTAGTTACGATCTCCAATCACGGAGGTACGTATTCTGTGGAATGCCTCATGGCGAACCCATAGAAGTATCCATTCAATATACTGAGGAATAAACTGTATACTGAGGCGTTTTTCCATTGCCTTCCTCGGAAAGCCATTATGGAATGGCGGCCGGACATAATCCTGTCAAGTAACAGGGAATTTTATTTTCTTGTTTGTTTCTAGCGGGACTCATCCGGAAGCGGTTGTGAGTTCCTTATAGCTTTCTGAGCTTGTCATCGAAGTGGTGAGTTTGGCTGACGATTCATAACAATGATGAAACGGCCGTTTCAGACTTCACTTGGTTGATAAGCTACCGGCATGACTTGTTGTTTTTATTTTCCTTGTGCATATTGCGAAAATTCCCTTTTCTTTCTGAAATGTTACTGTATTTCACCAAATGCCTCAATGGGATTTATGCCGTTCCGGCGTGGTCTTGTGGTCTGAGACAGATATATCGGAATCTGTTCATCTCGGCGCGGGGCTTGGGTGCTTCATTCTTTCTTCTTCAGTGTTTCGTCCTTTTCCGCGGGTGTGAAAGCTAGTGGTACACTAAGGAAACTAGCAATTCTGGTTGTCAGACATTCATCTCGATCTCTGGCTAATGACTGCCGTACGATAAATAAAATAAATAAATCTGAGCTTTATCTCTAAAAAGTTAAAATCACTACTAACAAACTATGAAACATAAACATATTTTACAAAATGGTAACTACTGTTCGTTTTCAAAAGCGAGAAGTAGCACTATCCGACGATTCTACCCCACAAAGGCGTGATACGCTGAAATGGGCACTTTCCTATAGTGACCGCGGCGAGAAATGATCCTCCCAGAATACAACGCAGATGATAGATTTACCTTTCCTGGCCTGTCGGTCACATTCAAATGTAAGATAAAATGGCGGTCGTTGGATTCACATTCAACATTTCGACGAGGAAAAGGTCTCAAAAATCAAGTAGGGAAATTATTCTTAACGTTTCTCGTCGATTTCAAGAAGATGTATGTGAGATTTTTGATATTTCCTATTTTTGATAATTGAGATTGGTATTTTCTGCGGAGCTTACGGCATTGATACTGGAGAAATTGGTCAATGATAATGTGTTCGCAGGTCCAACTCTCACCGCGACGATAATAAGACCTTTGTTTTTTTTTTAGTACCTGTTATTTTTGCAATAGTATTTATTCTTTCCATAATTCTTTCCCGAAAAGCGCAAATAGAACGCAGCTACTAGTAAACTAACACTGATAAAAAGTAAACATCCCCTCTTTATTTCTTCTCATCGCTATTTTGAAGAAATTCAAGGAGACCTGACGCATGCGCAAAAGCGTTGAAGGCTCTCGTAAACAGGGAGACGATGAAAACAGGGAGACGAGGAAACCAGTCATCGTTATGGGCGACTCCATGGTTCGGGGACTGGGGAACAAGGCACTGACGTGCTGGCACTGGGGAGTAAATACAGAGGTGTATTGCTACCCAGGAGCGAAGATTGAACACTTAACCGAAAGAGTCCAGGGAGTACTGGGACAGACAGGTAAGAGCCCTATTGTTGCACTCCACGTAGGAACCAACAATATAGGGCATGATTCTCCACAAGAGGCAGGAAGAAAGATGAGAACACTTATTCGGCGGATCCGTGAAGTAAGGCCGATGAGCAGGATTTTAATATCAGAGATCCTGCCACGGTTCTGGCATGGCCGTATGAATAGAGATGGACTCGACCAACGAGTGAGGCCGTTTTTGAGGGAAATAGAGAGCGTCTGCAGGATGGAACGAGTCAAGATGGTGGGGGTCGGAAGGGACCTACTAAAAGCTCCCTCCCACTACTATCGTCGGGATGGGATTCATCTAAATGTAGAAGGAAAGAAAGTGTTAGCAGTGGCACTTCGTTCCCAAGCATCATATTTCCCTGAAGGAGCAAAGTATTAGGTAAGCAGGAGACTTTAAGAAGTCCTTTAATTATAAATAAAGCTACAGAGTTAAAAACAAAAAAATAAAACTTTAAGGGAATATAAATATAAAACCCCCAAGAAAAACAATAAAAATCTAAAATCAGACAACCAAAAAACTGGGGAGGACAATATTTCAGAACCTATTATAATAGAGTTGAGCCTAAATAACAATAGAATTTTAGAGAACAAAAATCCTAAATATAGCATTCAAAATTTTAACACACCTAATAAAAACAAAAAACAAAACCAACATGACAATAAGACAGAAAAGATAAAAAATAGCAAAAATTCAAGCATAAAAATAGCATTTATAAATGCAAGGGGAATTAGATGTATTAATGGGAGATCAAGACAAAAATTCATTGAGTTAGTGGAATTGTGCAAACAACTAGATATAAGTATTTTGAGCTTAGCAGAGACATTTTTAAGAAATGATGAAACTCCAAAAGATTTAGCAGGAAAAGATTATAATTGGGTAGGGATTAACAGAAAAGACGGAGATAAGAAAGGAGGAGGGGTAGGATTCCTAGTATCAAACAAATTAAACACAGAAATAATCCCCAGATTAACAGAAGATAAGGAAACTAATGCTGAATCCTTCTTCATAAGAGCTAAAGCTAAGAATGTTAATATGATACTGGGAGTAGCTTATCTGTCAGTACAAGAGACTCCAAACGGAAACTGGAACAAGAAAATTATGAATGAGATCACAACAATAACAGAAAAATATCAACATGAAAAATTACTAATAACAGGAGATTTTAACGGCCATTTTGACGAACTCAGAGAACCACTTGATAGAAACGCAAAATTACTCTCAGAATTAATAGATAAACAAAATCTTAAAATAATGAATTGGGAAAATATAACTAAGGGCAAAAATACTTGGGAGAAAGGGGAATCAAAATCGATGATAGACTACGTAATAAGTAATGAGAATCTGAGCGAACAAATATATAGTATAGAGATTGATGAAGAAAACACATATGACATTGACAGTGATCATAAATTAATAACAATTAGATTAAACAAAGAGACAAATAAAAAACAAAACATTAATCAAATGAAGAAAAACAAACAGAATAAATGGAACATAACGGAAAAAACCGATTGGGAAAAATTCAAAACACACCTAACGAATAATATAAAACAGAAAGAAATAATGCTAGAGAAAGTCGCAAATCAACCAGAAACATTAAACAAAATATTATCGGAAATAATCATTGAAACAGCCAAAAACCAAATAGGATTTAAAAATATTAGCAGAAATAAATTAGTCGCCTGGTGGAATAAAGACATTAAATTGGCAATAAAAAACAGAAAAGAAGCAAATAGACAATGGAGAAGTTCCAGAAAAAAAGGGGAAACAACTGAAAAACAAAACATTTTGAGACAAGATTATCTACAAAAGAAACAAGATGCACACAACCTCGTGAATGAATTAATAAAAAAATATAATGAAAACTTAAAAAACACAATTAAAAATTCAGGTAAAGATGCATCCAAAGTTCTCTGGAAATATGTAAAAAATATGGGTAGGGAAAATGAAGTAATACCAGAAGGACTAATAAATGACAAAAACATAATGATAGAAGACACTGTAGATATAAATAATCTAATGACATCATTCTGGGAAGAGGCTAATAAGTCAAAACAAAATGTAACTCCAATAATAAAAAATGATCAAAAAATTAAAAAAGGTAAAATAACCTCAAAAATAAGTATAAAAGAGTTAGAACAAAACATAAAAGATTTAAAAAACAATAAAGCAACTGGGCTAGACCTAATAGCTAATGAATTCATTAAATATGGAGGAGAAAAACTAAACAAATGGATTAAAATATTATATAACAAAATAATAGAAACAGAAATCATTCCACAGGAATGGAAACAAAGCGAAGTAAAATTAATCCATAAAGGACAAAAAAAGGAACTGGAAAAATTGGAAAACTATAGACCTATAACGATCATTAGTAATCTCTGTAAACTGTTCACCAAAATACTAACCAACAGATTGGATACAATAATGGAAAACAACAACATATTAGGAGAATTACAGAATGGATTCAGAAAAGATAGAAGAGCTTCAGACAATTTATTTGTACTCACTGAAACCATAGATAAATATAAAAATTCAAAAAAACCGCTTTATATTGCCTTCTTGGATATTAAAAAAGCTTATGATACGGTAAGTAGAGAAGGGCTCTGGAACATATTACAAAAGAAAAATCTTGATGGCAAATTTATCAGATTGATTCAAAATATTTATAAAGACAGCAAGTTGAAATACAAGCTCCATAATTGGGAATCAAATTGGATACAATCGGAAATAGGAATGA
>JAFIDM010000004.1:24690011-24702160 GCA_023159025.1 Thereuonema tuberculata | reverse complement strand
TGTCGCCTTGGGTAGAAATATACAGAACGCTTCGATTTTACAGCCTATATTGAATTGTATTTTGTAGGCACATCCAAATCCCTTGTAATCTTGACGAAGGTATCACATTTTTTTTTTACTAATACCCTTTCTATTTAAACGGAGAAAATTGCAAAAAATTTTGACACTAAAAAGAGAAATTCTATAAATCCTAAATCTGCACAAAAAAGTTCACAATTTTCGACAAAATTATTAGAGGCCGTTCAAGTATTACGTAAACAATTTTTAGTCATTTTAGACCCCCCTCCCCCCTTGTGCTTACGTAAGATTTGCCGAATCATTAACAGTAAATACCACTGAACAATCAATTAAAACAGTTAAAATTACGTGATAATTTACTCCTGAATTAAAATAAAACAAATTAAATATAAAAGTACACATGAATTATTGACAAGGGATGTGCGTGACCTCGAACGTTGAGAACCTCACGAAAATGTGCTTAGAATATAAATCTCTCATCCCAATGGTGTGAGTCATTCCCATGCAAAACTCAGCTGTTGTCTGCTAGCGCACTTTGAAGACCAGCATCTTGAAGACTGAATAGCTGTGCAACACTATCAGGTTTGTTGTTCAGATAGCGTAATTAAGCAGAGAGAAATATAGCAATATAGTCACGACTTTGAAATACAGTATGCGTTTTTGGTCCTATTATATCGATAGTTTGTTTCTTCGCATTACCAAAGTTCCTCTCTTGGACCTTCAATAGATGATCATTCAAATGTCTCTTGTCTAAGACGTGCAGTTTTTTCTTGAGCATGACTCATACCACTATTTTTGGCATGAGCGATTTATATTCTAAGCACATTTCTGTGCGGTTTTCAGCATGAGGTCACAGACTTCTCTTGTGAGGAAAAAGTCTATTACGACCCCCGCGGAAGATCGATATGTTGCTGTTGTAACCAAGCGGAATCAAAGATCGACCTCCACATGTTTGACATCTATGGTTGTAGCGGCCATTGGTAAGACTATATCTGCCACTATTGTTCGTCGAAGGATATACATGAATGGTCTGTACGCCCGGGTACCACGAGTTTGTGTTCCTTTATCCGTTCAATCCAGAGGGGCACGATTACAGTGGTGCCGCCAGCATGTGAATTGGACTATGTCTGATTGGGGTAACATGAGTTCACAGATGAGTCCACATTTGCCCTACAACCCGATGTTAATCGAATAAGGGTGTGGAGGGAATAAGGCACACGCAATCGGTCCCAGAACATCACCGAACATCACGCATTCCGCGGTGGAAGCATCATGGTCTGGGCAGGGATATCATATGGACCTGCACATCTACAGGCGAGGTTCTGTGATGGCTGTACGGTATCGAGATGAAGTCCTAGACCCCATTGTGAAACTGTACGCTGCAGCAGTTGGTCCTTTCGTTTTAATGGATGTCCCCATAGAGCTGCCATCGTTGACGACTTTCTGGAGAGTGAGGGGATTGCGCGTATGGAGTGACCAGCTTACTCGCCGGACCTTAATCCAATTGAAAATCATGAATAAACATAGAGCTACTTACTTGCAGCATTCCACGTCAATCAAAGCAGTACTTGTCTATTTTTTCGCATTTTACCGCTCCTGCTTAACTTTTGAAAGTGAATGTACTTGAATCCCTTACCGTATTTAACCAATATCACTTGAATTCCTCATTTTCTCATGAAGCCGCTCTGTTCAGAAGTATCTTGCTGTGTAGTTGGTGAAAAAAAAAGAAGTGATTTTTCTACCCTATTCATAAACTAAAACTCCAAAAAACCTAAGACCAATTAGTAGGGCAAGGCATTTGATGATTTTGCATCTTTTTTCTACGAAGGTTGAAACATGGCCCGCATATATGAAAATGTGTAACATTAAATAATTGGTTAAATAAAGGCAATTCGTTAGGACATTTTTTTGCATTTTTCAACATTTTTTAGGGATAGGTCATTTTTTGGCAATTTTTAGGTCATTTTGAGCATTTTTAGTAGTTTTTTTGGAAGGCAATGTCATTTTTTTTTATACTTTGAGATTTTATTTATTATTCAGTATCTTTGCTTGTCCTCATTCAAGCCAACAAATTTTTCCAGGAAACAAGTAAACCTTTTTTTTTATTTTGGTTGTCAAAGTTAAAAAGGATAAAAAAAAGTTTTAATGTAATAAATTCAAATATTTTATTGGTCATTTTTTTTTATTTTTCTGTCATTTTTTTACTATTTTTAGGTCATAAATGCATTATTAATTTGTCATTTATTAGCAAATTATAGGTCATTAAATGCCCTACCAATCAGAATTGAAATATCACTGGACGAAACCTGGTCTGCCAATCGAAACCTGGTCATTTTTTAAATTGTCTAAATACGTTTTTTAAACTTTTTAAATTGTGTGTCTGGCCTTAACATTCTTACTTTATAACATAATTAAAAGTTATCTTAAGAAAAAAAGATTATTAAAAGGAGAAATTCAAAGAATACCCATTGAGTTTCAATTCTCCTTTTCATGTTACATTCCTGCACGTTAAACTGTCCTATTTCTAGATTAATTGAAATTGTGAAATACAGGGTGTCCCAAATTGAAGTATACGTTATAACTCAGCAACGAAATGAGATAGAAATATAAGGTGTGTTGTGTATGATCCAGACGGTGCTGGAAAAGCATAGCAACACTTTCATTATTGTTCATTTGTTTAGAAACCAAAATGGCGGTGAGATTTTCATTCGATGAACGTAAGTGAATACTGAAGTGTTATTGGAAAGTGGAGAATGTTGTTGAGGCTCAACAACATTGGAGGGTTGAATTTGGTACACCACCGCCAACAAGGGTAACAATAAGAAAACTCCGAGACAAGTTTGAAGCCGAAGGAACAGTGAAAGATGTGTTGAAATGTGGGTGCAGGAGAAAGAGAAGTTCCACTGATAACGAGTGTGTTGATGCCGTCATGGAGGTTTTTGCACGATCAGTGAGGTAAAGAAGTCAGTGAGGCAATGCTCTCGTGAAATTGGTATCGCCAAATCCAGTGTTCATCGAATTTTGCGAGGTCAAAAATGGAAGCCTTACATTCCGCGATTTGCCCTCGCACTAAATGAGGACCCAGATAGGCGACTGAAATTTTGTGATGGTTCCTGCACAAGTGTGACGAAAGGAAGGATTTTCAAGACTTAATTCTTTGGTCAGATGAAGCAACATTCAAACTTAATGGCACAATTAATCGTCATAATTGTGTGTACTGGGCTAACGAAAACCCAAACATCATTGAAGAAAAGGCCGTCAATCTTCCAGGGATAACGGTATGGTGTGGTCTGTCCTCCAGAGGATTACTTTGGCTGTACATTTCTGAATGTACTGTCACGGATCAGACTTACTTGCAGATGTTGGAACTTATGATTCCATGTCTTAATGATCTCTTCGAGAATGGAAATGAGGTTTACTTCCAACAAGACGTGGCTCCACCTCATTTTCATATCGATGTGAGAACTTTCCTCGATCACACATTCAATCACAGATGGATAGGACGAAGAGGAAGTGCGACGGAGTTCCCGCCTCGATCTCCCGATTTAACCCCTCTCGACTTCTACCTTTGGGGAACTTTAAAGAACACGGTGTACGCCACAAACCCACAAACACTGAAGGAATTAAGAGATCAGATTGACATTCCATTGGCTACAATCCAGTCGGTATGTCGCTCTGTTCGACGTTGGTGTTGGGAGTGTACTGTGGCAAAAGGTGGACATTTTGAACATGTACGGGCTTAAGGAAGTTTTACGGAATAAAATACAACAGACCTTATATTTCTATCTCATTTCGTTGCTGAGTTATAACGTTTCAAGGAGTGTATACTTCAATTTGGGACACCCTGTATAAGGCAAAGATGCATTCGAATTTTTCTGTCTGTTGTAGAACAAGATTAATCGAACTGTGCAGTGAAATAGATGATGGGAAGAATATGATTTAACTGCATTCCAATTCAATTAGCATATCTCCTAAAAACCTAAGAAGTTGAAAATTAAGAATGGTGTAGAAAAAGTACTGAACTGATGCCAAAAGGAGAACATGATCTCTGCAACGAACCTTCCAAGCAGTGACAGTTGATTTGATTCATGCAGTCCTTGGATCAATTCATCCAAGCAATGGATTGATCTGGTACATGTTCATTGAGGACTAATACATTATTCCAAAAAAACAAATTGAAGAAAGTTATCTAAAGAATATAATTAAAATAAAAAACGTAGATTAAGAATTTCAGATTTACTGAAAATCTCCTATCTTTACAGGAGTGATCTGTTACGGTATTCATAAATACCTTAATTTTTTAGATTAATTACCTTCATTTATAAACTAATTTCTTAACTAATGTAATTATGTTATCACTACTAAATTTCACTATTTAAATCCCATTATTGAACCAGTATTGTCTGATGTCCCAATATTGCATGGGTAATATTATATTGGTTTGTCTCTATCGGCCAACCCTGGCCAATGTGCAGTGAATATTGGGGTGCTACAGAAGTTCGGAAATTATGTGAACGAAATATTATATATGAGTAATGAAGATTAATATCGTTTTAGTGAGGACTGATAATTTATTACACATTTTACTATAAATTATCTTAATTCATGATCATCGGAGCGCAGTGGTGCCTCAACAAAAAAAATGAACAATAAAAAACTCACTAATGAAAAATTAGTGAGAAAATTCATGTGCTAGCCGTGCGCCGGCCTCAATGAACTTTTTTTAAAGCATAAAAATTCAAACTCCGCATTTGAATTATTAATTAACAACAATGGGTGAGACCAAATTGTTTACCAAGTGACATCCTGGAACATGGAAACCTTGTTGTTTTACTGGTGACTGCTGCTGGCTGATGATCGCCAAAGAGCGTGAAACAGCTGTTCCAGGATGTCACTTGATAAACAATTTGGTCTCCCCTGTTGTTTATCTCAATTCATATTAAAGTTAGTGAAATTAGCTTCATTTTTTTTAAAAGCTTTTTTTTTCTTAAACAGAACCACTATAAGGGTAAAGAAGCAGTTTCGAACATCTTTGCAGTGCATTGGGATCGATACCAAACTCACAGTGAGTAAATTACATTGAATGAATTAAACTAAGTTTTAATTAATGTAATGTAATGTGGTGAGCGTGGGTGGCTTGACAGCCGAGCACCGCGACCTCAAAGATCTATTGTGCTATCCCACGGAAAGAAGGACAGACGGAGAGAAAGACGGAGAAAGGATGGTGTGAGAAATGCAGGGGAAACGGGAGAACCCCGGGCAAACCTGCCCAGCGCGGATCGCCACCATCAATGAAACCCACATGAGAACCGAACCTCGGTACTCAGAGGTGAGAGGCCAGTGTCTTAGCGACATCGCCAACCGTGCGGCCAAGTTTTAATTAAAGATATAAGAAAGAAAATTAGAATTCAATCTCACGGATAAAATGCTGGTAAGACAATTTAAACTAATTTTTATAAGAAACTACTTTGTACCTGGATGGAAGCATAACTCCTAAAACATTCTATTTCTGTCTGTAATGTTTAGTGCCAAATAGGGTTAAATATTCGATTTTAAATCAAGATGAATACTCCGTGTGTTGATTTATGGCACAAAAACCTAAAATCTTTTATCTTAATTCTTTGAAATTTTAATGTTAGATTTAAGCAATCCAATGTTAGTTTCTTATTGATTTTGGTGCAGCTTCATTGGAGTACTGATTAGGGGGGTTGGGTAGAGACTGTGACCCCCCCCCCCCCCCCCCCCCCATTGCATCTGAAAAAGAAAAAAAAAAATCCAGGGTTTTAGACCTTTTTTTTTTTTTTTCTTTTGGTTGGAAAATTCATTGCTTTATTTGAGACTCTTCCCCATTCCCGAAAAGGATATAGTTTTTTTTTTTGGTTGAATGGTTGACCATTATAACCCCCCCCCCCCTCTCCCATTTCAAAATCCTGGGTTCATCCACGTACAGCTTGGTCTCATAAATAAGGAGTCTTGAATCAAAACCACTATTGTGAAGTGCAATAACAAATACTGTCCATCCTGAAAAGCTGAACTTTCAATGGTAGATTATAGTTTAATGATGATGCGAGCTATTATTATATGTAAGGAATACTCTTTTTACAAATTCTTAAAATATTATAAAGGCAATATCTATTAAGTTCAGATTTATACAGTTAGTTTACTGTGAGTCTCAATTGAATAACATTTGAATTCAAATATTTCTTATAGGACTTCCTCAGCCATTTGTCGCCTGTTATATTGGGAGACGAGGATTCATGGCACGAAGTTGCTACTCTATTGAAAAACAATGTTTACAATACTTGTCATATTGAGTTGATTGAACTGATTCGTAAGTAAGTTCCTTTGACACTTGATCTTAATTTTGCCGTCATAGATCTTGAGTTGTAAGTAAGAGAAATGGCATAATCAAACAACAATGACATACAATTTTTAATAATTCCAAGGTATGCAAATGATTGTTAATGTTCAAAATAATCTCCATTTGATCGTACACAATGCACATAAATAATATAAGCTCTGAAAGAAACTGAAACTGCTTCAAAGTAATGTCCTTCGTATGACTTGTCACTCTCTTCTGATAACCTTAATGTCTTTTAGAACCCTGATAATTCTTCTTAATAATAATAAAATCTTCTGGTGTAAAATTGAATGAAATTGTTTCATATTAGATGAATTCATTGCTTTGTGTAATGCTGAGAGAAAAATTGTCATATTCAAAACTTATAATACAGATAAACTTACATGAATGTTTTGTTTGCTTTTTATCAATCAGTGAATGGTTATCTATTTTACTTTTAATCACATGACCAAATCTTGAATTTGTTTTTGTCAATCAGAGAAGATGAAATTTTAGATCTGTGAAAAGTTAGGAGATGGAAGGATATACAATGTCATTTAAGAAATGGAACAGAGTCTAGGTGAAGTTGATAGTTGCCACTCCATGATTTGTCTTTTAGTCTTGGGAGCTGCACCAATTCTTTATGCTCATCAGATTTCACTGAAAATGTCAAGATTGCTCTGCAACATTTACATTATAACATAGTCAGCTCTTAAGTTGTTTTTGTTGTAAGGTCAAACTGCTTCATACAAATCATGAACAAATCTTCCATTTCCTCTGAAATGGAATTACAAATTAAACAAGGTAGGGAAAGTGATTAGTAAATCAATCACAATGCTTCGCAACGGCTTCTGGGTCACCTTTACTTTAGAATAGACTGCACCGGGGTGGTCTAGAAAATGCGCGCGCGAGTCTCTTTGCCACCTCATGCTATCTTACCCACCCCTATTTATATGGAATAATCGTCATTCTTCGAGAAGCCGTTGCGAAGCATTGTAGGATGTGTGTCCACAGACAGACAGACAAACTGGGGATATAAGGCGTCTTTCAGAAGCCTAAAAGATAGTTTGATATTTAACATGTGTGAGCCATCGAATTAAAACAGGTAATAAGGGAAACGACACTCATATATGTATATATAAAATAATATATATTAAAAAAGGTTTAGTTACATTTTGGACAGTTTCGAAGTCAAATAAAAAAAAAAAAATTATGCCTGTTTTGAAGTACTCATGCATAGGGGTAACAACAGTAAAAACATCATTTTTTTTTTTTAAATGGTCGAGCAACCAGTGGTGGATTGCTTGGATTGACCCTTGAGTGATTTCCAGTATGAGGATACCAAGGCCGTGACAACGCCGCCTCGCACAAAAGCTGGGCTCTCCCTCAACGAGGACCACCACATTGGCATCTGTTTTCCCCGTGACCCGAGAGACTTTTCTAAATCTGAGTACGGCAATTTTCTAAATCTGAGTACGACTTTTCTAAATCTCAGCCGAAGGCATCGCAGAGCGGGTATACATACCTCGCGAACTAACTCGATGCCAATATATGTGACATTAGAGGGAGTGGCTCTACCGTTCTATCTGCCCGGCTCCTTGGCCACTCGGACGTGACCACTGCAGGACGGCCGACAGCCTCCTTCTCCAAAGGAAGCCGGGTACGTACGGTCAATGTGATATGTAATGGAAGTGCCCGCTTCCGTGGTCACCCAAAAGACCACCGTGGAGGGATTTTTTGTTCTATGTGTGTGATGTCCTTTGTGTACCGGTATGTCGTCGTCCGTGGGTAACTCTATCCCCCTTGTGAACAGTCCTTCTATGCCTTCTCTCCTCCTCTTTCTGCGGGCCCATTTTCCGGGGTTGGTGGTTTCGTCCAGTTTAGATTGTAGGAACTTAATTCCTCTTCCGCTGAAACTCTTCATTGGGCATAATGCGATTACAGACTGATATCTAGTCCTGTCAGCACATCTTTTCTTTGCTTTTCTCACTGATTCATTTGTTTGCATAGTTGTGTGCAATTGTGGTGATTAAACTTTTATGGTATTGGGCTCTCTGCATCATACATCAGGCTCTAACCTAAGGGGTCTGGTACCACAGACCCGGTTAGGTTATTATTATTATTGCTTAAAATAAAAAAGGATGAGAAAATGACAAATTGTTATTATATAATTCTTTACTTACTTTAATATTTACTGTCAAATGACTTTCTGTTATTGTAATTATTGAACTGGAACCACAATGGCTTTTCATGCATTATATACACTGACTGCTCAATTGAAAGTGGACACCTGCCGTAGTGGAACAACCCATGCAAATTCGGGCAATAATTTGAAATATTCGTTATAAAACAACACGATCATGTGTAGTTGGAGTCATTTGGTGTCTAACCAAGTGTTGAGGTAAATGCCACCATCAAAGCAGCTGAGCGATTTTCAACATGGAGTAGTCATAGGCTGTCACATTAGTGGCTAGAGTATGCGAGCTATAGGAGCAACACTGAACCTGCCAAAGTCGACCGTGGGTGCTATTATCACGAAATGGAAACGTGAAGGAGTGTAAACACGATGTCATGGAGGTGGCCGAGCCTGCTTGCTGACCGATAGAGACCGGAGGGTCCTGAAGCAGTTGGTACGGCAGAACACGGCTGTTCCAAGGGAACAACGGCGGCAGGACTTTCAGCAGGCAACGGGAACAACTGTCAGTACTATGATAATTCGTTGGGAGCTCCATGCCTTGGGGTACACCGGTCGCGCTGCTGCCCACAAGCTTAACATTACCCCTGTAAACGCCCAGCGTCGTGTGGCGTGTTATAAAGAGCGACCATCTTGGTCGATGGACTGCTGGAAGAGCATTATGTGGAGCGACGAATCACGCTTCACACTCTACCGATCGGATGGGCGCGCCTGGGTGTGACGTTTGCCAGGGGAGCGGCTGCTATCTAAGTGTGTCATCCCAAAGTGAAGTTTGGCGGTGGTGGTGTAATGGTGTGGTCGCGTTTCTCCTGGTTTGGATGTGGTCTGTTGGTTGTGATCGAGGGGAACATGGCATCCACCCAGCATCTGGACGTTTTGGACAATTCCATGCTTCCTATGTTGTGGTCGCAGTTCGATGAAGGGCCATTTGTGTTCCCGCACGACAATGTGCCATGCCATAAGGCCCATGTTGTCAGCGCCTGGTTTCCAGAAAATAATGACCAGGAACTTCAGTGGCCCGGCCAGAGTCCGGACATCAACCCCATTGAACATCTGTGGGATGAATCGGAGCGCCTAATTCGTGCGCATCCGATGTGACCGCAAACACGCATCCAACTTGGCAAGGCTATGAAGGAGTGGGCCAAAATACCGGTTGTTTGCTATCAGAAACTGGTGGAGAGCACGTCACGGCGTGTGGATGCTGTGCTTAGGGCAAAAGACCACAGTACGCGATATTAGACACGCTGTAAATAAAGCGTCTGTTCCATACCACAGGTGTCCGCTTTCAATTGAGCAGGTAGTGTACAATTGTAACTGCTTTAAATTCATAATATACTATACATACATCCAAACTGGATTATTTTTAGAAAATTGTAAATATACAGCAAAGCTCGAGGAAGGGCCTGTGATCTATTCTGGTATAAGGCACCACAATATAACTAGTATTTGGGGCTGATAAACTAATCAGTTGGTATCGGACTGCACATAGGGAGGCTTGCTGCACAGTATGTACTATAAACTTAAGTTGATGTGAATTTCCATTATATTTACTGTAATGTATTATTTCCTCTCCCTGAGTAATACTAAGAAGCAAAAAGAACATTCCAAAGTCCCGTTAAAACAAGCTTCATTTTTTATGGGAAATAGGAGTTGACTTCTGACCAATTTTTGTTTGGATGCTCCAATTATGAATCAGTTTTTCCCCCCTATTGGTTAGCCATTAATATAGATAATCATTATTAAAATATTTTTATAAGCTCCAATCATTATAAAAAGATGACAAGAACGTAAGTGATATTTTTCAAGTGGATAATATTTCACAAAAGAATAATGCTTTTGAACGAGACATTCATTTTCATTTGTTTTTGCTTTCCAGAATTTTAAAGGATCTTCCATCTGAGAATTTAAAGCAATTGAATCATATGATATTACTGATTTATCAATCGCCAATTTTACTTCTTGATCATGAAGAACTTGATAAAATTTTGGAGTCTTTAGCTGAATTACTGTGGGGAACTAAATATATTGAATGTCCTTGGGATCAGGTAAATAGGAAATGCCTTTAGTAGAGAAATCTTAAAATTTATGCAGACTTTTCTCCTTTTCACTAGAAATTAAGCATTGAATTTGCAATATTTTTTTTCTGTAATATTCTGGAATGTTTTCATTTGTATCCTTAATATGATTAAGAAAGAATTACCGTATATGCTCCAATAAACGCCGAGGCTCTTATTGTCGCCGGCCTCTAATAAGCGCCGGGCTGCAGAGGGGACACGGCCAAATAGTAGCCTGTCTCTAACAGTAGCCGGGTCTTTGATATTTGTCTACTGGTATTAGTGTAAGCGTCCGTATCTTTATAGTCGTGCGTAATACCTTACGGTAAATTGCCTTACAAAATGCCGCCGAAACGGTCATTTGATATTGTCTTTAAGATTCGCGCGGTGGAATACGCGAAAGAAACTTCCGGTGAGGCGGCCGCCTGTCATTGCGGATTCGGACGACGAATAGCAGCCAAAAGGTAAAGAAAGACATTGCCATTTATCTTAAACAGTCTTATGTACCATGTGAAATTCAAATAAAGTAGCTGTTTGTAAAATTAGCCGGTATTTATGTGTAAAAATATTGCGTTCTGAAGGTTTTTGTTAATATTGGCCGGCCTCTAATAGCAGCCGGTCTCTATTAAGCGCCGGGAGCCGAGGCTTGTTTTGCAAATAAACGCCGGGGCCTCTATTGGAGCATATACGGTATACAAACATTGACATGCTTTTTTTCAATACTTCACACAGAACATTAAAAAAAAAACATACAGGGTTATTCATAATTTCATAACTTGCAGCTCAGCTACAAAAAAAAAAGGGATTCTTGTCTCCAAGATATTAAATGAAAGACAAACTCACCAAGTTTTCTTTCATAAATATTCTGTGTCCACCTTACGTGATGTAGCAGACATTCAGACGGTAATTCATTTCTTTCCATAGGTGGTGCAGCATATCACTGTCGATGATTGCAGTTACGTTGGTGATATGATGTTGCAGTTTGGTGAGGTGGGAGAACGAATTCTTTGTCCTTCACATACCTATAAAAGAAAAAGGTCTGAAGGAGAAAGATCTGTGAGGCCAGAGGAGGAGTATGGTCTGATCACCCCCGACCGTATACCCTATCCAACGTTGTGGCAACTTGTCATTCAGATATCCACTTCTAAATCTGCGCTGCACAGCCACCACTGAACTTGTTTTCGCACAATCCAAGATGCAAAATGCTTCTCACATTGCAATCGATTTGGTTGCGTCTGCACCCTAGCAATGGAATTCAGTCAATGGAACTAGGATGCAGTGCTCTGCTGGGAAAAAAAACTTGGTCTTTCATTTGATATCTCGGGGGCTAACATCCCTTTTTTCGATGCCGAACTATGAGCCTCTGAAATGGGCCAAGGAATTATGAATAACCCAGTTAAGTAACATTGTACAACATTCTAGATTGATTTAGTCATAATATATATGTAAGAAGAAGCACAGCTGATCGGCTTCCGTTATAATGAAATTCAACATTATGTAAGTAAGGGGCCATTCAAGTTTTATGTAAGTACATTTTACTCAT
>JAFIDM010000004.1:24654065-24669653 GCA_023159025.1 Thereuonema tuberculata | reverse complement strand
CTATTTATATACAAATACAAAATTTGTTAAATAAATTATTGAATTGGAATCAGAAGTGCAAAAAATAAAAAATCATTTTAAAATCAGCTTTTTTTTTTCCTCAGAAATTGATAAAAGAGAAAACAGAAATCCTATTATATTTTCAAAAATATGATTTTTCTATTTTCATATTCAAAAATATGAACCTCCAAAATTTCTATAGAAAACAGATCAATTAAATAAATCATAAATCGGAAAAATATTAAATCTTAGTTTAGTGCACCATGAGTGCTGGAATTGAATCAGAAATATTATATAAACACTGGAGATTCAAGAATGATTTGGAAATATTTCTTAAAATCAAGATGTACCAACTACAAAAAAAATTTCAATATATTTTATAAAACATCGTTTTTTATTTTCTCAAAAAAATATATATTTCTTCTGGAAAATCACATTCTCACTCCATTTTTATTTTTCAAAATATAGGTAAACTTATCTCTTCTTATTTAGAACAAGCATCTCTTTTTGGAAGAGAAAAATAAAGTTTAAAAGTGAATGAAAAATAAAGATACAACACAACAAGTCAAAACTTCAATACGAAAAAAAGGTACGGTAAGAATTTATCAACACATATGTCCTATAAACTTCAATACAACGGTGGATTTTATTTTAGAAAAGGGAAAAAGGTACACATATGTCCTATAAACTTCCATTAATAGCTAAGCTTGACTTATAATTATTTTTCTCCATATCATGTCTTATAAATGTCTTTCGTAGTGATCCTGTCTTATAATTGCATTTCGTAGTGGACTAAAGTCATGTTATAACTACTCAGGGTGGTTATAATTAAAGTTCCGAATTATTACACGGACAGTAATGCAACTTTGTATATAAGCTATGTAGAGCATGGGGAAGAGAATTCAAATGAAAACAAAATTACTTCAAAAAGATGCCACCAGGTGAAAAAGTGGCGCTGTGTGAAAAGTGCAATGCGTCTGTGAACTACCAATCTGCAGAAATCACCATGCCATTGGAAAAGAAAGAACGTGCGCTCCTGGTGAAGCTCTATTACCAGAATAGCAGCAATAGTGTTTCAGCACTGCGAGAATATCGTCGTTTGAAGGGATTGCGAACAGGATCCTTTACGGCAAGGGGTTTACGAAAGATGATGCAGAAATTCGAAGAGATAGGGGAGTTAGGTGTGCTGCCAGGAAGAGGACGCTGTCCGATTGCAGAGGATGTTGTCCACGAAGTAGCAGTAGCAGTAGCTGACAGAGCGTCAGTGGCCCGGTACTCAGCGACCAGTGCGCAAGCAGTAGCACGTGAATTAATAATTCCATGGTCCACGGTGCGAAAGGTTTTGCAGTCCATTCTTTACTGGTATCCATATAAGATCCAGATACTGCACCAGTTACAGCCGCAAGATCTATAAACGCAGTCAGACTTTGAATATCGTTTTTTGGCTAAAATGGCTTTCGACGATGCGTGGTTCTGGAACATTCTGTGGACAGATGAGGCGCATTTTAAGCTTGATGGCATTGTGAATATGCAGAATTGTCACTTGTGGGGTTCTCCAAACCCCCATGTGGTGCATTCCCAGTACGTGACTGCATGGTGTGGATTCACTGCAGATTTCATTCTAGGTCCATATTTTTTTGAGTAGATGACACCTGCCGGTCCTGTCCAGTGCACTGTTACAAGTGCATGTTACTTTCAACTCTTTGTCATGGCATCATGTTCTAGCCTTGCAAGAACGTGGGTGTTTAGAGATAACAGTTTTCATGCAAGATGGTGCAGCACCGCATATTAGTCGTCCAGTAACCCGCTTCAGCGATGATCGTGTTCTGTCGAGACACTTTCCAGAGGCATGGTCTGACCATTCACCAGACCTTAATCCATGTGACTTCTGGCTGTGGGGAATCCTGAAAGATCGTGTTTATGAGGGATGCGTACGGACCTTGCCTAAATATCATTCATCATGTTGCAGCCATTTCACGAGACACTCTTCGTGCTACTGTTGAGCACGCTGTCCTGCACTTCCAGCATGTCATCCACGCAGATGGTGGGCATATTGAACAGTTACTGTAAAAGCATTAAAATATTGCATTCCCATTGTCTGTTTATGATCTTGCAGCGCCACTTTTTCACCTGGTGGCAACTTGTTGAAGTAATTTTTTTTCATTGGAATTCTCTTCCCCATGCTCTACATAGCTTATATACAAAGTTGCATTACTATCCGTGCAATAATGCGGTCTCCAAACCGTGCAGAAGTGGGGAACTTTAATTATAATCACCCGGTATATAATAAATGAAATTCATCATTAGCCAAATTGTAAATAAATGAATTTTTAAGAAATCAAATTAGTTGGAATTTATAAATAAATCTTCTAAATGCATCATAGCATAAATTATTCTCTGTCAAGAAGGTTCCCATTGTGGTTTAATGATATAATTGAAGCCACAATTGTTCATAACTAATTGAGCAAGAGGAACAAATGTTAAGCTAACCAAGAACAAGATATTAAATTTGAAACAAGTACTCATACACGAGTCTAGTTATTATCAGCATGTACAGCAATGGAAGTGTTCTTCTCAAAGAAGTGTGGATGTGTTATAATTGAGTTGATTATATAGGACATTAAATAAAATAATAAAAACAAAATATTTGATTTTTAAGATAAGTACTTTTTTTTTTCCTTCATACATTTAAATAGTACTCAAAAACTAAAGAACATAAATTGTAAGAAATTGATTCAATGTACTTACTGCAAATCCATGCCAAAGTAATTCTCTGGTCATATATTCATATCCCACCTGCAATAAACAAATCTAAGTTTAGGTTATCATAAAATGAAATGAATTATTATTATCAAGTTTAACAGTAATGTAATGTTGTAATTTTTTTTTTCTTAACCAAATAAACAAAATAACAACAACAACAATAACAAAATCAAAACTTTACTGAAAGACTGAATAAGTGAAATGTAACCTGTCTGATAGTTGGAGGTACAGAGTGGCTACTTTTTAAGCCTAAAGATCTATCCAATAGTGTTAAATAATGTCCTTGCTGAAGAAATACTATGAAGTTGATTACAGAAGCTGCTTTTAATAACACTTCTATCCAATCCAAAATCTGAAATAAATGATAACAGTAGTTTTAAAATGCTGGAAATAGGATTAAATATATTTATTTTCTAATTTTAGTTTTTATTCCTTTTCTCTACATTAAATCTGGTGGTTTTTGGTTGAAAATAATTAATTAAAAAAGAAATTATATGACAGAATGAATAAATAAATAAATAAATAAATAAATAAATTTGCAAATGCATTTTATGTAGCAGAGCAAAAAAAGCAAAAAAATCTACTAGTTATTTTATTTGGAAAATTTTGTAGGTGTTCTATCAAAACTGATTTATTGGTTGCATTTTTGTGCTGTAAAATAATTATATAAAATAATTTATAAATAACTATAAAATAATTTTGCGTCATACCGATGTATGATTTTTTATAAGTATTGCAAACTATTTCGTACACTACACCCATGATTTTTTTTTCTTGACAATACAGATAAAATTTGGTTCTCAGAAAGATCTAGAGGATTCAGAAAGACTGTAAAATCAATGGATTTGAAAGTTTTGCATTTATTAAGATATTTCATATACAAACATTATCAAACACGATCCACGATAATAAAACAAAGATCTACAAAGAAAATATTAAAATGAAAGAACACATTAAGAGCATATAGTTCAATTTATTTTACTTTTTTCTTTGTTTAGTTATAAAAGCAGATAGAACTTTACTGAGACATGTAGACACATAAAATATTTTGTTTTTAATTTTTTAAAAAAATAGATAATTATCAATCCAAATACAGTATATCACAAACTACAGCATCAAAGATATGCAAATTACCAACACAGAGCAACAACGTATAGCTGAAAGTAAATACTGACCAATCACATTGTATCAATAATTAGCCAATAATATGAGAGATTACTTTACAATCTAATTATTTGCAACGTATGCTTCGCAGTCAGTTGGTTGGGTTTAATGGCGCAACAGCAACAAAGGCTATGCTGTGCCAAGAATGATAAAATGATTAAAAGGTAGAGGAATATCCAATGCAGAATTAAGTCGTTGAAAGGTGCTAAAATAAAATTAGCAACTATAAACAGAAAAAGGAACATCAGTAAAAGACATGAAAAGACTACTATTTTAACACTAAACCTGTGAATCATCAAGAACACATAGAAGAGTTAATGCAATTCAGGGTAAACAAACATTCCTTCCCTAGAATTGTAGCATAAAACACAGCAAGGCAGGAGTTAGTGCAGTGGAGAGATAGGAGATTATGCGAAATGCTGGACCCATATTTCATTTCAGATTGTAAATGGCAAAAAGGATGAGAATTAGTCATATCAAAGACTAAGCAGAGGATGAGAGAGAGCAGAAGAATTTTGTTTGTAAACATTGAGAGATGGCCTGGGAGTTGCTTTTGATATGAGTGGGTAACAGAAAAGGGGGTATGTCAAAGTGAGAGTGGCTCAGTAGTGGCTAATGGGTTAAGGAGAGAATTGGCATCCTGTAATCTTTTCATAAAACTTCTCATTGCTTTATTAAATTACCTTATAGTAGTGTTAAATTATCTTATCTTATTCATATCCAAAAAAAAAGGAACACAAATGATAATACTCTAAATTCCTGATGGGTTTAAACATTATGTGGGAAAGCAGAGATAACTAAAATAGTGATATATTAAAGGAACTCACATTCTCAATTATTTTAAAATGTATATAAAAGATATTTAATAACCCTTAAACGGTAATATACACTAGGTCAAATTCCGTTTGAAATACATCCATGGAAATCATGGCATGAAACATACATGTAAATATAGTATGCAAAAAAAATATGTATATATACAAAATATTATTATTATTAATAATAATAATAATAATAATAATAGTAAATAAAACAAAAGCAATGTGGGAAATGAAAACATTTACAAGAGAGGGCTGTTGATTTAGATCTGATTGCATATCATTTATATTCTGGCAGTCTGTGAAAGCCTCCATTTCAGACTAGATCTGAATTGGCAAAAGTTGCACAAAAGTATGCCTCTGGGGTTTATTAGCTTCATGGGAATACCGGTCTCAAAGATAGAGAGCACCCTTGTTTCTCCAGTAGTCGTGCAACAACTGGCCCGATGGAAAAAGGGGTCACTTTCAATTCAGGTGAAGCATAGGATAAAAAAAAAAAAAAAAAAAAGGACTTAATGATTGCTTCATGTCAATTATGTAGGAGCCTTTGAAACTCGCACAATATAATAAGCTCGTGTAGTCTTCTGAGCTGTAGATCCCAATATTATATCGTCATTCCATTGTGAAAACCATGTAAGTCAAAATTTTTCAAAAAAATGTTTAATGCAGTATAAGATGGAAAACCTTGTATGTCACCTATATTGAATGCTAAAAGTTGGTAAAACTGAGTGTTTTAACACTCTAGTGGTGAAAAAAGAAACCATGTAAATCAAATTTTACAGTTTTTTGTGCCTACTGTAAAATTTGTGTTTTTTGACTTGCATGGTTTTCACAATAGGATGATGATATTCTATAAGTATGTTGGACTAGAGGGATTGCTGCTATGTATCATCATGGTTTTAGCTATATATCATCATTTATTCCCTGGAGATGTTTCCAATGAATGCCAAAACAATGCAACATTTTGTACTCAAGCTTGGCAACAGAAATTAACCTCAGAAGACAGGTCTGTTCTGCTCAAAATCAGTGAAAAAACATACAATGTTCAAAAAAAAAAATGAGCTACAGATAATGTTATTACATACCCACCAGGCTGACATTATGGGTGGATGATCTGAAATAATGATCAGCAGAGATAATCATAGAAAACAATTGACTGACATATGTCAGGCATCTAGTTACTGAAGCATTAATGAACTTTTATGATCAGTATTTACCTTCTACATAAGTCTGTTAATATGTTTAAGTGTATGAACAACAGCCTGTTGTACTTCTATGTATATACAGTGAAACCTCTCTGAGCGGCCACCCCACAGTACCGAGAATATTTGGCCGCTCAGAGGGGGTGGCCGCTCTGAAGGGTTTTATTTACTATTATAAGATAATTGCCATAATGCGTAATATAAACAAGTCTGACATATATTCCTTATTTAATATGAAATTTAAAACTTATCTAAAGAGAAAATAGTACAGTACTTTATTTCATGCTTTCTTACATTTTTTAAAAAAAGGCTACAATTCGATTCGTCGAATAAATCTAATTGTCTCTCAATTTCTCTGCTACTGATTCCACAGCTGACGAAACATTTAATGATTACTTCTTGATCTATTTTTTTCCAGGAGGTTTTCCGCTCAAAATTAAAGCATGGAATCAGTAGAATTTCCCGAAAAATGAAATGGGCGATCCCACTCGGTGGCCGTTTAGAGGGGGTCGGATGGCCGCTGATACAGGTTATTTTAACATTAGGTCTATGAGTCGAAAAATCCGTGCCATGAAAAATTGGCCGTTTAGAAGGGTTGCCGCTATACAGGGGTGGCCGCTCGGAGAAGTTTCACTGTATTCCCGTTCTGTAATATTATTAACTCTTGTTTTAGTATATTTCAATTTTTGCATGCATGACTTTTCCTCTACACTTATATACCTGGTACATACTTTATTACCTTTATTACCATTGTTAAAATTATGACAGACTATTCCTTTTCCTAGTGTAATACGAGTCATGCCACTGCAGTGTTTCCGTTTGTATTTAGTTTTACATGATTAGACACCTGTTCTACAAATAACACAAAATCAATGATGGTGTGGTAGTTGAAGTTTCCTGAGTTAATTGGAAAAATTACCTGCCAAATCTGTTGATATACTAAAGTCAGGATGGCAATGAGAATTATTTGAAGATATGTCTAAACTTTTGGAATTTCTGAATCTTTTGTTTAGTGTCTTACATTAACTAACTCAGTATTTTAAATTAATACACCTTTTGATCTAGTAATAAAGATGCCATTCCACAAAAGGCATAAGAAATCTGTTTTTGGAGCATTATTTGCCCCTATGATGCCATTATCAAAGTTTATTGTTCAAGTTTACTCCAACTTCAAAAAATACTTCAACAGCAATAGTTTTCTTTTTCCTGTTCTTTCAACTAACTTACTGATAACAAACAATAAATATATAAAATAAAATAAATAGTTACCTCAGGAAATCTTTCTAATCTTGGATATTTAGATAAGTAAATTGAAAGATGTGGTGTCCGTTCTTGAAGATAATGGGTGCCTATTAAACCAACAGCAAATGCAATGGTTTTCCATTGGTGGGGAGCTGACCTTGATAAGCTATCACAATACTGCAGCTGAAATAGCTGTTGTCCTACTGTAGCATGACAGGAATGCACAGCAAACTAAAGGATGACAAGATAAATTGATTCACATCAATGTAATATATAAGAAAAATATATAATTTAAAAAGAAAATTAAATAAAATAAAATAAATTTTGAATACATGGCACTTTACTATTAACTTTTCTTTGTTATCTGATGTCTTTGCAATGCACAGACTAAAGAAGATATTTCTCTGCAGTCCTTTTGTTCTCATCATTTACTAGTCAAATGTGTTAAGATTTCAATTACTGAAGGCATACAATTTGAAATTAAGAGTAGATACAGAGTGAAATTTTACTTTCCATTCCCAAATGGTATTTCTATTATTATCTGCTTATCCTGGAGATTCATTTCAGACTGGAGATGGATGATCTTTTTGCTGTAGAGCAATCTAAACTGAAAGGGATATCTTTTAAGAAAGAGAAACAACGCATCCAACTGATTGATATAAATTATATAGTTTGGAAAAATATATGTCTAACATTTTACAAATTTTTCAGAAAAAAATAAAAAATGTTTTTTCCTACTGTTGTTTTAGCATTGGATTTCTTCCCTATCTGAGTTAATAACAGGATTTAAACCATTTTTGCAGATATTCATGTTTTTTGTTATTCATCTGCAGTTATGCATTAGTTCTTTTAATAATATCAATGAAAGTTCTTAAATATAAGAAATCTGGATTATCCTTACTACAGACATAGTTCAAGTGTCACAGAGATTGTTCATAGGCCAACACTAACTGAAAGAATGCAGCGATTTTGTCATTCAGTTGATAGGAGTGAAAATGAAAAATTAAATATTCTTAAATGCATGAATTAGTAGAATAAGATCATGCGAGAGAGATAGAAATGGAAAATTCTGTATCGCAGAAGACAATTCAGTCAATAAAGGAATACTTGGAATTGCAGACTTTCTGGCAAGTGGAACTATTGATTTGAAGATTTTGGATGATTGTCTCAGTAGAAATAGCGCATTTCATTAACAAACTGTTTAGGATCTGATTATGGAATGCACTATTTTCATTATGAATGAAAATCAAATATGAGCAGTCTTTATACTCCAGTCAGATGACACAATTAAAGGTACTTAAGCTTTTGAGGTTCAAGTGGTCCTACCAAACAATTCATAAGTGCCTTTAAAAGTTGAAAGCCTTCGAATTATGGCTGAATAATGACCTAGTATGAAACAGAGAGAAGAGACTGAAAGAGAAGCAGCAAATGCAATTTTATCATTGCTTCAACTGAACTGGAAGACGTTACAAATGAACTGTCACAATCAGGAAATTATCTTTCAAAAATAAACAGTAATTATATGGAAATATATTCATTCACAACAATAAAAATAAGCATAAAAACGCACCCATTTAAAGGATTCACTGAACTATTTTTGGAAATTTTGTACTGGGAACCCAAGACAGACTGTTTCGAGGTGCCTACCTCTCGTCAGTCGGATTCGCCCAGTACGCATAGCTCAGTGTAATCCAAAGAAAGATAAACAAAAGACAAGATTAAACAAAACAATGGCCCTTGAATTAAAAAAACATCAAAAACAAATTAAAGATAAAAAGGGCAATAAATTAATCTTCGCTAGCAGGTTGCTTAGCTTGGGAAAGATTAATTTGTAACATAAGACATATACATAACGGCAAAGCTTAACGTGCGTGGTACATATATAACAATAAAAATAAGCATAAAATTTATTGCCCTTTTTATCCTTAATTTGTTTTTTTAACTCAAAGGCCATTGTTTTGTTCAATCTTGTCTTTTGTTTATCTTTCTTTGGATTCCACTGAACTATGAATACTGGGCGAATCCAACTGATGAGAGGTAAGCACCTCAAAACAGTCTGTCTTGGGTTCCCAATTTCAAAAAATAGTTCAGTGAATCCTTTTAAATGTGTGCGTTTTTATGCTTATTTTTATTGTTATATTTGTACCATGCACGTTAAACTTTGCAATTATCTATATTTATTCACTGCATCAGAAATTACCAAAATCTTTTTTGTTTTAAAGATTTTTCAACATTTGATGATCCATACTGCATTTTAAATGGCTCTTTAAGATCATAAGAGCATACACTGCTAAGATCCGCTTTGATTAATCTCAGCTGGTCTACATTCAACTGTAGGCCGTCCTTTTCATTCCTTGAATCTTCAATTAACATTTTGTTACTTGGAGTTAAAGCTTGAATAATCCATTACGAGCTCATCAAGATCAACAACTGAATACAACTGGCTTCCTCCATGTTGATACAATTACAGAGTTCTATTACAAAACTAACAGTTAAGTGTATTAAAATGTCCTGTGTTACCACATTGAAGGAATTCATTTCTTAAAGTCCTTTAAAATAGCCTTGAGACTTTTAAATGAAGCCCCTTTAAAGTGTCCTCTGACTTGGATATTACGTCTTAGCACCCATTTTTATTTCAGTTGTTTCTGTCAACTCATAAAACACTGGAGACAAACATCCCACCACTATCTTCTAATTAATAAATTTAAGCTATGTATCAGGCTATTTTTGTTCTTTGAAAGATCTTCAAAAACCAATGTAGAACTTAAATAAAATTACTTTTGTTAAAATGTCTTGAAAAAGCAAATTTTGGCGTTTTACATTCCCAATTAAGCAAAATGTGCATAAATAACTTAATATTACAGAAATGAACTCAACTTAAATATCTTGGTTATAATCAATCATTTAAAGGGGAAGTTATATCAAATAAAATTTCTAATAGGTGCTTTGAGAATGCAATGCAAGATGCTGAATAACTGGCAAGAAAAAGGACGAGATAACAAAATGCTTTGTTATAAGATCTTCGCACTGCTAATTAATAACCCTGCTAATGGATCTTACAAAGGGTTGAAAGATTCAGAGAAAGAAACCCTACTGTAAAGTTTAATCGATTAGGAAATAATGAAGGGATTTAGGATTTCTAGGGTTTGAAGCTCTGAGCAGGGCTAAACTCTGTATATTATCTGAATTCTTTAGCTTGAAGCTATGCATATTGGTGTTAAAAAAAATAAAAGCTTATATGAATGATGAAATTTCAACACTGTATTGTTCTTTTAAACTTTTCCAAAATTACTGCTCAATAATAATAATAATTCACATACCTTCCAGAGAATTAATCGCAGAAGTGCATTCAGTTCTGGCTCAAATTTACTTAAAAAATCAGGCTGAAAAGAGGAAGAAAAAGAAGTAACATTAAGTAATTGTCTATTGTTATTAATATCACAGATAACAATAACCAATTTATAAATAATTCCACAAAGAACAGAACTGCACTGTCGGATAATTAAAAAATAAAGTCAATGATTTAGAAGATTTAAATTCTTTCTTTGCTGACAAATATCGTCTAACAAATGCAACAGGAAGTAAAAAATACTGTTCTGTTTTTGTTTTTCTGGAAAGTATCATGGAGATATTCCTCGAGAAAGTAAGGACATTACAAAATGAATTTGAAACATTGACCAATTTGGAATAGCTTGGTGTATCCTAAATAAATATCTTAGTAAAATTGGTCAAAAGATAAAGAACTCCATTTAATGAAAAAGTTGCTATTTCTGAGAGAAAACTACTATACAACTACAAAACACTTAAAAATTTGTGTTTTTTTTTAATCCATTTCTTATTTAGACAGCATTATACTAAAGCCTTTACCATGAAAGCTTTGTGCTCCAATTATAGCATTTAAAATTAATAAAATTATGAGATCAATTAATGCTCATTCAAATTTTTTTATGTATAACCGATTTTTACAGCAAATCAAAGCACTTATTTCAATTTATAGAAAAAAAATCTTTTCTGTAATTATTTTTTTTTTCATATTATAATTGAGTTATATCAGATGTAACATTTTTCATTGTATCCGAGTCTGTCTTGATCATAACAACCAAAAATTATAAGTTGATTTTTTTTTTCGATAACGGAATAAAGATAATAATGTAAATCAATGCCAACATTAATTATTTTTGTGTGTTTTTATTTGAAGTCCAGTTTTGCACAAGAAGGTATAAAATAGATTGGTAAGTTTTGTGATAGGCAGAAACTAACTTTTCAACAGCTGGAAGCCAACTATAGAATACAATCTCAGTAAGTATCAATTCCAAAAACTTACAGATGCTATGATAAGGAATGAACCTTATTGCTAATCAACTCCTACAACCAAGTTCAATTATGAGTTATAGCAGTTTAAGACAAACATTATCAAGAAGCAAGAATTTTCCCTACCAATAAAAAGTAATCTTATTATTTTCAATGTATACATACATTGTTAGCCAAATAAAAGTTAAAAGTTAAAGGATGCCACGACAGGCCTATGCAGGCCCAAGGGCTCGCGGGAGGTAAGGTCCCGGCGTTACTTGACCAATGGGACTAGGTTGAGGTCGGGAGGTCAGCCCGACGCCCGCCCGCCTTTAACTCCCGGGAAAGAAACCCGGTACCCATTCTAGAGGGCTGGGTAGGCCCTAGGACCCGTTTGGAGGAGAATGGAGCGTGGAAAAATTCCCGTCTCCGCCGAGACCGGGAATTGAACCCGCGACCTCCAACCCACAGCCAAGCGCCTTACCCACTCGGCTACCGGGCCCACTTGTTAGCCAAATGCAAATGTATAAATGTGATATATAATTACATTTTTAATAAATTAATGCAGGGATTAATTTTCATTTACAGCAACATTGAACAACATGATTTAATTCATAAACCCAAGATTTGATTAATGAATGCATTTCTGATGCTTTTTAAAGCATTTGTCATGCAGCCATGTTTATTCTTAGCAAAAATAAGCCTTTTATATAACAAAGAATAATTCTCATACAGCATATAAAAGCTGCCAATAGGAAAAATAAAATATACTGCTAGAACTTTAATTGCATTATTTATTCAGAGAACAACACAAAGCTATTTGATAATATTTTAAGAACTACCCTCATTTTACTGATATTGATTATGATTTATATTTGTCTTCATAATCTGTTATCATTAGGCTTTGTAATAATGGTGTTTCCATAAAAACAAATGATCTGAAGCTCTGAAGATGTCTCTGACACATAGGGATGAAACATCAGCAAGGAAGTTTCCCCCAAAATAAGGCTAACATATACCTTGAAAGCCAAGTTTCCCTATTCTTGTAACATCACTGTAGTTTAAAATTTTTAGCATCTCTCTATATCCTTGAGTCTAAAACTATTCATCCAATTTCACTGAAGTAACAGTCCCTGTTATCCTGTCGTAAGGCTGAGTGGGTGAAGGAACTACTATCTTTTATTTCCTTTTTGCAGATGAAACGTAATAAATGGAAAAAATTCCAGATGAAACAACATATCTCAAATATCTATCTATATGCGAAATTAACAAGCATTCATCACAAAGAATAATTTTCAACCCGAAATAAAAATACTGTGACTACTTTGCCTACAAATAGTTATTAACAAATGCAATTTCTCTTCTACTATTTTATGTTAAAGGGCAAAAAAAAAGAAAACTGCCGAGTGATAAATAAGTCAGAAAAATGAGAAAATGATGTGAAATTGTATTCAACTGATAATGCAAACAAAAAATAAAATTACCAACAGTTTCAATATTTCTCAATGTCAAGTAATAAATAAAAATAAGAGGACAAAAACTTTAAAAAAAATGGAATTAAAAAGGTGCAGATTTAAAATCATATATATAGAAGATAATGTTCTGAAAGATGGAAACGCAGAAAAACAAACTAGAAATAGTTTCTCAATAGTACTAAGTATTAAGAAAACGCTTGAGGACCATTTCTCTGCCGTTTTATTCTTTTATTAATTGTGATGCTTCATGAAAATGCTTTCAAACCCAAGAAATCAGGCAACGGTGACCTGACATGAAAGCTTTGCTTATGAACTTTAATGTGATTCAAATGTACAGGAAGCCAAAGTCTGGATTAATTTAATACTCTAGGTAATGTTTAACTATATATTTCTTCTGGTTTGTACCTAATGAGCCAACAGACTTTAGCTAAGCCTTTCTTGATTGTCATGATGTGGGTTTAGTAAAGGAAGGAATGCATTCAGTGAGAACCATAGCTTTTTAGACTTACATTATTTCAAATTATAAAATAATATAATAAGTATCTTATTGACCTTTTACCTCACCTTTTTATTAATCACATTGCTTTCATTTTCATATTCTTACAGCAGTAAGTTTAATTTTTACTCTATGTAACATTATAATAAACACTAGCAGCAAAGCCTGTCGGACGACAGGCATATTAATCTGAAAAATCATATTATTATCAACTATCAACTACAAAGTAAATATCTCCTTATAAACTACAATTTTTGTAAAAAACAGCATCAGATTTTTCTATCAGATGTCCTTGATCTATTCGGTCAAGAATTTTGATTTTGATGTCGCAAGCAAGACATGCTCGAGAAATAGCAACATATAACTGTCCATGACTAAAAACAGGCTCTGGTAAATAAATACCAACCATATCTAAAGTTTGTCCTTGTAAATAAATTTTACTAAAATTAAGAATGGAATAATTATTATTTTTGACTCATAACGCCGAAAGGCATTTAAAACTCACCTTTATAATCTAAATATTGCGTTAACTTGTGAACGAAGCTTCTATGGCAAAAATGGTATTGAGTTTCAAAATCAGTGTAAAAAACTGAGTAAGTATGCCAAATTTCATTAAAATGGATGCAGTGGTAACAAAATTATTTGGTTTTGAACGTATGTTTTGTTAGAATTTCAGTTGTCTAGGTCAGTTTCCAAGGATAAAATTTCATGGAATGACCAAATGAACTAATATTTCATCCAATTTGATTGCCTTTGATTCAATGGTACCATTGAGAGCCTTGGATCTATCTTAATAGCTTAATTATATCGAGTTACAGACAGACAGACGAACTTAGCCAATTATATAAGTTATCTATTATCTATTAATCAAAAAGATTTATTTTCAGCTGATGAAATTGATTCAAACTTAGAATCAGTGAACTTCACTTTTAAAAATGGAAGATGTTCTTATCTAGATAATCAAAGTTCAAAGAGTTCTCAATAAAGTAAGATTATTAAGTAAAAATCTGCTTCTTAAGGACTTTGGAATTTGTGATTAAAACACAAAGATTTGAACCAGGAAGTGATAAAGAGTTGAGATCCAATTCTAGAATATAATACATTCATTCACTATCATCTTAACTAGAAAAATCAATATGATGATAGTAATAAATATAACTAGCAAAGGTCAAAATTATCAGTTTTGTTGTTCTATTTAATGTTAAGACTTAAGAAACATTTCAACTTCCTTATATCGCAAAGACATGGCTATTATGTATGATATTCAAATATGCATTTATTATCAGAAATATATTCATTCAATTTATTGGACATGAATCAGAACAGGTTTAATATGTTTGTAGAAATAAAACTTCTTAATATATTATTTTATTACATGACTGTCATATTTAGCATTTTTTTTTTTATAAACTTTTCTTTATAAACTTTTATGAAAGAAGAAAAAAAAATAAATCTTTCAAAATTAAGACCCCATGGTTCTTATACATTTACCCATTCACTCCTATCATATGTATAGAGCATTAATATGTACTAATATGCATCAATATGAGAATAATATGTACAATATAATCCTTTCACCAGTGGCCAACATACCCACATGATAACTAAATACAATGTAATTCCATGTCCTAACTCCTGCCTATGTCTGTTTATTCCTTACAAATGAAATCAAAACTGCATTCTGTGAGGATCTCATAACCCAAACTTGTATAATATAAGTGCACCTTTTCCTTTCTACTTCATTTTTTTTATTGAAGAATTAGATTTTTCAGTAAATGTACTGTGGGTGGCATTCCCAATGTCACATTGCGAAGTAGTGCTTTCCTTAAACCATTCTAATAGTGGAGAGCTTGAAGCATGCGATGAAGCATCGGGCAGCTAATGTGACATTGGGAATGCCACCCACAGTACTTATTCATTATAATTTTAATATATTTTATTGGGAAAAAACTGCACTTTTATTATTCTTCTATTTCTTTAAGATTACAGTACATTACTAATTTTCTAAACTAATGAAAGGAAGGAGATGCGTCAGTATTCCATGATTAACTGATTATTTTTTTAATTTGGCTGTCATAGTATACCACAAACTCTTTTATTCTTTCCAATAGATTTTAACAAACTTGGAATGATTTTGT
>JAFIDM010000004.1:24609719-24638168 GCA_023159025.1 Thereuonema tuberculata | reverse complement strand
TTGTTCATCTACCTTTTGACTTTCTTTATAGATATGTCTAGATATCTTCAAGAGTGAGGGGGGGGGGCGAAAAATACTTACTGTAATTAATAAATTATTAAGTATTTGTAATTAATCAATCAACACTAACTTTAATTGAATGTTAATTTATTAATAATATAATTATTGAATATTATATCAATTATAATAATGCATTAAACAATGATTGGAGGACCTCTGAACACAGAAGAAGCGAAAACATCAAATTTATATTTTAAATAATTTTATCTAAGTTTAATAATCGGACGAAACTTATCTTCTGCTTTATCATGTCTGTCTGTTTTTCCCTGTACTGATTTTCCTATAGCTTTTATATTAAAATAATCATCAGTTTTATTTGTTATATTTGATTTCAATAACATTACATTTAATTATATATAAGATATTTATATAAAATAATATGAAGAAAAAGAAATTAAACAAAATACAGTTAATGTATAAATCAACTTTCGAATATCCTCAGGGTAAGATCAATTGCAAAATCAGTTGGTCAGAAATAAAAATAAAAAATCATAAGCAGGGCACGGATTCTATCTGGAGCTGCGATAAAATGAAGTTGTTGGTGGTGTTTTTAAGCAAAATAGATCTGAGAAAATTCGATTCTATACACATTCAGTTCTTTATATTGACGAAGCGGAACTCTCATTTATTTAAATCATCTATTGTACTGATAGTTTAGAGGGGGACGAAAGATAGTTTTTGCCCCCCATTCAGAAAAGTAGAGGGGCAACTCGCCCACCTCCCTCAGTTCCGACGTCTTTGGTATATACAAATGGCAAAGATTACAAAAAAGGAAGTACCGACAAATGTTCGGTGGCATAATGTTTATTAGAGAACTCGAGCCACTGACAAATACAGCTCAAAGATCTAACCATAAACCTAGATAGCTATAAACTAGAACTGAAAGCTATAAATTATTTTAATCATTTTTTCCCCCGAACAACTAGTGATTATGTAACAAGAATAAAAAATACTGAGATGGTAATTTACAATTCATTCATCTTAATGTGGTTTACACTTTTGGCGAGAAATAGTTTCATATGAAAATGCTTTGATAGAATTTATAAAAATTTATGAAGTTACGATATTCTCAAATTTGGCAATAATTTTTTAAATGAATAAACTTTAGGAATACATAAAACGTATAATTGAGAAGATGTAAATCGAAGTAAAAAAAAACTGGGATGAATAACTGGGATGAGCCGTGACTGGGAACAATTAGGAAAATCACGTTCTCTTCATTCCAACTAAAACAAAATAGCCACTGGTGTGATTGCAGGTATTTATTTAAACTTTGTAGGCCTAAAGTTTAAAGGAGAAAAGGAAGAGAATAGACAAAAGCCCTAAATACAACTTCCCCTTAAACGTTCGTATAAAACTAATGAACTTCACTGGAAAGCAACTGAACTCGAAAAAATTTCACTGAAAATTAACCAATCCTTGTTCAGAGATCAAGTCACGTGCTCAATGCTGACACTTTCTTGAATTTCTTAAAATATACTTATCCTATCGTTTGATCGTGATATGAAGGTGTATAAAGAATGAAATTAGTTTCTTTGTAAAATAAACCTTCCTTTATTCTGTCAAGTTATTTTTCTCCCACTGATTTAATTTCACACCAAAATTTTTAATTTTTTTTCTTTATTGGTAATTGTTGATATAATCAATAATTCGACAGCAGGCCTTTTAGTTTTATTAAAAAAAATAAGATAATCAACTAGAAATGACAGTAAGTTCTTACTTTGCTGTAATAAGATTACAGTTATAGTTTTTTTTTTTTTTTTTAATTCACTTCGATTCCAAATTTTAATGTTTAGATTTGAGTTTCGCAAAACGTTTTAGATTTTAATAACTTAAAAATAATTCTCTTATTCAAACAGAAATTATTTTTCTTTGAAAATGAAAAGTTTAGGTAAATAAATTTCTTAGATGGTGAATGTCGGACGATTGACTGAGGATTAGAGAATTTCTAGATTTTAACTTCGCTCCAGATTTTATGGATAAAGTTATTTTTTTATTTTATTTTGAGAAATATATATATATAGTCTGGAACTGTCCATATTCCTTACCTTGTATGGGCTACGATGGATTAATCTAATTTAAATTGCCTGATTTAAATTCTTTTTTTTTTTTAATCAATAAAAGCAACCCATTTGGTGGCTTCACTGTAAGACACTACAAGAAACAATTGAAGCTTCCTTTTGGTCTACCATACTTTCAATGACTAAAGCCACTGGGTTTCAGGCATTAGTTTCGAAAACTATGAAAAACCAGAAGATCAAAATTTAAAAAAAAAAATTCTTCGGAAAACTTAAAGTTGCAAACTGATCCATTTTGTACTGCAAGCAAAAGGAAATGTAATTTCCTTGTAGAATTGATAAGAATTAAATGGATAAACAGTTCAATTAATTAATTGCTTTTAAATGAAGTTTGATGCTAATTATACTTCGTTTAATAGATAGAACTTCCTATAACAACTTTAAAAATATATGTTTAATTATTAAACCCTTTTTCAGCGGCATTATTTTTTGTTTTAATGGTTATATAGACTTTCAAAAGGAAGATTTCCAAATTTCAGAACAAGCTGTATATAAATAGAATCTGTTAAATATGGAAAGTTGAGCTATTATTAAATGTAAAAAAAGATCTTATCACATACATATTCATTAAGTAACTTTATTTCACTAAAAACATAATAGAACAAAAGGCAAATTTTGGAAGTCTTTACAGCGACTTCTTTATCAAGTCAAAAAATTCAAAATAAAATGCCAAAGCAAAAAAGAAAACAGAATACGTAACAAATAGGATACAACATTAATGAGATACAGAAATCAAGGTTTTAATATTGATAAAATCTTTAAATCCTTGGCAAGAAACACAATTCTCCGTTTAAATAATACACAACCCTTGATTTAAGTTTTAATATGCAACAATTTCATTGTAATTCCAATTGTTTTTTGTTTTTTTTATTTTCCTTTACAATTGTTCAGTTTCCATTTCTCGTTAACGCTATATCTTATTTCTTATGTTTCCTTTTTTTTTTGTTTTGACATTTTTATTTTAAAGTTTTTAGCCTGATAAAAAAATCGTCGCAAAGACTGATAAAATTTGCCTTCTGTACTATTATGTTTTCAGTGAAGTACTATTCAATAATATTTAAGTCTTTCAATAAACCAACGAAGCAATTCGGTTTTCTTCGAGTGCTGACAAAGTTTTTCGTAGAATTCTTTGTAATTTAGCTCACTGATTTCCAATTTCTTTTTCTCTATCTATTTTACTTTATTCCTGGCCTTCTTAAGGAAAATAAAAGAAAAATATAAAGTTTATCCATGCTATATGTAGATATATTAATAAAAAGGACCCAACACACAAGAATTATAAAAGAAATATACCTAGGTCTTTATTACATGTTACGAAGGATTTCTTCTTCAGATGATACAAACTTAAAATTAAAATATAATCGAAGGAAAAACATAGACTTAAAAAGTAATAATCTTAATAATTATAATCTTATAATAATAATAATTATAATCTTATAATAATAATAATAATTATAATCTTACAATAATAATAATTATAATCTTACAATAATAATAATTATAATCTTTTAATAATAATAATTTGATTGTTACTTATTAACTCTATGTTTTTCCTTCGATTATATTTTAATTTTAAGTTTGTATCATCTGAAGAAGAAGGAAGAATCCTTGTAACATGTTATGAAGAACTAGGTATATTTCTTTTATAATTCTTGTATGTTTGGTCCTTTCTATTAAAAGAAAAAATACATTAAAAATTAATGAAGCAAATCTCTCTCCTTTAGCAAATCACCGTTTATAAAGAATAAAAATTTTTATTCTCAACCTAGAAGTAGTCAAGGGTTCAAATCTTTCAAACAGCCTAAGACAGATTAAAGATTTGAAGCGGAGAAAGAGGTCCTAATTAAGAAATAATAAGATAAATAATATATCGGAAGCGCAGTTTTTTTTAAATAAGATAAATAGTAGATAAATTCAAGAGAGTTTGGCCGTTATACTAATTTGGTAACAATCCTACGGAGAAGGATCAGGAAGATAAATAACTGACTTACAAATAAGAATTGGGAAAACTTTGGAAACTTTTGAACAATCCCAGCTGAAAAGAGAATTCACTGAAACATCGGAAGCTCAAAATACTTTTTATTTTTTTGCTTTTGATCAGAATTTGAATAACAGGGTCGTAGGTAGTATTGAGAATAAATATAAAACTCAGTAAAGTAAAAAACGATTAAAAGAAAATACACATATTCTATGAATTCATTGGCTTGATAAGTCTGCACTGAATATCATTATTACGTTATCTGATCAGAGATGAAGTGTTTTATCAGGACTTTTCATCTAGTTTAAATAGGAAAGATTAAAATGTTGTAAATCAGTCTCTTACCTGTGATTCCGCTGTGACTGGCGATGGGGAAGGCGTGGGTGCGATTGTGCTTCGATCTTCTTCTTCGTCGTCGTCACCACCTCCTCCTCTTTCTTCTTCTTCTAATCTTTGTTTGGCTTCGCGGATTAGGGCCTTTTCTCTTCGGCTTAGTAGATTACTGTAATCTGGTTTTTCGACGGCACTGATGGTGCTTCCGGACGAACACGATCGCTCGCGGGGAGTGAGGTCGTCGTCCTTCTCGCGTCTCAGGTAATCAGAGAGTTCTTTGGAGAGTTCCTCTTCTTCAGGGACAGGTGGAAGGTCCCCGGGGGAGATCTCAGGGCATAGCACTAACTCCTCTTCCTCTTCGTCCTCCGACTCTGGAGGAGGGGTTGTGGGTGGCGGTGTTGGTGGTTGTGTGGGGGAGTGCGACGGGGCTTCCGGTGACCGTCCTGGGGGGTCACGTGATAACTGTTGCCCTAATTCCCACGAAAGTTGAGCTACTTCCTCAGCGAGGCTCAGCCGAAGTGCGTCGGTCGGGGACGGTGGTTCCTCCTCATCTTTCGGGAGAACGATGAGCACTTGTTCGCTGAGAAGCTCTTCCGTTGGAGTCGGGCTCTGGGGAGAGTCGTCTGGAGGTTGTGGGGTTTCCCAGGGGGGTGACGTCACCCCCTCCAGCACCTCTAGCCCCTCCGGAGCCGCGCACTCCTCCTTAGGTTCGAACCGTCTCTCCTTTTCCGTCTCCAGATCCTCCCACGATGCGTCCACGTATTCGGCTAGTTCCCTCTCACTAGCGTAGCTCTCTAGATCAGTGTCCCCTCCTTCCCAGAAGTATTCCGTGTCACCCGCTTCGTCCTCGGTGTCGACGGGGTCTTCGGGAGGGTTGGTGATACTCCTCGGCCGACCGCTGTCTTCTCCCGGCGACGATCCTGCGCCCAGCGGGGCAGTGACGGTGTCGTTGGCCGGCGGGTCTTCTGCCTGACTTAGATCGTATTCGTTGTCCTCGTCTGTATCGTCTTCGTCCTCTTCTTCTCCCTTCTCCCCCGGGGAGGGGCTGTGATGGTTGAGGCGGGGGTGCTCGGGGTTGCTCTCCTGCGCCACGAGCCGCTTGAGGTCGGGCTCCAAACTGAGCTCGTCTGCCTCGTGCAGCGTTTCATATCGGCTGCCAGGTGAAGTCGTCATCACGGTCAGTGCGGCGCGCGCATCCAAAGCCGACGCTTAAATAGGCGCGAGAGCGTGCTCCCACATGAATACTACACCCCCACACCTGCCAAACGATCGGTGCGATTGATCAGACCGCAACGACATCCTGACATGATATTGAAAGGCTACGGATGACTTCATTAACCGCCCAGAGTCAATTGGACACAGTGTCACCAACAAAAATGTCACCTACAAAAGCAAAGGAAGGAAAAAAAAAAAGAATCACAGCAAGTTGAAGGAAAAAAAAAACATAACAAAATGTATTAATTATGCAGACGCTGGCAACAACTTAAGCACCAGGCATTCAACTCATCACAATGGAGGATGTGGTAGTTTTTTTTTTGGCTCGAGAACGGATTTCGGTAGAAAATAACGATACGAAAGAAGAAAAAAAAAATAATAAAAAATAAAGAGAATTTAATCCACGAATTTCTTTTGCAAATGATTTTTTTATTGATTTTGTAAACTGAATTTTTCCCAAGCAAACAAATAAAAAAAAAATAAACGAAAAAAAAAAAAAACCAAAACAAAAGCAAAAACAAATCTGGCTTCTCTTTTCAAACTAAAGTGAAATCAATAGCTGTAATTCTTAAATAAGTAATTAGGTTTTCATTTTCTCTTTTAATTCTCGGCTTTGCGAACACGTGTTGGGGTGAAGGCGGAAGTAAACGAAAAAGTAACGATAAAAGATGGCTGAATTAAACACGTGAAAATGAAATTTACGTAGTTCCATATTTATTAGTCAATTAGTGCTAATTAGTAGAACCCCAAAATTAATGACGTCGAAATGGCCCATCACATTAAGATCTTTGTAATTTGCGCGGTTTTGCAACAACTAATGTTGGATATCAGCACTAATTGGTGCATTATGCTCGTGATTGGTAGAAAAACTACCAATCAAATTACCCAGTTGCTCTTTACGGAAGTTAAAGGAACTATAACAGACTCAAAACTATTTCAGGGAAAAAATATGGTAAATAAACTTATAAATCTGTAAGTGCTTCTTATGAACAAATATTCAATTGAAGAGATTTTCAAAGTTTAGTTTTCCATAGATTTTTACCAGATATAACTTAAGAACTATGCCTTTATTTGCTATATGTTTAAACTTATATGTGATAAACTTATTTATTTACAGTTTCGGCAGAGATTTGATGAGAATTTCAATATTGAACTTTTCTAAGCTACATGAAATGTATTTTAACGACTCGAAGAAAAATTTAATTCGATATAAGAAATAGTTCAAAACTCTCCAAGAATCTTACTGATTGGTCGCCATCTCCGAGGACTTGTCAGCCGTACCTTCCATTTTATTGAGCAACTCCATCAAACTATTTTATTACAATTTTATCCTTATAAACAGAAATTAATTGAAAAAAGAAAAATTACAATCGAGTAAATACAAATCTTAAAAAGGAAAATTGACTTCGCTATTCCAACCGTTTATTTTCAAGAATGGAGTCGTCAGCATTATAAAGTCCGAGATTTGATGGTAAATTAATAATTTTTATGAAATAAATATATCAGAATTTAGCGGTGTAACACGATGAATGTAAATTCCTAAGATCTTAATTATGCTTTTGAACATTTTGTAATCTTATAAAGAAATAATTTAAGAAAGGCTGACCTAGGAGCGCCTTTTTGCTTTTGTTCCTTTATAAAAGAAAGCCTCGATTTGAAAAACGCGGTGATGAGAATTGGAATGTAATCAACAGGTTGGCTCCGCTTCGTCGGAAGAACCATGATGACGAAGTTGAGCAAAAGATTTGGTTAGTGTTAACTTTATACTTACGTTACCATTTCCTTTACATTGTTTTTACTGAAAATGTATTGAAATACCGAAATTATAAGGTTAAAACTAAAAAACTAAAAGAGTCTCTCGAATAGGAAGTATCATTAGATAAAATAAAAAATACAGAATTCTGGAAGGTTGAGGTAAACCAAAAGAAAAACTATCCTCTTGATAATAAATTGAGAGGTTTGCTTAAAATCTTTTCGCAAAAATTACATTAAAATGTAATTATATATAATTTAAGAGTGTGTTAGCGGTTATTAATAATATATAGTTCATTATTATAATATATAATGTATTATTATATAATAGTGTATAGTATATAATAATTTAATGTAAAAACATTATTTTTACTCGAAGACGAAACGCAGGTCGTTTTGAAATCGTTTGTAAATTTCTTAATGTGGATAAATGTTTTTTTTTTATTTATATTTGTGTGGTGGCCTACATAGCTTATTATGAACTTTTTACGCACAAGTATTATTTTAATTTTAGCTGTTGATAATAATACTTAACTTATAATGTTGTATTAAAAAATAACTTAATTTGATTTCGATTGGGTTGTAACGATGTTTTTTTTTTTTTTTTTTTTTTTTTTTAGAACGTGAATTTTAGCCAACGTCAATGTGTGTAAGTTCTCTGTATGGAAATTTTGAGATAGTATGTTAATATCGTAATTTAACCTATACGATATTCGTTTTCTAAATTTGTATTTTTGGTTATTGTTTCAAGTTAGAAGTATCGCGTATTAAGTGGAAAAAACGAGCACTTCCGACACCTTTTTCGGCTTCAATCAAGGTTTAAACAGTGGAAAAGCTGCTGCAAATATTCGGAGGTGTCTACGGATAAGACTGTGGAGATTCGAAGGTGGGAATGGTTTTCGCGCTTCAGCGACACTCCGAGATCCGAAAGGCCAACCGACAAACGCTCTAATCCACGAAGATGGCTATAAAACAACTCGTGACCTGGCTGAAGAATGGACTGTAGTCACACGACAATCGCTCGACATTTGCAAGCGATGGGGAAGATGCAAAAACTCGGAGCATGGATACCTCACAATCTGAATGTGGTTAATAGAATAAGAAATCATCAAACATATCAAAATTTGTTAAAAAGTCTTTATAATAAAAATGTTTAGAAGTACATTACGGAAAAACCAAAAGGTGAGCTTTCGGAATCTTGTGCGATTCCCTTGTCAATCGCACAAGATTCCGAAAGCTCTTTTTTGATTTTCCGTAATGTATTTCTAAACATTTTTATTATAAAGACTTTTTAACAAATTTTCGTTTGTTTGGGGATTTCTTATTCTCTTAAATGCAATTTTAACACGTTAAGCTTATATCTAATAATTTGAGTGTGGGAGAGCACACAGCGTATTCATGAAGTCCACCATTGGATGGGAGGCTTTGCCCCAAACACCATATTATCCGGATCTCGATCCATCTGATTATCACCTCTTACGGGCTCTCTTCAACACTTTGCGAAGCGGTTCCTTTTGACGAGAAGCTTTGGAATTACCGTATTTACTCGCATAATTTCCCCCATCGCGTATTTTCCCCACCCCTGTTTTTGTGGATTACAAAATTCAATTTTTATTTTTATCGCATAATTTCCCCACCTCTACTTCAACGCGTTTCCAACATGATCTTGACTGGCGGTCAACTCACGACGACGCGACAATGTATCGTTACTATCGCATTTCTCTATCCCACGCTACTTTAGGGGAAGATTCCACCCCCACCCCGGTCAGTACAAGAGCAGACTCCTTCTGAATCAGTACAACAATAACTGTACTTTGAAGAAAAAACAAATGTTGAGATGTGATTTCTTATATTTTAAATGTTGCGTGTTAATAAAATTGTTGTTCATTACATTTCTTGCTTTAAAAATCAATATTTAACATGGTTTTCCTTACACTTTCACCATATTTTTTTTCCTCAAATTGAAAAACATCGCGTAATGTCCCCACCCCCCTTTTTTTTCTCAAAATATTGATGAAAAAAAAGGGGAAATTATGCAAGTAAATACGGTAGGCTAGCAACACTTTTTGTGCCTCTAAACCACCTCAGCTCTTATCGCAGAAGGATCGAAAAACTGCCCGAACGTTGAATAGTGAAAGAAAATATGTAATAGATTGATTTGTGGGATTTATTTTTCTTTTGGTTGAAAATAAACCAGTGTAGTTACTTTATTATCCAACAGTTATGAATAGCCTATCTTGAATTTGTCGAACTGTTCCTATGTATTCAAAATAAATGTATTTATAGATAATAATCGATTAGAATAATTCTACTTTACATTTTTTTAATAGTAAGTAAACTATTAGTTATTTATAGCAATTAACTTTCCTATTCGAAATGGAAGTTTCATTTCTTTTTCCTACATTTCTAACGAAAAGAATTCCAATCCTATGTACCAACCTAACAATTTACTTGTTTCATCGAAGTCCGTGCAAAGGAAAAATAAGTATAATCTAGAACAACTTAGACAAAACCAAACAAACGTAGAAAAAGCTGTTAAAAATTTTTAAAAAGTTTTTGATGCCAAAATTTATAATTAATACACACAAAGATAGATAGACAATTAACTTCTAAATTACTAGTTCTTTTAACAACCTTTGTGAACAAAATGATACAAAATAATTCTGTATCTTCACAAATGAACAATAAATAAATAGTTATTTTATATAATATTTTTTAATCAACAAATCCGACGATTGAACAAATTATTTTGTTTTTGTTTTTGTTTTTATATATTTTATTTTCTCTAATCGTATAGTAGATAATGATAAGATAATAGATAATAGTGAAAATATTTTATAGAAACTAGTCGGCTACCCGTCGCTTCGCTCCGGAAGCCTCGCGTATGTAACGGAAAACAATTTGTTATTTATTAAAAAAACACACACACACAAATTACATCAAGTAAAATAAAACTAAAATTTTTTTAAAGTTTTTTTTAATTTTAATTTTTGATGTATATATTCTCTCAATTCACGACTGCTTTTAGAATCAGCGTGTGAATCATATATCTGTGATATATTTTTATTTTTTATAGAGATTAGAATGTAATCCTTGTGGTCTAATGCCTAAGACGTCTAACTTCGGAGCAGAAGGTTGCATGTTGGATTCCAGTAGATAACTTGTAGAAATTATTTCTATTTTTGTAAATTACAATAATTGCACCAGACCGAAAGAGAAATAAAAGATTTTCGTAATATAGATACAATTTTCAGTCGCTTTTGAGCTACAAATAGTGAGCTTTCAGTATTCTACTTAATAGAAATAGTGCTTCTTTCTTTCTTGAGTCTCTTTTTTTTATTTCCATTGATACTTTACAGTGGTTTTTGAGTTAGAAATAGTGATTGTTTTTGAGTAACGAATAGCGATTTTTCAGTATTCTACCTAATAGAAATAGTGATTATTTTTTTTCTGTTCTTTTTTATCCAATTCCAATTGATACTTTTCAGTGGTTTTTGCGTTACAAATAGTGAAAATTATCTATATCTATTAGCTAGGCCATCAGATTGTTCGATATAGATATTTGAAGAAGAGATTTCAGATGGACGTTAGTTGATATAGATGATAAATGAAGATCATAGCTTGTATACGAAATTCTTCGCAACAAATTGATTGTGAGTATTCTTTAGAGTGAAGATAACCAAATTCTGTTGAATTGTGACTCAAAGACCTAAAGTTGTATGTGAGTTAAGACAACGTTTTCCAATTATATGGCAACTTTATTTAGAGTTTGTCCTTGAGCTTTATTGATAAATATCGCATAAGAAGGTCTGATCGGAAATTGTTTTCTTATGAAAGTGAATGGAAGTAGATTACCGCATGGTTCCATAGACATCCTATGGATGAAAACAAAATCTCCTTTGTGAGTTCTGTTATAATTTCGGTTTCTATGAGATCATTATCGAATGAACAGCATTTAAGTTGAGTTCCATTGCAGTATGCAAACTTGGGATTGATGTTTCGCAACAATATTATTGGAGATCCAATCTTCAATGACAAACGATGTTGAGGAATTCCGCTGAGATCAATGCGTTCAGACACTTGGGCATATAGAGATGTTCGTGTGATGGATTATCAGAAGTGTCAATTTTATTCGCACTTGTATTGTATGCTCTGTAGTCTCTCCTTGTATTCTTAGACTTATCATTCGATTGATGTTATCGACACTCTCGTTCATCTCGTTTATCCAATTCCAATTGATACTTTTCAGTGGTTTTTAAGTTACAAATACTGATTTCTCAGTATTCTACCTAATGACGTACTGCGTCTTTCTTTTTTGACTTTCTTTTTAATTACAATTGTTACTTTTCAGTCAAAGTCAGTTCAGTTTTGACAGATAAGTCAAAAAAGCAATATAAAGAGAGTTGTAGTTCCCATGGCCTAATGGTTAAGATGTCTGACTTCGGATCAGAAGGTTGCAGGTTCGATTCCTGTCGCGGATGTTTCATTGAAAAAATTCTTTCTATTTTTCATTCTCACAGAAAACTGCGCCGGACAGACAGACACACAGACAGACAGACAGAGAAATAAAAGATTTTAGTAATATAGATTCACATTTTTTTTTGGTCAGTATGTAGGAAAAATAAATATTTTTTTGTTTCCAGTTTAACAGAAAAACGATTTCTCATCTAAGTGATTGATAGATTGATTGTGGTGAATGTGGATGGCAGGGAAGCCAAGCACCGCGATCTGTAGGTCTATTCTGCTATCTCACGGAAATGGGGACAGACGGCTGAAAGACTGAGAAAGTATGGTGGGAGAAGTGCAAGGGAAACGGGAGAACCCCGAGAAAAACTACCCAGCGCGGATCATCCACCATCACAAAACCCACATGAGAACCGAACCCCGGTACTCAGAGATAAGAGGTCAATGTCTTAGACAATGTCACTAGACAACGCCAACCGCGCGGCCTTCCCATGTAAGTAGTAACTACTTTAATCCCCTAACGGCCGATTTTTCCAAATGGTATTAGTATTAGGGTAATGTCGAAACTCGATTCCAATTCGATTCCATTGGATTTATCCAGGATTAGCTTATGATTATTTGTGGCAGAAGTAGGCCATAAGACATCGTTGTAGGTTTTAGGAAAAAGTTATTAGGTTATGTATGTGATAACGTTTTCCTAAAACTTACAAAAAGTTCGAATTTTTAAAGATTTAACTTAAACTTAATGCTTTAAATATGTTGGTAAAAAAGGCACGTGGTAGTTAGAAATTAAGTTATAGATCTGCTACCTTTGTTCGCTCCGGGAGCCTTGCACACAAAACGTAAAAAAAAAACACTTTATTTCTTCAAAAACAGCAAGATACATCAAGTAAGGTAAAAACTATAGCTTAGAATTACGAACACTCATGTGAAATTTCGCGTTTGCAACTCAGGCGATTCGGAGATATGTATATCCTGTAAGAAAGCCCCCCCCCCCCTTTCCGTTTACACGTCGACTACTCTTATAGGCTACTTTAGATTTTGACAAAGAACACTCACATGAAATTTCGTATTTGCAACTCGAGCAGTTTCCGAGATACGCATACCCTTGAAGAAATCTACATAATACAATTCCCCCCCCCCTCGTTTACAGCCCTTAGTCCAGATCCGGGTTTTCGTTGTTCATGCATTATTCTGGGATGCATGTGCACTTTCATGCCAAATTTGGTAACGATGTGTTGAGAAATGGCGACGTCGTTTCAAGACAAACATACAAACACATTAAAAACATATTTACTTATTTATTAAATATATTTTATAGCAAATCGGAAAGCTTCCATTCTTTCCTTCTCACTTTGGATCATTATAGAACCGAGTTACTAATTTTATTTAATAAATAAATATATTTTTAATAGAATTGTGATATATTTTAATAAATATGATAAGAAGAAGAGAGTTAAGAGAGAAGTATGGAAGTAAAAACTTACAAATTAATAGTTCAACATCAAAAGAAGGTGTCAAAGTTTGCTTGCTGGGAAGAACATAAAGAGTTCCTGGAAAAATGTGTTTTATAAGATACCTCAGCCTTTAAAAATTAATCCGGTTCTATAATGATCCAACATGAATATTCCAGGTTAGTGTAATGTTGTGTTATATAGATATCTATTAATTGTCTCAAAGTATTTGTTTGTACATTGATAAAGGAAAAAATGGAAACTTCTCGAAAATTTATTATAAAATATATTTAATAAACAAATAAATACTCGGGCTTATTATATAGATAAAATTTAACCCTCAATAAGATATAGGAAGTCTACCCATTACATAATTTTTCTTCCCTCAAATTAGTATTCCTACTATAAATTTAAAACACATTATTACAAAATCCAATTCGGAAGCAAAATCATTGGCGCAGTCTTTACAACAATAAAAAACACTTTATTTCTTCAAAAACAAGAAATTACAGCAAGTAAACTAAAAACTGAAACTTAGAATTAAGAACACTCATGTGAAATTTCGTGTTTGTAACTCAAGCGGTTTCGGAGACACAAAACATGAAGACATGACATGAAGAAATTTGCCCTTCCCCCTCATTTACACCCCTTAGTCCGGATCCGGGTTTTCGTTGTTAATGCATTATTCTCACAAATTAGGAACATACACGCACAAGAAATGCCAAATTTGGAAGTGCCAAATTTGGTAACGATTCGTTGAGAAATGGCGACGTTGTTTCAAGACAAACAAACAAACAAGAAAAACTCGTTGTTTCAAGAAAAACTTTACAGTAGGGTAAATAAATGTTTCTGTCTGCTATCACCTATAAATGATACAGCTAAGAATTTGTTCTGATATTGAAAGAGTGAGGCGGGACGGCAAGAATCAATTTTTTGTATGTGGAAACTTAAAGAAAATCAACTTAATTATTGATATATTTACAGAATCATTTCAAAGGTGGTTTCAATATTAATGACCATTATTGTTAAGGTTTGAAGTTCAACCAATTATAATAGATTTCGCTTTTAAAATTTGATTCAGTAATGAATTGGAAAGATTTTTGGTTACGTATATCGAGAGCTACTTTGTTTGTCCTCCTAAACTTTTTAACTTCATTTAAAATCAGGATAACTGATATTCTTATAACTTTCAAAATTGCTTGGAATTACCAAACTTCGGAGGAAGTCTTGCAATGGCTGCGATGTTATTTATTTACGGGACGAATGTGTTCAAACGACAGTCCACGCTTGTTTGACTTAGCCTACTGGAAAGAAAGTATACCAATGTGAAACAGGATTGGATGGTTTCCAGAACTTGTCTCTAGGAAAACGTTCTCGTCTAGAGCCAGTCATCGAATCCGATCTTAGATATAACTAAATTATATTAAATTCAGCAGCCGCCATTTTCAAAAAAGAAGTATGTGGAGTAACTAATGCACAATCGTTTACCATATAAGGAGTTGTCACGTGTCTTCAGATTTACAGTGAATTGACTATAGTTGTCTAATTACCGATTTTTAATAGTTGACAGACGTTCAGCTTATTGTCCTTATTCCTCCTTAAGGGCCGTCCATTAATTACCTGAGGTCATTTTTAAAAAATTTGGACCCCCCTTTGGTGAGATTTGATGGGACCCCCCCCCCTCCCTCACATGAGATTTCAAAAAGTCAAAAAGTCAAAAAGTTCAAAAAGTCAATATTACAAAATGTTGTAATCTATTATAATACGTATATTCTCTGAATGAAAAAGTTGACGTGAAATTTTCGTTGACCCCCCCTTCCCCTTTGGTGAGATTCGGTAAGATTATGCCGGATCCCCCCCCTCCCCCTTTTGACCTCACGTAATTAATGGACTACCCCTTATCCTTATTCTAATCTCCTGTGCTCCTGAAACTGAAATAAATTTCAGGAAAAGTAATCGGAAACTTATGAGGGAGTGTATTTTGACACCATAGCTCTGCAATAATGAATAAGAAATTAAAAAAAAAACAGATCTCTAAATAAAAACAAACTGAAGACTTTCTGGTAGAAATCGGTCTATTTTATAATCACTGAATTTGACGGATTCACAAAATGGAATCTTTTTTTTTATTATTTGTTATTTCTGCACCAATCTCTAGGTAAAGAAAACCAGAAGATAGAAAAACATTTTCATTCACAATCCAACAGACGGTACTCTGAACATACACAGTAATAAGAAGAATTAAACTGATCTGCCTTTTTTTGAATAAAGTTTTTTTAAGAAACATCCCTTACATAATAAATTTCATTTTTTTTAAATTCAGTTAATTCAATTTTCGGGAAAGGAAAAAACAAATTGAAAACAAATCCCAAAGATATTTTTTTTTGTCAAAACTGAAAAAATAAAAGCGATGTTATCTCATAAATAATCAATGTTATTTTGATTTCCTTTATCTGATCAGCAGGTTAATTAAATATCGGCATTTCCAGAAACCAATTCCATCAGTCAGAGACATAAACCCAATCTCCATCATCTGATTCACCTGCACTTAATCGAACTCAGCGTGGGAGAAAAAATATGAAATTCGGGAAGTTTTTATCAATACTTTTATTTCTTTTTATTTATCTCATTAAATAAATAAGAAAAATTTTATTTTAAAAACTTTCTAAAAATTTAGAATTAATTAATTTAAGAAACCTTAACTAAATATTGTTTCAGTGGTAAAACATCTAAAAAAACTTTGTTAAAAAAAAATCGTAATAAAGTTAGTATTAAGCCTAAGTTGTATACCAGTTCTGATTTTTTAAGTATTATAATATCATAAAAATGATTTTATTTTATCTTTTTTATTACACTCATGGACAAAAAAATTAGCGCACCAAGAAGGAGTCGTCAAAATGAAACGAAAATTTACATACATAATGACTACTTTGATATAAGTAAATGATAAGAAAATCAAAGAAAAAGGATAATTTATTTCAGAGAAAAAGGCAAAAGAACGGAGGAGTTAATACTCCGTTGGACCCCCTCTAGCGCGAATGCACGATGCGATACGATCGGGCATTAAGTCATACAAGTTCTGTATGGTGTCTTGAGACATTTCGTTCCATATTTGCTGTAACCTTGCCTCTAGTTCGTTCAAACTCGTGGGATGCCCAACTCGTCGTCCCAAATGATCCCAGATATGCTCGATTGGAGACAAATCTGGGGATCGGGCAGGCCAAGGAAGGGTAGTAACAGTGCGGAGACAGTCTTGTGACACCCTTGCCGTATGAGGCCGAGCATTGTCTTGTTGAAAAATGGCTCCTGGGAGCCGTTGCATGAGTGGCAACACATGTGGTTGCAGGATTTCATGAACATACCGCTGGGCTGTCATGGTGCCACGGAACAATACTAGGGGTGACCGTGTATTGTAGGCAATGGCACCCCATACCATCACACCAGCTGTGGGAGCGGTGTGTCGCTGTACAGCAAAGGTAGGATTGAAGCGTTCACCACGGGCTCTCCACACACGAACACGATTGTCATCACTGCCGAGATTGAATCTGGATTCGTCGCTAAAGACGACCTGGTTCCATTCCGCTGCAGTCCAGTTTCCTCGTGCGCGGCAAAACTCCAAACGGAGGCGTCGATGGGTGGGCGTCAAGGGCAGCACACGTAATGGGCGCCGCGATACCAACTGTCCTTCAGCCAGGCGCCTTCGTATGGTTCGAGAAGACACAGAGGCCCCTAGTGAAGGTGCTACCTGTGCCTGGATGGCGGCCGATGAAGCAGTTGGCTGTACGCGTGCATTTCTGACTATGTGGCGGTCTTCTCGACGACTGGTCTGTCGAGGGCGTCCTGAGCCTGGTCTTCGTGTACATGACATCTCTCGGGTCCACTGGTCCCCACACCTCCTCACAACACAATCAGAGCGGCCTAATTGACGAGCTACTCGCCTAGCTGACCACCCAGCTTCCATCATCCCGACGATTCTCCCTCTCTCAAACTGCGACAACTGCGTATACTGTCTTCGAACACGGCGTAATGGCATGTCTACCTCAGCTCTTCCTTTGTAAATGATTCAGCACACTCAAACAAGCTTTGGTTACCTGTTTTATACTCCACAGAGTACGATGTTCAACGCCCTCTACCGGCTATACGTAATGCGCAATCACGCTGCATTTCTAATCATTTGCATATCTCCCCGACATGTACCTTCATTGCAAGTTTCGTTATGATCCCACAATTATTTCTTGGTGCGCTAATTTTTTTGTCCATGAGTGTATTATTATCATAACAGAAGCTACAGAATAAATGACACTGTAGAAGAAAGGTAGCATTCTTTCTAGTTATTTGTAGTTTAACTATCTTATTTCAGATCATAATGTTATAAATGCATATCAAAGTGCTCGCGCTGAGAGTTGAAACTTCCAGAATGCAACGCAGATTATAGATTGTCCTTTCCTGGCCGTTTGTTAACATTCAAATAGAAGAGAAGCGACCTCTTCTATTTCAATGTTAGCGAACGTCCAGGAAAGGACAATCTATAATCTACTTTGCATTTCTGGGAGCTTCAACTCTCAGCGCGAACACTTTACACACACTTATGGGATTCATATACACATACAGCAAATCTGTGGGTATCTGTTAAAGGATCCGGCATCTATTTTATAATTCATTTGAAGATTTAGGATTATGCTTCAACTTTTAGAGGTTTGATAAACATTATTAAAATATTTTTTATCACCTACTACAAATACATTGAATAATTCATTGGCGAAAGTATGTAGTTCATTATACAATCAGGATAAAAAACTGGTTTCTTAGCATACACCAAATAGCGATCCTCTACGTTCTTCATTTTCTACAATTAAGAAAAAGAAAGCCTGTAGAATAATTATAACTAGGAGGCCAAAGTACAATTACTAAGTTTATTTACTTATTTATTTTTTTATACAAATTAAAATTAGGAACAACCAGTTTCGGCTAACTGGCTAGCAGTTTACAAGTGACATGAACAAGACGATGGGATGCTTATATACAAAGTTCGACCAATGAATGCACAGGAGTGATAGGGGTAGTTCTACAGGTGCTACAGGTTCGACCCTCACTCCTGTGCATTCATTGGCCGGACTTTGTATATAAGCAACCCACTGTCTTGTTCATTTCACTTGTAAACGGCTAGCCAGCCTAGCCGAAACTGGTTCTTAATTTTAATGTCTTTAAAAAAAAAAATTAACTTTGTAATTGTGTCTTGGCCTCATATTTTTAATTATTAAATACCATTTTTACATAAACGTTAAAAGAAAAAAAAAATAGCAGAATAAAAAGCAAAAGAAAAAAACAACAACAACAAAACAAAAAACAATCATGCAGTACCAGGATCTGAACCTGCGCCACAACGCAATGTATTTAATCACTATACGATGACGGCTACGATCGCAAACTGAACAACACTACTCAGAATGGTATTGCGAATACTCCTCCTTAAGTATTATCATCAGACCGGAACAGGAAGTGATCTCAGAGCGTCACTCGTATTTTTCCCACCGCTAATAAGGCATCTGTCCGTCTTGGTTGTAGAAATGGGATGGAGGACAGAATGAACGTAAGAGCTTCCCATCCCTTTACTCTTCCGATTAAGGAGGGGGAAAGGCCCTAATAAAGCAGAAGCTTAAATACAAAATGTGATAATTAATGAGTGAAATCTCTCCAATTCACGTAAGTGATAAAACGAAAGCCTCAAAAAACGGTTTTCATTGCAAAACATCTGAACAATGCAAGGAACACATCTTCCAATATCTCATCTGAAATTTAAGTTTTGAACATCTAATATTATCAATTTCTTATCTAATAATTCATTTATGTTAATTGAATCTGAAAAAAAAAACAAAAACAAAATTGGTAAAAAGCAATTGTAACTAGCTCTTGTTATGCCACTAGTCACAATTCCTTTTTACTTATCTTTCTGTAAAAAAGTCACTAAAAGACCTTTTAGTGACTTTTTAAAACTTCTCCACACACGTTAAATGTTTTTCAATAAATGACTCCTCGAAGCGTAACTTGATTTTTTGGTGCCAATGATTCAAATGTTCATCCCCAGCCCCAAGCTGAGCAAATGCGAGTCTCGATTTTATATTTGAAAACTTAAAAACAAAACAAAAAAAAAACCCACTTAATTCTGTATTATCAGTACGGCCAAAGATGAACCTCCCAGAATGCAACGCAGATGATAGATTTTCCTTTCCTGGCCTGTCGGTCACATTCAAATGTAAAAGAAAATGGCGGTCGTTGATTCACATTCAATATTTCGACGAGGAAAAGGTCTCAAAAATCAAGTAGGGAAATTATTCTTAATGTTGCTCGTCGATTTCAAGATGTATGTGAGATTTTTGATATTTCCTATTTTTGATAATTGAAATTGATATTTTCTGCGGAGCTTACGGCATTGATACTGGAGAAATTAGTCAATGATAAAGTGTTTGCGGGTCCAACTTTCACAGCGACGATAATACGATGACTAAACCTTTAAAATATCCTTCATCTACTGGCCATTTTGCTGCCATTTAAGGTTAACTATTCACTTCCTCTTCTAGCCATGGTCTGCTTTCCAGTAGGCACACATTATCTCCCCAACATCCAATCTTATGTAATTACGGAAAGCTAGAAGATCCTCGGTCGAAAATAGATTGGAAAACATATTTTAATTTGTAAATTAGATAATATAATCTAATTTATGAAAAAAACAGTTTTTATTAAAAAAAAATCTTACTGAAAATTAAATTATTAAATACAAAATTAATTAAACCAGAATTCGACTGACAATTTGATACAGAATAATGTTACAGGAAGGGACCTCACTTTGTCGTTGTTCTTTCAGAAAAAGCAACTAGAATTAATGGTTAGGACCTCAACAAAGCAACTGATTATGTTTTTTTTTTTTGTTTTTTTTTGTTTTGTTTTTTTAATGTTCCTGAGTCCTATTAGGTGTGTTTATAATAATACACATCTGTAGTATAGGTACTGATGAGTTTAATATGAGTAATAAGAAAAATAAAGATAAAAAAAAAATAATAATTTCATAATTACCTTACAATATTTGTAATTTAATCTTTTCATCAATAATGTCAGAAATTAATCTTTCCTTTATATCTTTAATTTTTTGAGAATCGTAATTTTCCCACTTAATTTGTTTGAATAATTTGTAGATAATATGACCATTTAAACGGTAGCCATAATTATTTCTGATTTTATTATTATTTAAAGTACTAAGCCAGCTATTTCTAGTTTTTGTTTCTTTATTATATCTGTTTTTATCATTTTTTATTTTAAAAAAATTTTTAATAATTATTTTGTAAATAAATTTTTCCTCTATAGTTAAGATTTTGAATTTTTTTCTTATGTGTTTTTTTTTCATCTCTACTTTTCTTACTAAAATTTAGAAAGACATTACTTATTATTTTAAAAAATACTTTGTTAATATTTTCCGTTTGTTTCCTATTTATAAAGATCCAACTATCAAGACCATAGTCCAAGATGGAATCTACCAAAGATTTAAAAATAATTAATTTTTGTTTGAAAGGAATTATTTCTTTTAAATGATAAAATAAGTAGGTTAGGGTATTTAATTTTTTAATGATATGGTGATATTGTGCATTCCATGAAAACTTCTCATCAATGTAGACTCCTAAATACTTTTGTTGAGAGATGTAGCCAATTTTTTCGCAATTGCATGGTTCTTTATTAACAGGATAAGTATTTTCCATATTTTTACAATTGTTGTTGTGTAAAGCACAGAATAAATTTTTATAGATAATTTTATTTTTATTTTTTATCAACATAATTTTAGTTTTTTTAATATTTATTGTCATGTGATTATTCGTAGCCTAACTATTAATATTATTTAAGTCAATCTATATTCTGTTATACGCATTTAATTGGTTATTATCATGTGTAAATATTAGTACATCGTCGGCATATATATACATATTTGAATATAGAATACAGTTGTTCAAAGAGTTCATATAAAGATTAAATAAAAGAGGTCCCAAATTTGAGCCTTGTGGAACTCCAGATTTAATATTATATGATTTACTTATGTAGTTATGTATTTTTATTTTTATTTTTCTATTTTTTAAATAATTTTTTATTAGATCATTAATTTTTCCCCCAACACCAATTGAATTAAGTTTTTCCAACAACAATTTATGATTTATGCTATCAAAAGCTTTTCTGAAATCAATAAATGCAGTATAAATAATTTTACCTTCATTAAGTTTGTTGTTTATGTCTTCACTAAGATTTTTTAACAATAAACCAGTGCTTTTATTTGATTGATATGCATGTATTGTATTGCCGGTACGCAGCGAAGCTATCCGAAGCTTCCGTGTTCCAGGGAGCGCTAGTGTTCCCAAGATGGCGAACCCCTAGCAGACTCCCTAGAATTTCAAGGGAAAGATACTGGGGTGGTTTCCCGTGGCTTTTCCCAGGACGCCATTAAGGAATGACGTCAGACCGAAGAGAAAGTGAAGAAGAGGCTGGACAACACAGGAAAGGAAATTGAAACAACCATGCCACTGCCGGGATTCGAACCAGGTACTGGCGCACTGGCCGCCACGGCAGACCGCCGCCGAGACCGCACGGCCACGCCAGCACGGCTTGATATGCATATTGATTATCATTTAATATATTCTTACTTTTTTTGTATTTGTAAATCATGTCGTATAAATAACTCTCAAAATTTTTTGAAATATTTGAAAGTAAGGATATAGGTCTATAATTTTCAAACTTATAATAATTGCTTGTATTGTTTCCTTTATATATAGGGATAACATGGGCAATTTTCCAAAGATTAGGATATGTTTCTGTTATAAGGATATTTTTAAAAAGTTCAACAATAAAAGAAGCCAAAATTTCTTTATGTTGTTTAATTTCTTTTACTTTTGGTTAATTTCATTTGTGACAGACATGACATCAGACATGCAATGGAGCACATTTCATATAGAAAATATTATTTGAAGAATTATTTTTTTTTTTTACAAAAGTGTCGATGTCTAAGCTATTACTTACTAAAGTTTCCAAATTTTAAGTTGTAAACTTTTTTAATAAAAAATTTAAAACTCTCTGTGACAGACATGACGGAGAATGGACAAATATTTTTGTGACCTCTACATAACTTCAAAACTCTCTGAATTTTATGGGATAAGTAAGGGTTTCATCTATTGCCATGTCTTTTTATATAAGAATTGAAAAGTAACTTTTTTGTGTAATTTTTTTTATCTTGTGACAGACATGACAGCTCTGAATATTCTATTCAAAAATCGAAGAAGAATAAACTAAATGATAATAAATTTTTAAAATGGTATTATATTTCAATCATTTATTGAAATTTAAACATATATATATGAATTATAATTTATAATAACCCCTTGAATTTAACAATGTAGGTATGTCAATATTCTGAATAATTTTATCTGTAGTGTACCATACAGCATCATTTTCATTTTCAAATTTGAACTGTCCTTGAGTTGATTTAGGAATTAAGCATTTTATGAGATGCTGGCCGCTACAACTGTCTAATATTACAGTAGAGTCGCGGTAATCCGAGGTAATTTAGGGCTGATGGTACCTCGGATTACACAGAAAAAAAAAACTGGAATTTTCAACTAAAACGAATCAAATTTAATTTATAATAGATATTAAAGTTACAGATACATTAACAATGTTACCTGGTTACATGAAAAGACTCTTCATAAGCATTTAGAACTTTAAAAAAATGTCCAAGGTCTTCTGCTTCACACAGAACAACGCTTTTTAGCAGCGATGTCATGCCATCGTCTAAGTATAATAGTAGGGTATCGCTTGGGCATGCACCTCGGATTACACGGAATCTCGGATTACCGGGGCTCGGATTACCGCGACTCTACTGTATTCCATGAAATTTTTCACCTTCATAGACTACTTGGACCCATTGCCCAATGCTAGCACTTCCAACACTTGATGTAGTTGCAACAGGTTGTACAGAGTTATTTTTATTACAGACATCTTTTAATATTCCTGTGTAAAAATTGAACTCTTTATTTCTTGACTACCACTTGTCATGCTGCATTGTATAATACCTGGTTGGAATGATCGAAAGGAATGAAGTTTTCTGGTGCCTGGAATACTGTGAATTTCTCCAGTTGTTGTCTTCCAAGTGTCGTCCAGCATTTTTTTTTTTTATCTTCCACATCTTTGGAGGCAGCATGTAGAATAGTTACGTTTGGACATAATTTTTTCGCCGCAGTGGCAAAACTTAAGGAAGTTGTTGGATCAATTTTTCGAGCTTTTATAGCATCCCTGATTCTTCTTTTAATCGTACCACCTATCCCATCAATGCAACCTTTGCCATGCGATGTGGCTGAGAAATGCCACTTGGTAGGTATGCCGCTCAGTGTCATATCAAATATTGTATATTTTTGCTTGAAGTGCTGTGATGTGCCATCTGATTGAAATTCTATGAAAATGATGTAAGTGGTGATGATAAAACAATTCCTGAAATGTGTGGAAGAATGGTCAGAATAGCTTTAAGAATAAACACAGAATGAAATCAATAAATTTCCATCACCCAAATGAGTTTGGTGTGACAGCAGAGCCATCTGTTTCAAAAATGCAAAATAAAAACTTTTGTGTTTGTATTAAAATAAAAAAACAATATGTAATTTTGTAGCGCTCTGTTTCCGTTGACAGAGAATTGTGACAGCCATGACAAATTTAAAACTCTATTATTTTAGTTCCTGTTTAAACCCTTTTAATAAATTTTGAATGAATATCTTATTTTGACATATTAAAAGAGAAAATGAAGTGGCAAGCATTTTTTATCAATAGTTTTTTTAAAAAATAAAAAAAAAAACCTATTTTTTTGTGACAGACGTGACATACCAAATGTTCTCAGTTCTTTAGTTCTACTGGAGAATTATTTTGATAAAAATGAATATTTTTTTTCTTTATTAGGAAGGAAACATGTGCTACTTAAATAAAAGTAATGAAAATTAGAGTTATATTGAAAAATTCAAGTTTGGGAAATGAAGGAAATTTGACTTAGATAGAGCTAATACTGTGAATATTAAAGGAGTCGTAAATAAATCTTTTCCAAATACTTTTTCATTTAACAAATATAAAAAAACCCACAATTTTTATAAAATATGAACCTTTGTCAATAAGCTAAAACCAAAATAAATACATTTTTAGGACATTTTAAAATTAGTCCATAGGTTGACATTTACATGAAATTAGCCTTTTATAAAATCACAGCCCATAGAGTTATGATTTTTTAGTTTAGAATTTATGTTTAGAAAATATGATTATTAATTTAACGTTTAGATTAAAAAAAAGGTGTAATTTCTAAAAGTTGTGGATGCGGTAGACAAGTGGTGCCTGGAACAAGGATTCAATCCCCGAAGTCAGTGCAGATCGGGATTTTTGCCACGCTGAATTCTCTTTCAGATGGGTACCAGGGTCCACCCAGACCTCTATTAAATAAGCACCGGGATTCTTTCCTGGATTAAAGGCTGACCACCCGACCTCAACTTAGTCCCATTGGTTAGGAAACGCCGAGAGCCTTCCCCCAAAGCCCTCCCCCGAGGGCCTACATCAACGCCATCTTGAAGACAGAACGCAGAAAAAAAAATCGCATCACTAACGTGAAGGCTTAACTTCAATGACGTCACAGAACACTGCGTAGGACTTGTTTCAAAATGGCATTGTCTACATAGGTTATGTACAGAAATGCTTCATTCCGGAATAAGACTACAAATTCGACTTCAATAAGAAATATCACTGTAACATAAATCATTAATTTACTTCACTATATATATATATATAATTTTATTCAGTTATAAGAAAGTAATAGTCCATACACGAAAATAGAATGGTATATGTTAATTGCATTAGATGACGTAACGTAACTTATTCACTCTGAGATGGTCTGAGAATGTTCTGTGGTTGGGAAAGATATCTTCCATTTACTCAGTGGTTATGAAAAACAAACAATCTTTATAATTATAATATCAGAGAAAAGTTTTCAAGTAATCTCTGGAAGATAGTACTTCACTGATTGTATAACAGGAAGCACTTTCCCTTAAGAAGTGCAGTGTGAGCTCAACTTCAACTCAACTATTCAGCTTGAAAATCGACCAGAACGTTTTCCGATACGGTAGTGCCGTGTTCATAAAATTCTTTTTAGACATCAATGCTTGCTAGGATTCTTTTTCTTTTTGCTGTGATTGTAATCGAGATAGCTACAGACAGATAACGAATAAGAACTGGCTAAAATCTCAGCCTCAATTCGAACGATATAATGCTTTTTCTGCAAAATTGGTCAATTTGATTTTAATTCTGACGCAAGAAGACTAGCGAAGCTCTTCGTCCTCGAATCCAGGCTTCAGCGGCTCCAAATTCGAATTTCGTATTGAATATTTCTATATTACAGGACTTGGTATGACGTGTTTGTAATTCCTTTCCTACCTGTGAGAGGGCCCTGGATCTCTCTCTGTCGATTCCAAAGTCAAGCTTTCGTCTTTCTTTTAAAGTTTGTCAAGAATAATAAAAAACTATACGTAAGATACCATTAAATAATATTGTAAATACAATAGGCCTCGTAATACAAAAGGACTCCTGAAACTTAAATTCAAATGCTAGATTATCAGAAATTACCAAATTGGCAATGTCAGAAAAGGAGAATGGGCAAATAAAATAAAAAGTTTATAAAGCAGATCTACCCCACCACTGTATAGCGATAAGATATACAGTGAAGTCTCAGTTATACGAAACTCACTTACACGAAACATTTAGTTATATGAAGAATTTCTCATTCCCCGGCGAAACCCCCATAGTCCTATATGTAATTCACTTACACGAAATATTCACTTATACGAATAATTTTTGGTTCCCCCTCATATTCGGATAAGTGAGACTTCACTATATATCTTTAGAAAGATCTCCTCAAATAGAACATTTTTTATCCTTACGACTTGTCTCAATTATTAGTCCTTCGCAGTTATATAAGTCTAAATATGACGTTTGAGTGAGTGTGGTGAATGTGGGTGGCAGGGAAGCCAACCACCTACAGGCGGGGGGGGGTGGTGCTTGGATGTAGGTGGTTGACTTCCGGGAAGTAAGATGTAAATACAGTAAATACATCCGGGAAGTAAGATGTCAACGAGATAAGTCATATCTAGACGTATATAACTCCGAACGGACTAATAATTGAGACGAGTCGTAATAATAGTAAATGTTCTATGTAAGGAGATCTTTCTATAGTTATATATCTTATCCCTACACAGGGTGGGGCAACTTCGCATACAGTTTGCCCGTTCTCCTTTGGCACAAGTTTTTGAAGTCTATTAAGGACAAAATTAAAAATTGTTAATTTAGGGTTTTTGAAATTTAGTTAAAAATTATTATCAGTTCTCTGCTATTCAACTAGCATTATATTTTTTAAAAATTTTCGACACCAAGAAGGGTATTAGAATGCTATGATTATTTCTGTCCATCACTATTATAAATGCCAAATTTTATTTAATCTAACATAGAACCATCATAAAAAGTGTGATTCTTATGGTTGCACTCGGAGACGAGCTAAATGCATTCTGCAATGAACAATTTATTGGATTAGTTTATAGATCGGAATGTACAAATACTGAAATGTCTTTGCAGAGTCTGGATTTGAATGATAACTATTACTTATTACTGTTCTAAAGAAGGGATTGCTGATCGTACTGGCTTATCTACGGTTCATTGATATTTCGTACGATCTAAGGGAGTACAACAAAGATATAAACGTTAGAGAAAGGTTAAAAGAAGAAATAAAGGAGATTAAGCAAGGGAAAGCAACTAGGTAAGGATTTACACGGGACGAATCTGAGGACGAAGATGAGAATGGTGTTATTGCAAGAATCTTTTGATTAAAAAGAGTCATTTTTGTCAAGATTTAAAAAAAAATCCAAAATAACAGGATCCACAACCAAGATGATAAAAAACAAAATACCCGTCAATCAACGAAATCAACTGATCAGTCAATATCACGAAAATTGGAATTGAAGACTTTTAGTGTATACCACGATTCGTTTGGGGGAGAGGAAATGCGATAGCGTGGGTGTTACTGAATTTTGGTTAAATAAAGAATCTTACTTTCGGTATAAGCCTTGTTTTGTCATTAAGAGTGACTTCTTCCAATTCATTCTTCCTTAATTGAACGACTCCTCCAAAGTTTGTGCTCGAAATCAACGCATGTCTAAAACGCTTCAACTGTTGATGTGTCTCTGCAATGGACGATGACTGTTTTTTGGCTGACGACCAGCAACCAAGAGTTATAAACGAAATCGACTTCTAGGAACGCTTTTGCTCCCTGCTGTTAATGAATTCAATTACGGCAACACTGAAATGATTAATATGAAGCTTGTTAGTTAAACTAGTTTAGGGATTCCAAATAAAAGTAGATTTTACTGAAGGAAGAAAAAACATTAATGATGTTCACAGGAGCCGAAAAACCATCAGCATAAAAGCTATCGTTGTATTCCATTAATAACAGTAGTTTATTAATAAGTTTAATTTTACATGTAATCTATCTCCTAGTTAAATTTCATAATAAAACTCTTCTCACATTTCGAAATTAAGTTGATTGAACTATTAAAAAAAACTTGGTTAAACAAAAAAAAAAAAAAATACTTAGAAATTAAGTAAATGAAAATACTTAATCTACAAAAAAAGACGTCAATAAACAGTGGTTCTGTTTTATAATAGAATCTAAATTGTTATAAAATTTCTTCATGAATCAACTATCGGTGACAAAGAATTATTGAAGGTAAATAATAAACTTGAACATGAACTAAAGTTTAACGTAAGAGAAAAAAAATTAAAAAGTTCAAATAAAAGAAAAATATGTTTCCGTACCCTAAGCCTTCATCTCGGGAATCTGTAACAGCTGTTTCAGCCTTATTAAGCTTCTTCAGCCAGACTTACCCTCGACGAAAGTTCAGAGTGAGTGAAAAAGTTAAGAAGCCATTCTTGCCCTCGATACTAGCACCCTAAACAAAAAATTTTTTTATCAAAAAACAAAATCAGAAAAGAAGGGCAGCACAAGAATAAATAAATT
>JAFIDM010000004.1:24592694-24608318 GCA_023159025.1 Thereuonema tuberculata | reverse complement strand
GCCGTAAAAGCTACCTTTTTCAAAATTGGTTTAGCCCATCGAAATAACGAACGGAAGATATTTCCTAATCCACTACCCCTTTGAAATCGTGAACCCACAAAAATGGGGAAGTCTCTACTTCCTCCACCGCCCGCTTGATTTTGATAATACTGAAGACAAAGAGAAGGATCTGCACGATACTTCATTATCGAATTGTGCGAAAGTGCAAGGTCAAGGTGACACGTCCCTGTTTAAAGGGTATGGAAGTTCCAATATCGTTTCTTAAGAAAACAGAAATGGTGTCAAAGGAAGACCGAGAAACAGGTCTGTAATATAAAGTATTAAACGATTTACTAATCAAATCACCGTGTTTACCATCGACTTGAATCAATCGAAGCAAAGGAGCAAATGTGTCTCCGACAGGTGACGCCTCGATAATATCGCAGTAGACGAAAATCGAGTAGAACCCGAACCTGAAGTCGATCGACGAGGGCGCCTCACATGGTCCCGGATTGAAATCAACAAGGTTTTCGAATCCTAAGAGAGCCGATAAATTTTCAGTTAAATGTAAACTATAAGGTTCTAAAACAGTAATTTTCATACGTTGAGTCAGGGGAGAGAAATCAAAGACAACACAACGTTCATCTCGAACAGTCTCTTTGTAACCATATCGAATTTCGATATTAAGGTTAATGTAGGTTGTTAATAATAGTGGATCCGAATAATAACCAGCAGGAATATTAAACTCTTCTATTGGCTCTTTGTCTTCACTATCGATACAAACATAAAATGTAAAGGATCGCCCTACTTCACTTTTTTGAAGTGTGGCTTGATCTGAGGCAATCACTGATTCAGTGATTCGAACAAAAGATTCGTTATTAATTTCCTTTTCTGGAAACTGAGATGCTGTGAAACCTAACTGAATGGATACTTCTCTGGGAAACCAAAGTTCGAAATGAGAATTCACTGAAATGGATGTCCGCCAAGCAGTAGGCGCTTGTTGTGTTTGAAATGTGTTTTTCAATTGTTCAAGACGCGTCGGAGATGTTTCGTCTTTTGTTAAAAGCGTTTGTAATTCTCTCATCAAAGGACGGAGATTTGAAAAGGATTTTGTAAAGGTAAATTCTTTTTTTAAAACTGTCTTGTTGTTTTTTTTAATGAAAAATTTCCCACCCGTTTCTGGCGTTAAATTGTACCACGAGTGTGGATAATGTAATTCCGTTAAACAGACTTCGTACGGTTCCTTTAATTCTATTCTTTTTGGTAATTTCGTCGTAAAACTAGTGAGTGTGTTCTCGGGAAAATATTCCATACTGGAATTGGAGGGTAACGTTAAATAAAAGTTATCGGACATCGTTAGCTGGAACCCAACTGTCAAAATCTTTTGAATAACCTTGCCACCTGATCAAATATTGTTTTTTCGAACCTTGTCCTTTCTCTCGAAGAATTTTCTCAACGGGATAATAACTTGTTTCGTCTTTATGAACTACTTGTAATTCAAAAGCATAAAACGTACCGAGAACAGGTTCGTTTTTGTAATCAACTAAACGATAAACGGGTGGAACACGATTCACTTTTTCAACAATTCGAAAGATTTCCAAAGTCCAACCACCTTCGTATCCTTTCTTAAAGGGTCGTCTTGATTCCGAAATACGTACGTGTTCGCCAACTTTTAGCGTTTGTTTGACACGAGAACGGATCGGTGTACTTTTTTTATACATTCGTTGCCACACTTCCGTTTGATTCCACGGTGTTACTTCCGCGGGTGTACGTCCAATGGAACGATGATAAGAGTGATTGTACGAGTCTACAACGTCTGGCAGTATGTCAATGTAACGATACGATTTATTGTAAAAAAACCAACGATGCAATCGTTCTTTTAAAGTTCGGTTGAATCTTTCTACAACAGCACATTTCGTTTCGTTATTGGTAGTAAAATAATGAATGTTTTGTTGTTTCAAAAACGCTTGAAACGTTTCGTTTTGATATTCTTTCCCACGATCGGTTTGTAAAACCTCGGGAGGACTGGTTTTTAGTAAAAGTTCACGAAAGGCTCGAGTTACTTCGGTTCCTGTCTTTCTTTGAATGGGAAGAACATAACTTTTTTTGGAAAACACATCGATAATGGTAATTAAATAACGAATTCCGTCGTTATATTTTGCTAATTTTGTCATGTCGACTAAATCACTTTGCCATTGTGAGTTGATACCTGCTACAACCGTTTGGTTTCTAGGAAAGTGATGACGTACAGGTCGGTATAACGAATAAGTATCGTTCTTTTGAACCCACTCGAGAACTTGTTGTTTTGTAACGTGTGAATTCAACTGTTTGGCTCTTTGATAGAGTCTCTGGATTCCTCCCAATGAACCGGGATCTTTTGGATTGTAATAAATCGAATGTAATAAACTGTTCATTTTTTGCGGCACAATTGTTTATAACTAAGCCATCGACCCGACCCCGTCTGTGGTTGAACGTTCTCTAAAAACTTTTGGAATTGCTCCCATCCTTTTGGTACTTTTTTTTTACGTGTTCTCGCAGTGTTATCGAATTGAATTAAATGAACAATGTTACTGTCGGGTATAACTGTTCCTTCAAGTCGAACTTCACCGGAATTATTATTCCAAGTAATGCCAGGTATTTTAGTCAGTTTACGCATCTCCGTCGAAATCGTTCTGCTATGTTTTACATCGGCAAATTTTTCAAGTAATGTCTTTTTTGATGCGTTCTTTTTTTTTCGCGGGCGACCCGGGTCGCCATCCGCCGAAGGCGGCGCGCGCGCGTCGGGACCGGGGTCCCGAAAAAATTTCGCCTCCGGCGAACGCGGTTTTTCCGCCTCTGGCGGCGCGGGGGGCCCGGGCGCGGACGCGGTGGACGATCGATATTGATTTTTAAAGGTTTGAAATTTAACTTGAAACTGATTTAGAAATTTCGTTTTTACATCATCGGGAATGAGAGAATCCTTTACAATTTTATCAAACTCTGTTTCGATTTGACTTAGTTTTTCGAGATAGGGATGCTGTGTATCATACCGGGAATACAGTAACGAGGGAGGTTGAGAAGAAGAAGAAGCTAACTGTTCGGGTGAAAAAACCAACAATTTCTTGGTATGCTCCATGCTATCGATTAATCAAGGAACCGATTAAAGTTGCTATTCCCGGAATTAATAAGGACAATAACCCCGCACCACGTTGAACCAAAGCCTTTTTGCGTTTCTCAATAGAAGCCGAAGACGTGCCAATGTAACGCAATACTTTTTTATGCTTATGCAGTTTTTGTTTGACACAAGACTTTAACGGAACGTTTCCGTGTAAAATGTTACCAATGCATTCGGAGAGACATCGAATGAAATCGTTCGAACTGTGTTCTACTAAATGTTGAATTTGTATTTTCGAAAGGAAAGGAATCGCCTGCAAAATTTTACCGTATTTTTGTAAACGGGAGCTGCGGCGATGTGATGCTTTCTTACTCGTGGCTCGAGCCATAATGACAAAACAAGTTAGGTGTTTCGAATAATTATCACTATTTCTTTTTGGGACTGTAAATAATCATGGGAGATTCGTCAGGAAAAATATTCGTTCGTATTCTAAGCCATTAAATTCGAAAACAGTTCTGTTTTCTGCATCGAGACCGTCAACATAATATTTATCAATTTTGCGTTCCCCCGTATTTAACGCGTGATCAATAGCTACTCCGCGCTGATGTGATTCCCATGCTAGCCATTTCAACGCGCCATCACTATAGGGTTTCGCCGCATGAAAGCCCTCATGGGGGATAAGAGCAATCGTGTTCAACTTTAAGAATTTTTGGCGAAACACTTTTACACAAGCTGAAGCTAGAGTGATGGCGTTTTGAAACGGACAGCATCCATCGGAAACTTGTAAAAAGCAGTTGCGAAATTTAAAAGATGCCTCTGCCAATAATTCGACATCACTAATGCAATAAGCCACCAATTCTTTTTGGAAATCAAATAATGTACCTAACTCAATTTGCTTTTGATGCCATTGTAAAAAGTTATCCCTAGCCTTGGGGGTCATTGAATCAGGATTATAATCACTAACATTAGGCATTTCACCGTGATAATTAAAATTTTTGCTCTTGTTTAGCAGATGGGGAAAATAACCTTTTCGAAATTTCGATGAATCGATTCCAAATGCCTTATTCAAACGGCTAAGTGCCATTGGCATGAAGCACATGGAATCAATTATGCGAATTTTCTCCCATCCGAGAAACAAGAGACGATTTCCATTGAAAATGGTTTTTGGTTTTTCATTATTTTGAAGTAAATACTGTAAAATGAAATGGGAATCAAAATTTGAACCGTTATGGCTTAAAACTGTCACTGATCTTGACCCGTAGACACTGAATAACCATTTACAAAAAGCATAATGCGCGTTTTCTTGATTGAAAATTTGCAAACGAGAATGATGCTGATTCGAATCGCCACAATGGACACAAGTCTTGGGATTGTCGGTATAACAATGATCACAAACGCTTTTTGCTACCGCCAAATTAGGAATCAGCTCCACGACGGGAACACCGTTGGAGTCGTATTCTTTTATTTTTTCACAAGTTGTTTCAAAATCAAAGAAGATGAAACAACTTGTCTTGTCATTTTTAAGTTTCAGCGGTTGCAAAAAGCATTTGTGATCAGCTCCGACTTTTGTCTTACAATTAAAACAATGGCGCATTCCACATTGATGCTTTGATTTTGTGTGTGTTTCTTTTAATCCATCAACATCAATCCCACAATGACCGCATTTTCTTAATTGCATGCAAACCGTTAAAGAATTAGAATTTTGAATTTTTTTGTTCACTTTATGTCGTGCCAAACAGGTTTCCGAATAAAAGAAACGGTTGCAATCTTTGCACGAAATCCACTTTACTTTTTTACAATTACCACCATTGTTAAAACACGAGGAACATCGATTTTCACAATGGTGTTTTCCTGCATCTTTGTACCCCTGCCAACAACGAAAGCAAAAATAGCTCTTATTGTAGAAACCCCTAATTGAGTTAATTACATCAAAATGATTTCCATGATGGTATAAAATTAATTTATCCTCTTTTTCGTTTCCGATGAATACGGGTTTATCGCCACTATCATGAGAAATCACAATTATTTGATAATTTGAAAGATGATCCTGGAATTTCTTTACGTCCTCGAGACCGTAATTTAGTTGATCTAGAGGAACTCCGGCATTTCTATGTAAATCTCGAGCTAAATCATATTGTATACCACATCCCCGTCGAATTGACTCCCATTGTTTTGGTTTAGGATTAGTGATGTTCGCTATGCTAGTAACCAAGGATCTGGCTAAACAGAGAGCATCGTCATTTTGAATCCTAATGAAACATCTTTTTTGTTTAAGCTTAGTTTCCAAATCAATATCATAAGAATTAAAACCTGATCCGCGCGGAGGATTAACAACCACAATTTGAACTCCGATTTCATCTTCAAATTTCAAAAACCTACCAGACTGTGCTAGTTTTTCTAACACACTAATTATCTGCTCTAAATCAAATTGATGCAGTGTATTGAAAGGAATGTAAGCAGGTCTTTCGAATGAACTGGAATGTATGGTTAAACCAATGAAAGAGTTTGGTGTGCAATCGCGAGTTGCAATCGCGATAACGCGCTCAAATAATACTTTCACTAATTCTTCTAAACAAATCCCATTCTCACACTGTAATAAAATCTCTAATTCATCGATTGATGGATCAAATAGTCGAAAAATAAATTGTCGCCCATACGTTTGATAGTTAGGTACCCTATAAGAATCGTTAATTTGAATTAATTTCACCAACCTCTCAAGAATTTTTTCTTTCTTAGTGTTAACATCAAAGTCCGAAGATTCGTCCTCACTGCTGCTATAATCAACTATCTTCATACGTTTTGGAGAACTCATGTTGTATTCTGTCAAAGAATCAACAAACTAAGTCACAATATTTTAAAAAAGAAATTCTGTTTTCAATTCGAAATAAAATAAGAAATGTCTTACCTTTTTTTCTTTCTCTCGGAAAACCAGCAGAAAAAAAAAATGTTTGTGTGTCTCTGAGGGTAGTCCCGGTCTCAAATAGATGACAAGTCACTGAAATCTCAGCTATTTATACAAAACCAAACAAGGTCACCTCTCCCCCACTTCAGTTAAAAATAACACCCTATTGTCTTTTTCTCCTCTTGTTGCAAGAGTTACTTAATTGAAATAACTTTCTAAGGGGTTTCATCATAGCCCTGAGGTACACTTAATGGAAGAGAGAGGGTGTTTTTGTCAATTCCCACTCTTGCCGCAGGGCATGGTTAATTGAAAACGCTGAAAATACCTTTTTTAATGGGTTGCTTAATTGATCTTGAAGGTAATTTCTGCCATTCTCTTCTCATCAATCACTTTAATTATTGAACGTTTGACAGAAACACTTATTTTTACAACTTCCCATAAGTCACGTTAGTCTCCCCTCTTGTCATGACTCTAGCCTTAAACTCATCACAAAGGGAACATTATTTTATCCAATAAGATTCGAGAACATTGTCTAATAGAATTCAGAAAATAGGTTTAACCAATAAACAAATATTAATCACGTGATCTTTATCCAATTGCATTCTTGCTCATGTTTATCCAATAAGAATCGACATACTCGAATTTGTTTGTATATTAATCCAATGTTAGTGATGTTCTGATATCATTTCATTCCGAAAAACCTTCAACAGATTGCGAGATTAACATTATGAAACAGACAACAACAATTAGTAAATTATAGAATTAAAAAATAACCACCTTAAAGACACTTAATCCTTTATTTCTTAACAATGGCCTTAGGAAGAATTAAAAATGATACCATTCAATTCTCTACAAAAAGAAATCAAAAATTAGAGATATCACTCCCTAATTTAACCCATTGGATACAAATAAAACGCAAAATAATTGTTAATAATTATATAAATTAACATTCAGCACCTTTAACTCTTTGGCTACGAAATAAAACATCAGTCACCTGCCCTTTATGTAAAGATATTCATTGTGTATCAAAATAACCCTTTGATCCCGAATAAGAATTATATTAAACCATTAAAAATGTCACCATTCAACTGCCTATCAAAAATCTCAAAGTATGATATGTCACATGATCTATTAACCCTTTGGGCACAAATTAACTCTTTGATTAATATGCAAATTAATTATTAATAATTGCATTCATTAAAACTCATCACCCTTTGGCTACGGGAAAAACCCTCAGTCACTTGACCTTTATGTTACAAAATATGTAAATGTGTACCTGAATCGCCCGAATATGCAAATTTTTTGGATTATGCAAATGATATGCAAATTTACCTGAAGTGCCCTCTTTTGCGGCCCTCAAGTGCCCCCCTAACTACTTGTATGAAAAAAAACTGCATGGCAAATAAGTTTATTTTAAAGACAAAATGTCAATCTAACTTTCCTAATTAACAATTTCGTACTCTACAATAATAATGTTTTATGTCACTATATTCTGAAAATTTTGTAATCAGTCAAATATTTTATACGATATTGACAATGTTTTACAGAAACGTAATTGGCCCTAGTAATGTTAGATGCATCCTTTCGAGGATACACTGTAGAACAAATCAAGAAGTGTAACTTTACGTAGCTTCTCTAACAGCGGAAGCGAAGTCTTAAGACGCCATATTGAATAGAAGATGATTTGGCAAATACTGATCACGACGACAAAATGTGTTCATGCGCAGACGCCATAGCTTGTCATTGCGCAATTGATGTCCTTTTTTTTTTCCCTACGAACCCTTCGGTTATGTTTATCATGGGATGGGCTACGGCCTTTAAGTAATTTAAGCTCTATGTCCCAAAACGATAAAAACAATCTTCTATTCACCAAACTGCGTTAATTTAATTAGGATTGGCGATTGAAGACCACTGCATGTTTTCAATCAAGTGTAAACCGATCTGTTTACCAGCGCCTTTAGTATCATGTCTTTAATCTTAATTAAAATTATCTAATTGCTTAAACAGATTGAACAAACATCATCGTGCATTCAAACAATGGCTGTCAAACAAAGCCTTCGCTGCCGCGCAAAAGGCTTCAATTGCGCTGTTTATTTCCAATTACTAAAAAATACAGGTTTGGAACAAGAAAACAACGTTCGATTAGAATTTTCACTTTACAATATTCTATGTTTGATTCTTTAGTCAAATAAAGGACGAGTGAAAAAGAAAAAAAAGAATTTAGGCTAATTTGTAATTCAAAAGAAAAAGGATGTAAATGTAATTTTTAACTGTTTTTCTGTTAAGGTCATTAGCATTACAGTCCATACGATTGTTGATTTGTATGGGAATCTTGCTAAAACGGCTGGTCATATTTCCTTAAAATTTGGTCCGTAGCTTCGTGAATAAGGTCCAATTTAAAATATAAGCACGAGCATTTTGGTCTTCATCACTTTGTGCAGTTTTAAAATTTGTCTCACAAGTCAGTCCCCACTAAGTAATGTATAACTGACTGCTTAACTAATAAATAAACATTAGTTTAAACATTAAATCAATGAGTAGTAAACGATAGTTCCCTATCAAAATTCGTAATAAATTGATCAACGTTTTTATTATTATTATTATTACTTGGTTTTATATATTTTTCAGATTTATTTAATCTGCTGTGACGTGATTTTTGATATGGTACAAACAGATGTAGTTTCCAAGCAAAAAAATAATTTCCAAAATTCTAGATTTCATCATTTTCGAATGCAATGGGTTAGGGGTTTTAACACTGCCAACCCCCCCCCCCCCCCATACGCCAATATCTGTGCCTGTCTATGGATGTTCGTCTACGATTCTTTCTTTATTTTTCACTACAATTCACTTAAAAAGAAAGAAATTAAAATAAAGGCATACATCCAATATGTAACATTTTAACAAGTTAAAATAGTCCCATTTCTGCAAATCAGACGAATTTGAAATAATAAAGTGAAGAAAAAATTCGAAATAATGCTAATGGTAAACATGCGTGTACATCGGTATTGGAATCCAAGATCTACACCAGGGTTTCTCAACCTTTTTTTTACCCATAGCCCCCTTTTCCCTTCGTTTTTTTTTTTTTTTTTTTTTTGATGGACCCCCTCATAGCTATTCAATAAAAGAAAAAGTAAAGGGATTACATTAATATTCAACGAAATAGTAAATGATTATGCTTTATTTTGAATGAAAACTAATTTAGTAAAATTCTATGGAGCATTTATACACACTGGTAAATAATTCATAATAAACCATTTTAAAATAAGTGTGATTCAATGAGATCCCTGTGGACCCCGAAGAATATTACAGGGACCCCCAAGGTCCATGTGGACCTCGGTTGAGAACCACTGCTACACAGTCAGAATTCATTAAAAGCAATCATAGCGTTTAGGACTATGGACGGTGTAAACTCAGAAAAAGAAAAAAAAAGATTTTTATTCAACTTCTGACCACAAAAAGCAGTTTGTTTTTTTGTTTGTTTTAAATAATAGCATATCCTTGATCGCATATCCCATCAAATGGTAAGTCACTCAAGTTATTTTGGTAGTGTTTTGCTTTGACCTTATTCCCTAGAATGTAAATAAAACACAAACAAACAAAAAAAAAAGCTATTGTAGAATAATTTGATGTTAAGTGCAATGTGTTTGGAAGTTCTTTCCTTTCACGTGTCAGACACACGCCACCTTAAGGTAAGGGAGTCTTTAGGGATCTGTCAACGTCGAAATCCTCTTCTGATTAAGTAAGAGTACGTGAGGGTCTTATCTCCAACAGATATCAGCTTGGATTTCTGTTTGTCAGATACGTTTCTAAAAGATATCCCACATAGAAATGAAACCATTCAAAATACATTTCATTGCTCTTTAAATTCAATCAGATTAAATTCATTTTAGTTACCAGTACTTTTAACTATTTTTTTTTAATCTCTTGTTTTTGTTGAATTTTAATTTCCTAAACATCAACTTTGCCTCGAAATTCCAAATTTACGAATATTTGGCTCATAGACATTATTTCGTAGATATGCTATTAATCAACATTAAAAAAAAAAAAAAAACACCTGGGCGAAAAAGTAAATCAAACGAGCATTTCTAGCAGGGGTCGTATACAGATTTTATTTCGGGCAGGAGAAGAGTCAAGGTCCTTTCAGCTGGCCATCCAACCAAATAATAAAAGGAACAACGAAATAGACCGATTCTACATGTTTCGAAATAACTGAAGGGGGAGGGGTCCTGAGCCCTTTCCTTTTAAGCGCCTATGTCTCACTTTGATTTCTGTATTCATTGCATTCTTGTCAAAAGTGTAGATAGAAATCTATCGACGGAAGTACTCGACATGCTGTATAAAAAAATAATAATAATAAAAAAACTTATCCCTTTTTCAAATTTAATCATTTCCAATCTTTAATATCAGACCTTCGGGTACTGATTACACTAGACAGTTTTCCTCACCACCCACTAAAAACAAAAACAAAAAAGAGCTACTGCTTAGCCAGACGAAAGAGACTGGTCACGTGATTTAGTGGTCGCTCCTACTTCTTTCTCGGCGTGAAAATAGGGGAGATGCGTATGTGCCGACAAGAACAGAAACAAACGATGTATAAAGGAGAGATGCATAAAGTGAAAAATTACTGATATGACGATCGTATGATAGAAAGAACTAATTTAAACAAGCGCAAAAGGGAGAAGCATATTCAAGCGTAAATTCCAAGCGTATTTTTCCGTCCCTCCAGAGCTTCCTTTCTTCCCTTCGGCGTGTTCCATTGTATTGGCAGTGTGCCAAACCCAGTCTTTATCGTTTGGGGAACCAGTACTGACACCAACTTTTCCATTATTTCCCTTCACCCAGAGGAAGACTGCAACTCCCCTAAATGCTAATCTAACGGGCAATTGTTTAAGCATTTTTTTCGATGACACAACCAATCAATATCACAACCATTTCCTTAGCAGCATCAAACCTCTCCTTGATACAGTTCGTACGATATATCAAAAGAGTCCACTTGATAGTAAATATTTGGTGACTTTTCATTTCACTTTCTTGAGATTTCCCTGTTATGTCTTGCTTAGTTCCTGTCATGAAAGACATAGAAAAATGATTGAAAAAAATTATCAGTAAATAATTATTAATAGTAATCAATATCGAAATGTTCCTAGATTATTAAAATGAATTTTAGGAGAGTTTGATTTTTTCCTGGCATATTTTGAATATTTTTTTCTGCTTTTAGTTTATTTTTTTCTTAAATCCTTTGCTTAATATAATAATGAATTATATTAATTAGTGGCAAACATCCACCGATGCACGACAAAAATCGAAGACCCCCTGTACTATTTATGTTTTTATTATTGCTACGAAACAAAAAGCAGACCATAACATACTGTTCGTTTTCGAAAGCCAGAATCACCACTGGCGGACGATTTTACTCCGCAGAGGGGTGATACGTTGAGATGGGCACTTTCCTAAGAAATTCTTTCGTATATTTTCGCTTTTAAGAAAAAAATAACGGAGGAGCATTTTTGCAATAGTATTTATTCTTTCCATAATTCTTTCCCGAAAAGCGCAAATAGACCCCAGCTACTAGTAAATTAACAGTATGAAAAGTAAACATCCCCTCCTTATTTCTCCTAACCCCTATTTTGATGAAATCGAAGGAGACCTGACGCATGCGCAAAAGCGCTGAAGGTTCTCATAAATGAAAACGAACAGTACATTATTATGCAGACATACGGGTTACTTTATAATATTTCTTTCTTTGTTTTGCTTTTTTTTAATCAAAGAAAAAAAAAAAAGATTTTTATCTGCAGAGCATTCAGGACATTGTCGTAAATAAAAGTCAATATAGAAAAGAGACTTCCAATAAATTGCGGATACAGTCATAAAACAGCAACAATTGCTATTTCAATCACAAGAAAGCGGTAAAATAGAAGTTATTTTTTAATATCAATTAACTCCAAAGAGAAACATTCCCCAAACACAAAAAAGAGGTGAAGAAAACCTCTCTGAAGATAATCTGATGAAACCCTAATTACGCGGGTGGAAGCATACATAGCGTACATTACTCGGAAACAAAACGTACATAAGTCGAGGATAACAAGACTGTTTCGCACTCACTTACGGTCATCACAAATAAGAAAAAAAAAGAAGAAAAAAAACTGTGTCTAAGATTTGATATTTACTTTTCTTTGACAAGAGTTGGCATTTTTTTTTTTTTTTTTCAAAATTGCATGAAAATTCTCTAACAGCCAACCACACACACACACAAAAAAAAAAGTTATACCGTCTCTCAAAATCTACCTGTTGCTAACAGTTTTTCAAGCCGAAATTTCTATAATCTGATATTTTCAAAAAAATGACTATTATAATAATGAAGAAACTGTGTCGAAAGAAATACTTATATCTGACAGAAAAAAGAAATCTTACTACAAGGAACTTTTTCTCATTTGTATGTTAATGGACGCATGGCATTAAAACGATACATGGATTTTCAACAGACTTGTCTCATCCACGCCGCCAGCCTAACCGTTTGTCGTTGCATATTCAATTCTCAATATGCGATGCATAGCAGAGCAGGTAAAGCTGTTTGATATTCACAGTGCTTTAAAAGCATTTGCTGGATTTGAATTTGAATCCAAGTTAATCTTGGAATTGCAACTAGCCGCCAAATGGTAATGGTATTGAATTATTGTTGATGCCGGGACGAAGGGAAATCAGACAATTCAGAGCAGTTAATACTCGGTTAATACTACACTACAAGTGTGATGCCATCTATACGAACCAAGATGGAACATCAGTTGAACTGTGGTGACAGTGAATAGGAAGGTTACGATGCAATAAACTAATGGTGGGTCAACCGTCTACGAGACATTACCTACTGACAGTTTTGAAATTAGGCAGATCTCGGGTACGAAATATGGTAGGACTTTAAACTATGTGATAGAATACCAAGGAAAACATGTAGTGAAAGGCTGTTACAACTAATATGAGATCTAACAATTAAGGCTTATTCTGAATAGCAAACAAAATAAATTAGTTTATGTTTTTTTTTTGGCTACGATTCGAACAGTGTTATACAATCTGTACAGGTAATTAAATGATATTATTAATTATCATAAAAGTGTTGTAAATATTTACTTGGAATTTCTAGTAAAGTCCCACCACGATAACGAGACAATCGGAAGGAACCCCCATGTGATTATGATGTATCTGTTTTTCAACCAACCACTAACAAGCAGGCCTCAAAGCACAGGTCTCTTGTTAATTTCCCTCAAAATGTCGTCCCAGAGTAATTTTAAAGAGCGCTGCTCGAAAAAGCAACCTTTATTTTACTGGTTGAAGATTATTTCCGAAAGGAATTGGAAAGTGGAGGACTAAAATGAAAACTAATTTTTTGTTTTTGTTTTGTAATGTAATGTTCTTCTGAACCTCTGAGAGAGGCTAGTGCTGATGTCGAATCGTCACATTGTCGAGATCGTACTATACGCAAAATGATTAGAATGAATTTTATGTGGTTTGTATTCTAGTTTGCTTCGAATATCTTTTCGGTATTTTTCTTTCAATATTTTTTTCACATATTTAACACATTAAAAAATCTGGAACAAGATATTTTTTTTTTCTTTTTTTTTTTTGATCCGCTATAAAATAGGAATCATTTTTAATTAGCAGCAAAGTTCCAACCCTGCTTGCCAAAATCATTTGCTTTGGATGCCAATATTTTCTCATAGACGTTCCTTATATGATTGCCAAGAAACATAAAGTAGATAACAAAATTTACATCGATGAATAGTTGGCACGTAGAAGTTTGTTTATATTGGGCTATTTTACTAAAGATGTAAACATGGGTATATAATTCCAAATGTTATATTTCGGAAATATTTGAATTACCTAAGCAAGGAGAATGTCTTCAAGTATTGCCGTACATTTCTATGCTTAAATTTCAGAGATTTCTTTTATATATATGTCTGGGATTATTTATAAACAGGAAGGGAAATGTGGGTTTTTTTTTTTTTTATTTGTACTTATAGAAAGCTTTAATAGGTAAGTTAGTACTACAGAATTCTCCTATTAGACTACATTAGAATTACAAATTAAAACAGTAACACTGTATTGTAATACAACTTAAATGAACTAAAATATTAAAATTTGCAGAATAAAATTTTCAAGTTTGAAACATTTAACTTAATATATAAAACGCCAATGAACTTGTTTGAAGTCTAATAATTAAACAAACATCCGGGAGAGGGCAGTAAACGCAAAGACAAATGAACAACAGGCGAAGAGCTTCAGAGAAACAGGTTCTTGAAATATACATTATTTAATAAACAAAAAAATATCAGTTTTAAACTGTAACCCGTTAACTGGCTGTTTAAATGACATTAAAATAAGACTTTATTAAAAAGTATAATTAATATTCTTACAACAAAGGTTTTAGTTATGCAAAGTTGAGTTTCTTTTTGATCGAAGATTCTGTGAGTTTAGTGGTTTCTGTCCCAATCTATTAAAATTTCCATCGAATAAAAAAAAAACTATGAAAGACAAGTAAGATTAAAAAAATTAAGAATGAAGAATACAAAAAATAAACCCTGACTTCGGGAGATTAAGATTATCTCAAATAGCAATAATCTTTTGAGGAGATGGACTTAGAGGTAGACGCACTGGATCACAAATGTCTGAGTATCTGCTATTTAAAATATGACGAAAAAAAAAATATAAAAATGATAAATCATTTCTACATCGATGATCTATTTATGGCAGTCATTTACGATTCTTCCAGAAACTAAATAAATGAAAGGATTATGAATGCAAAGTCTCAAAGTCTGTATTCCTAAATTTTGAAGAAAAAAAAAAAGACCAAATTTTAGATTTTTTTTTTGAGGGACGACTTTGTAACCATAAACTGGTGAGTTCGTGTCTGGCAATTCAATTATCCGACAATATTTAAAAATATTAGTAACTAATGTACCTCTAATACATATTGAAAACCATCAAATAATCATTTCTTATTAATTTAATTGCTATAATTTAACTCGTAAGTATTAAAAATTTAACTTTTGTCACCTGGCTTCCGGGCTTTTTGGACTGACGAACTTCTTTCCGACTTTATATTTTTTATGGGCAAATTACTCAGCATCCAACCAAAAAAAATGGCAGTTTTTTTGTCCTAAAATTACGCCAAATTTTTAACGATGGTTCTCGCGAAACATCGAGTGGAAACGCTGATCTAAAATAAACAAACTTCTTTTTTAGTTGTTTTTATGTAGGCTACTTAGATAACCTACTTACAATGAACCACATTATAAAAATTGAAGTAAATATTTTTGTTTTATATATTCAATACATAGACTTTTTTTAAAATCGACAGTGTAAAATAAACATTAAATTATATATTATGTTTAATGTTTATTCAAACATTATTATTGCAATACTTATTTATTTTTCTCCAATTTCTCAAATTTATACCTTATTATTATCGGCTTATTATTAACGCCCATTCAACGGCACGGGATCCCAGGGCAAATCAACAGTGTAAAATAAACATTAAATTATATGTTATCAAAATAATAAATTTAACGTGCTGTAAATAAGTTGAAAATGAAAATAAAGCAGCAGCACTTGAATAGAATTGCCTTTTCTGATTCAATTATGGGGAGGATTTGGGAAC
>JAFIDM010000004.1:24561362-24588172 GCA_023159025.1 Thereuonema tuberculata | reverse complement strand
ATTACTTGAAAAATTTGCCGATGTAAAACATAGCAGAACGATTTCGGAGGAGATGCGTAAACTGACTAAAATACCTGGCATTACTTGGAATAATAATTCCGGTGAAGTTCGACTTGAAGGAACCGTTATACCAGACAGTAACATTGTTCATTTAATTCAATTCGATAACACTGCGAGAACACGTAAAAAAAAAGTACCAAAAGGATGGGAGCAATTCCAAAAGTTTTTAGAGAACGTTCAACCACAGACGGGGTCGGGTCGATGGCTTAGTTATAAACAATTGTGCCGCAAAAAATGAACAGTTTATTACATTCGATTTATTACAATCCAAAAGATCCCGGTTCATTGGGAGGAATCCAGAGACTCTATCAAAGAGCCAAACAGTTGAATTCACACGTTACAAAACAACAAGTTCTCGAGTGGGTTCAAAAGAACGATACTTATTCGTTATACCGACCTGTACGTCATCACTTTCCTAGAAACCAAACGGTTGTAGCAGGTATCAACTCACAATGGCAAAGTGATTTAGTCGACATGACAAAATTAGCAAAATATAACGACGGAATTCGTTATTTAATTACCATTATCGATGTGTTTTCCAAAAAAAGTTATGTTCTTCCCATTCAAAGAAAGACAGGAACCGAAGTAACTCGAGCCTTTCGTGAACTTTTACTAAAAACCAGTCCTCCCGAGGTTTTACAAACCGATCGTGGGAAAGAATATCAAAACGAAACGTTTCAAGCGTTTTTGAAACAACAAAACATTCATTATTTTACTACCAATAACGAAACGAAATGTGCTGTTGTAGAAAGATTCAACCGAACTTTAAAAGAACGATTGCATCGTTGGTTTTTTTACAATAAATCGTATCGTTACATTGACATACTGCCAGACGTTGTAGACTCGTACAATCACTCTTATCATCGTTCCATTGGACGTACACCCGCGGAAGTAACACCGTGGAATCAAACGGAAGTGTGGCAACGAATGTATAAAAAAAGTACACCGATCCGTTCTCGTGTCAAACAAACGCTAAAAGTTGGCGAACACGTACGTATTTCGGAATCAAGACGACCCTTTAAGAAAGGATACGAAGGTGGTTGGACTTTGGAAATCTTTCGAATTGTTGAAAAAGTGAATCGTGTTCCACCCGTTTATCGTTTAGTAGATTACAAAAACGAACCTGTTCTCGGTACGTTTTATGCTTTTGAATTACAAGTAGTTCATAAAGACGAAACAAGTTATTATCCCGTTGAAAAAATTCTTAGAGAGAAAGGACAAGGTTCGAAAAAACAATATTTGATCAGGTGGCAAGGTTATTCAAAAGATTTTGACAGTTGGGTTCCAGCTAACGATGTCCGATAACTTTTATTTAACGTTACCCTCCAATTCCAGTATGGAATATTTTCCCGAGAACACACTCACTAGTTTTACGACGAAATTACCAAAAAGAATAGAATTAAAGGAACCGTACGAAGTCTGTTTAACGGAATTACATTATCCACACTCGTGGTACAATTTAACGCCAGAAACAGGTGGGAAATTTTTCATTAAAAAAAACAACAAGACAGTTTTAAAAAAAGAATTTACCTTTACAAAATCCTTTTCAAATCTCCGTCCTTTGATGAGAGAATTACAAACGCTTTTAACAAAAGACGAAACATCTCCGACGCGTCTTGAACAATTGAAAAACACATTTCAAACACAACAAGCGCCTACTGCTTGGCGGACATCCATTTCAGTGAATTCTCATTTCGAACTTTGGTTTCCCAGAGAAGTATCCATTCAGTTAGGTTTCACAGCATCTCAGTTTCCAGAAAAGGAAATTAATAACGAATCTTTTGTTCGAATCACTGAATCAGTGATTGCCTCAGATCAAGCCACACTTCAAAAAAGTGAAGTAGGGCGATCCTTTACATTTTATGTTTGTATCGATAGTGAAGACAAAGAGCCAATAGAAGAGTTTAATATTCCTGCTGGTTATTATTCGGATCCACTATTATTAACAACCTACATTAACCTTAATATCGAAATTCGATATGGTTACAAAGAGACTGTTCGAGATGAACGTTGTGTTGTCTTTGATTTCTCTCCCCTGACTCAACGTATGAAAATTACTGTTTTAGAACCTTATAGTTTACATTTAACTGAAAATTTATCGGCTCTCTTAGGATTCGAAAACCTTGTTGATTTCAATCCGGGACCATGTGAGGCGCCCTCGTCGATCGACTTCAGGTTCGGGTTTTACTCGATCTTCGTCTACTGCGATATTATCGAGGCGTCACCTGTCGGAGACACATTTGCTCCTTTGCTTCGATTGATTCAAGTCGATGGTAAACACGGTGATTTGATTAGTAAATCGTTTAATACTTTATATTACAGACCTGTTTCTCGGTCTTCCTTTGACACCATTTCTGTTTTCTTAAGAAACGATATTGGAACTTCCATACCCTTTAAGCAGGGACGTGTCACCTTGACCTTGCACTTTCGTACAATTCGATAATGAAGTATCGTGCAGATCCTTCTCTTTGTCTTCAGTATTATCAAAATCAAGCGGGAGGTGGAGGAAGTAGAGACTTCCCCATTTTTGTGGGTTCACGATTTCAAAGGGGTAGTGGATTAGGAAATATCTTCCGTTCGTTATTTCGATGGGCTAAACCAATTTTGAAAAAGGTAGCTTTTACGGCAGGTAAGCAGGCTTTAGCGAGTGGTAGTAAGATTTTGGAAGATGTACAATTGGGTAAAGATTTTAAAGAATCAGCAAAATCACGCATGGGGGAAGCGTTTCGTAATGCAATTTCCGGTCAAGCAGGAAGCGGACTTTTAGCAAAAAGACGATTTCCCTTTTCGTCACCTTCATTTTTAGAGAGACAGTCCGTCCGACCGGTCAAACAACGTAAACGATCCAAAAAACCAAAGAAACGCAGTCGTGATATTTTCGATTCGTAGTCATCATGACCGACACTCACTTACCGCATTCCAATTCGTGCGAATGTTTTAAATCCGAACTCGATCTTTTTGAACTACCTCCGACACAAGTCGCTATTGAAGGTAATACAGATATCGAATATCATCCCATAGCTTCTCTTTCCGAAACAGGTCCGATTGAATTTGTCATTTCGGGGTTGGGGGACGAATACGTAGACCTTTCGAAATCCGTTTTAAATATCAGACTCAAAATTGTAAAAGGAAATGATAATTCTCCCCTCGAAGCAACTGATAAAGTAGCTCCTGTTAATTTATTACTTCATTCCTTGTTTAATCAGGTCGATGTATTTTTAGGAGATAAATTAATTTCATCCACAGATAACTGTTACTCTTATAGAGCCTATTTAGAAACTTTATTAAATCATGGTCAGGATTCAAAAGCAACTCAGTTGACAGCGTCGGGGTGGTACATGGACGAAGGAGGAAAATTTGAGAATCTCGATCCAGCAGAACAGGAGTGTAATGGTGGATTGAAAATTCGTAATAGTTTGATTGCAGGAAGTAAAACCCTAGACTTGGTCGGATCTCTTCATTGCGATCTTTTCAAACAAGAACGTTTGATACTAAACAATGTAGATATTCGACTAAGACTTAACCGCAACAAACACAGTTTTTACCTCCTTTCTCCAGACCAAAACCCGACCTATAAAGTTTTTATAGAACATGCTTCGTTATTTGTTCGTAAAGTAAAAGTAAGTCCGAGTGTTTTATTAGCGCATTCCAAAATCTTACCCACCACTCCAGCTAAATATCCTTTAACCAAAGTAGAATGTAAAGTGTTCTCGATCCCCAAAGGGAATTTACAAGCCAATATAGACAATGTATTTATGGGTCAGCTTCCAAAACGAGTCGTGATAGGTTTAGTTGAAAATTCAGCCTTTAATGGTACCTTTAAAACAAATCCCTTTCGTTTTCACCATTTTGATAGTAATTTAATTAATTTATCGATTGATGGACGTTCCATTCCCAGTCAACCCTACCAACCGGATTACACCAACAACCTCTATGCTCGAAATTTCCTCTCTCTTTTCGCCATCACCGATCGTTTAGGATGCGATACGGGTTTAGCTCTTAATTACGCAGATTATGGTCAGGGCTCAACCCTTTATGGCTTTGATTTGTCGGCAGACAGTTCAAGTAATTCAGGGTACTTTCAGTTAGATAGCCAGGGCACCGTACGAGTCGACATGCGTTTCAAAGTAGCCTTGCCGAATACCGTCAATGTAATCGTTTATGCCGAATTCCAAAAAGTGCTGGAGATTGATTCCTCCCGCAACATCTTAATGGACTGATCCAGTCTTCCCATAAAAACACCCTGTCGTTCTTCAAGACCTTCAAATGTGCTTCGAACAAGTGTTGTCCACCTTTCATCATCGACGAGGTCACAACAGCGAAACGGTTACCTGTGATTGTTTCGTGTCGAATCACCATCATGAACAGTGTCCAGATCACGGAGTTGTTAAGTCAAAACGACCGAACCAAACATCATTTTGGCGGCGTGTACGCAATCGATCAACTACCCCAAAGACCAGCTCATCACGCCTACGTGGTGAATCTCGATCCACATAATCAACCAGGCTCTCACTGGATTGCGATTTGGGTAGAGAAAAATGTTGGGGAGTTTTTCGATTCGTATGGACGCCACATGAAACAGCTGCCGTTGAGACGCTTCGTCCTTAAGCATACCTATCGTCATATCGAAAACAACAAAACTCTACAAGGACCCTATTCAACAGTGTGTGGACAATATTGTGTTTTATATCTTTACTACAAAAGTTGTGGTTATTCTCTACACGAATTTCTGAAACTGTTTGGAAAGAATAAAGACTTAAACGATCTGACTGTTTGCAGACTTGTGCGAAAACATTTCAAAGACGAGTTAGTTCGCACAAGAACCAACAACCGATTTTGGAACAATGACGAACCGTGCTTGCCGAACCAGATTTGCTGTACCCTGCTGCCCACCAAAGAAAAAGAAGAAGATGATTCTTTATTAATATTTAAAAAACTATTCATGTAACCTCTTCTTTTTTTCCCTATAATGTAATAAAAAATCAAAAAAAGATAATTCTTGTGTCTGTGTGTACTTCTTTCAAAATCAAAAAACAAGTTCATACATGTTAGAAAAACGTCATAAGTCAAGTTCCAACATGAAATGTTTACACCAAAACGTCACTTCCTTAATTAAAAATATCCCCCATTAAAGTCACTTAATCCTTGATTTCGTAACAGTAACCTTAGGAAGAATTAAAAATGATACCATTCAATTCACTACAAAAAAAAATAAAATTTGATATATTAGTCTAATATTTAACCCTTTGGGTATTAAAAAAAATGCAAATTAAATATTAATATCAATCATCCTTTAACCCTTTGGTTAGGAAAAAAAACCTCAGTCACCTGACCTTTATGTAAAAGATATTCATTGGGTATCAAAATAACCCTTTGATCACGAATAAGAATTATATTAAAGCATTAAAAATGTCACCATTCAACTGCCTATCAAAAATCTCAAAGTATGATATGTCACATGATCTATTAACCCTTTGGGCACAAATTAACTCTTTGGTTAATATGCAAATTAATTATTAATAATTGCATTCATTAAAATTCATCACCCTTTGGCTACGGGAAAAAACCCTCAGTCACCTGACCTTTATGTTAAAAAATATGTTAATGTTTACCGGAATCGCCGGGATATGCAAATTTTTTGGATTATGCAAATGATATGCAAATTTACCTGAAGTGCCCTCTTTTGCGGCCCTCAAGTGCCCCCCTAACTACTCATACATACTCCTGGGAGCATTTCACTCTCCTGGGATCACAAATTCTTATCAAAAAATCAGTAATTTTAAACCATTATTATATTATATAAAAGCGTTATTCTATCTGTCATTGTCATAAGACTTTACGTTTTCCAATTTTGTGATCAAACTATAAGAGATAGATTGGTCATGTAAAGGATAAAATGTAGAGCTTTTTAAGACAAACAAAATGCTACAAAAATCTTTCGAAAAAATTTTTTTGTTTCCAAGATGGTGCCTTTAAAGGGTCAAATTTTGACTTTTTCTCAATTTAAACGAAAAGTATAAAAGTTGGAAGAGAACATTATATTGAGAAAATGTTGGTATTTGAAAGTTCTATCGAACGGTATATTAGTCATTAACAAACGTTTCTGCGTTTGGAAGATACATGCAAAAATGAAGTGTTTTTGCGGCAACCGCCCGTGTGTGTGCCAACGCGCAATACACCTGAGTTAAGCGGAGAAGCCCACAACGAGCTGGGAAGTCGTGTATTCTCCGATCTCCATATTAATTTGCTAAATAACTAAAGGTTTTTTTTTTAATGCTATATATGCAAAGGTTCCGGAGCGAAGCGACGGTACCCGTCTACTACTAAAATAATAAGTTATTTTCAGAACACTATTAAAACTATTAATAAAAAAATTGTGAATCATTTCCTTCTGAAATCAGCAGTGTCATTCTGCTGGCCATTTCTAATTTCAGCGGAGGGCTGACTGAGTTTATTTTGTAATTTATGATTATTAATATGGTTCTTCTTCTTAACCCATTCGTATATTCTAGCTTAGGCTATTCTATATTCAGGCCGTGGTTACAAAAAACCCACTGGTACCGCAGCCGCAAGAATCTATTGTATCCAGCGGAGATGGACATAGGAAAGAAAGGAAGGGAAACGTCCATTCCGGCTCCGGGATTCGAATCCAAACACAGATAAGGAATAGGCTACCTTCTAGAATGCTCGGTTTATTAGTATAAGTATAACTATGTTGTCTTATAAGACCAAGATTTGTTCGTGGAGGGTTTAAAAAAAAAAGTAAAAAATTAATAAAAAAAAATTGTCAATTTTAACTATGTACTGTATGGTTCTCAAGAAAGTAGTATTTCTGTTTTGCAAATAATATTCTTGTAAGTGCATACCAAAAACACTATTTTCTTGAGAACCATGTAGTATGTAGTTAAAATGTAAAAAGGTTTTTTTTTTTTTTTTTTTTTTTTTATAATATTCTTGTATAGTAATGTTTACACTATCCGGAACCAGTGCAAGGATATTTGGCTTTGCGATCGTATTATAATTTTATTTTGTCGGAAAACGAGGAATTGCTTGTTAGTTTTTATTTTTCGTTGATTATTATTTAAAAAAAAAAATAATTAATTTTTTTTTTTAATGACAATCAGTTTATATTGGAAGGTTACGACCTCGAAATCCACTCCCTTTGCTGTCTCTCTCTCTATGTGCACTTACTCCGCAATTAGATATGTCTCTTTATAATCACCCTGCAGATCACTTGTACCGGAAGAATCAGTTGTAAGTCTTTCAAAGGACGATTTCGTTTCCAGTGACGTTGTTCGTGGCATTTGAATGAAGGTAGGAGAGAATCCATGTGAATTGCAGATGATGTCCGGAGAGGACTTCGATCGCTCGGAATCGTCTGATGAGAGTGACCTTGAATGATTAAGAGGAATAAGCGATGCCGTATCTATTGAACCGCGAGTGGATAAAGCGACCTTTCGCTGCCTCCTCTTGGCTGTCTGCCACCAACAACCGACACCAACTGGTTCGAATGGCGTCGATTTCACAGGTTTAATTTAGCGGAGGAGGAAGTCACTAAAAATAATACCGGGCACAAACAAGAAATTGATATTTTTCTTTTTTTTTCATCGTAAATCTACAATTTCAGGTAATTTAAAAGAGAAATAGTTAAGATTCTTTCGATATTTGTTGGGTGGTTTGGCTTGAGTCTTTTCGTCGTCACAAGTAATGAGGTTATCAGATAATAACTTAACTAACCAAGAACTGCGTGAATTTAAAGAGGAGATACACTTCCAACCATTGCAAAGCTCGAGTTGTTTCTAAAAGCTGCCTAATATTTCTAAAATTATGTCCAAATGGCGAAATTACGCTTTTTTTAAAAGATTCTAAACAAATGATATCATGTAATACTCTCCCACGACAGTCACCATTTCACATTGGATTTAATTTCACGACAAATAAATTACTAATTTTATTTCAGCTCTCCTACCAAATAACGTCATTCATTTCCATCTGACTTTCAAATTTTATTGTTTAAAGGGTGATTTAATTTTTAGGCACTTTAAAAAAAGAATAAAATACTTAAAACTTATTTATAAGTATAATAAAATAAATAAAAATAATAACACAGGTCGAATTAAGTATTAATTTTAAAGATTTTTTTAATTGAAAAATTGGTGTGACTGTGGGTGATTATATAGATATTCCGTATTTATTATTATGAATTTGCCTCTGTGAAACATCAAGGCTAAAATTGCAGCTATCTAGGAAATGAGGCAAAAGTGATCGGTTATTAAATTCTTTTTTTGATTTATTTTGAAGAGCAACATAAGTACAGTAGAGTCCCGAAAACTCGGCACTCGATAACCCGGCAGTCCGGATAACTCGGCCACCCCCTGGCAGGGTGGAAAAACGCCGCGCGCAGACCCGTTACAAGTTACATTTATATACAGTTCATGTATTAGGTATTTTCTTAAGTTTATTTGGACAGTTTAAGTTTAAGTTACAGGATTCTTTGTAAACTGTTGTATTCTCAACAAATAAAAGTATTTCAAGACGAAAAAAATCGTACTTATTCTTTTTTTAACACCTTTCCCGGTAACTTGGCAGCTTCACAAACTCGGCCAACCTTCGGTCCACATTAGGCCGAGTTTTCGGGACTCTACTGTATTGTAAAAAAAAAACAAAAAACAACGTAGCGATAGCGATTAGTAAATCAATCACAATGCTTCGCAAGGGCTTCTGATACGTGAATGAAAAAAAATATTCAAAAGTTGTTAAAATACTGACTTTTTAATAATGATTTAAAAAGAAGGATGAGTAGAGTGTAGATTGAGTCACCTTTACTTTAGAATAGACTGCGCCTGGGTAGTCTAGAAAATGCTCGCGCGAGTCTGTTTGCGACCCCATGCTATCTTACCCACCCCTATTTATATGGAATAATCGTCATTCTTCACTCAAACTTTGTTAATACACTGAATTCAATAACTTTCAATAATAACGTGATACTAATTTTAGAAAAAATAAAGTAGTTATCAAAATCCCAATTCTAAAGGATTACCTAACCAATATCTCATAATGTCATAAGTTGAGAAACTGTGAAAAGATTTAAAATGGGGAGAAAAAAAAGAAGAAGAAGAATGGCCCATGAGGGGATCGAACCCACGACCTTCGCATTATTAGCACGACGCTCTAACCAACTGAGCTAACAAAAGCCGTTGCGAGGCATTGTGGGATACTTGTCCACAGACAGACAGACAGACAAACCGGGGATATAAGACTTCAATCAGAAGCCTAAAAAAAAAGAAAAAAAAAAGTATTTTATTAAAATAGGATTAGACCATTAAGTATATTCTATGTGAAATGCAAAAAAAAAAAAAAATATTTCTCTGTGTTTCGAAATTTCCCTCCCGCAGTTTGAAATGTATTAGAGACACATTTGATCGTTGTTACTTAATAGTTTATTAAGAGTAGTTGTTGACAGATAATAGTAAATGGCATTAATCAGTTTATTACGAATACTAATTCTAATTCAATTAGAGTTGTCAATTCATAAATATTTTAGTAGAAATGGATCTTTTTTTTTCTTTTTTTTATCTATTTAAAATATCTGTCTATCTACAAATGACAAAGTATATTTAAATTGTAGATTAACATATGTACGTATCTGAAGGGCAGACATAAACCTTGTATATGTTATGTATTTATTTGTTTAGTGGAAATACATTTATTATCTGTTTCTTAGATTAATCAAAAGTTCTAATTTAGATTTCAATGGTCTGGGCCAATAGAAATACGAACTAAATTCATTGTTTTGTTCAAATAACAGCAATTATACGAGACACACACAAAAAAAGAAAAAAATCGTGGGTTATCCCTGCACGTTTCCCTTTAAAAAAAAAAAAAAAAAAAAGTATTTCTGGGTCTTTTTAACTGTTTAAAATAGACCGTTAAATTCATTTGCAAATTATAGGTGTTTTTCCTGGGGATTCTATCGTACACAATAAAAGCAATGAAAAGTTTAATCTTCCTTGGGATTTTGTAATAAAGTTTGGTGTGTCGGTATTTCTGCAATTACAAAACTGGGCCGTGAAGCAAAAAAAGGTTGAGAAGCACTGGCATACAGTATAACTTCACTACGGCTTACCCACAGGAACGAATCGGGGGGGGGGGGCAGTCCACCCTCCAAAAATTTCAAGTTTAATTTTTCCTGAAAGGTCTTCTTGACTTACAAATAAAAAAAAAAAAAGGTAAAATTTATTTAAGTTATTATTTTGCATTGTAATTTAATCTTTGATTTTTTTTTTTCAGTCTCTCCTCCTTCCCGAAAAAATGGCACCAGCTTTAAATGTAATGTACAGCTTTTAGTATTACCTAATTTACTTTCCTTCAATTCTCCTGTAATGGTAACGTGTTTTCGTAGTTAAACCCGGAAGTCTCAAATGCCGGATGTTTTGTAGTAATTTCCTGAACTCCTCATTGCGAAGACACAACAACACCTTCAAGACAAAAGTGTCTTCGCTCCAACCACCATTTTGACTCATCATCGTTTATAAGAAAAGTAAAACAAAAATTAAAGACGATCTTAACGTTATCGGTCAGGAAGCGTTAGTTAAACTAGTACTCGGAAGTTATTTAGTAAATCTTTGGTTTCCCGTCACTTCTGAAGTCAATGACCTATTTAGTAACAAGTTAAAGAAACAGCAATACAGTAACGTAACACGTTCTGGAAATCACCGGAAGAACCTTCTGGAAGGATCTCCTTAGATCGACTACGTATTACATTCAGTTATTTCTGTTGAATTTTATAAATACGTAAACTCATATATTTTTTTTTTTTTAAATTGTTCTTTTTGCTGATTTTTGTTTTTCCCCACCAATCACAAAATAGAAAAACAAATCTAGTTTTTATAGACTTGTTTGTTTATTTTGGTTGGCTGTATTGAATAGACCGTCTTTATTTGCTTAGTTCTCGCCCACACACCAATTAACACAATGGTGATGTGCGGGACATTTCTACTATAAAGTTTAAGTACTCAAAAGTTTAAGCTAATTTCAACATTTCAAATACGTGTTTTTAAATATTTCAAATATTAAAAGTCTTCTAATTATTAATATTTTTAGAATTTTATGCATTTTGTTTTGCAAAAAAAAAAAAGGGAAAATATCAATAGAATTAAAAACCTTTGAATTTAGATACAGATGCTCACAATGGGGTTATCGTACGTCGACTGTATTATTATAAATTCTAAAAAACAATAAATACATAATTACTCTTATTGATAAAAAATTAAATAAATAAATAAATAATTTATTATTATTAACTAACTATTGTAAATACCAGTACTTGAAAAGTAAATAACAGTAAAAACTTCTTTATACTTAATCCAGTTGTTGTACGTAGTTCTGGTTTGTGCGTAATTGTTTGTGGGAATTGTATTTAATTATATATAAATTATTTCTGAGATATACGTAACTGAGTTACACGTAATTCGTCTTTATAAGTAGTATATTTTTGAAAATGATATTCAATTGTATATATTTTCAAGTATAGATATTCCCCAAGTGCACCGATATACAGCTCGGCATTCCGTATCGACATATAATCGTCGCGTTGAAGAAGTTTCTGGGCGGCTTTTAATGAAAGGTCGGTCAGAGACAGAAACTGAATGAATTTTCGCATTGATGAAACACGTGTTCCCTTCATTTATTTCAGTCTCTCTCTTGTAGCTATTGGTAATAGAAGTAATAAAAATTACTCTTTAGAGGAAAAAGTGAGATTTATTCGAGAAGTGAAAGACAACCCGCAAAAATCAAAAGCAGAAATAGCGAATACAGTGGAAACTCGATTAACCGTCACTCTCTGTTACCCGTCATCGATCGCAAAACCTACTTCTCCATAAAATACGGGACATTGCCGCGAAAAAAAGCTCGAGCCTCGAAGAAACAGAAGAAGCTGACTGATTACAGCTTTAGCATATAAACCTTATTATCTAGTAGGCCTACTGTTTTATGTTTCTATTTATTATTATTATTATTTGTTTGGCGTTTGACGATATTTATTTGCTACCGATTATATGGTAATCTAAGGAGTAATAAAATTTGATAAAACCCTTCTGATCTATAAGCAAATTATGAACCACCTATAAAAAAATAAAAAAAAAATACTTTTCCCTTTTGATTTTTTATGATTTTAATGCCATTCCTGCTGCTAATGTTTTTTGTTTCCAAATGTTGATTGATTTACAAAGACATTCTGCAAATCAATAAAGTTTCTATAGGAAAAAAAAATTCATGTTGAGATAAGACAACATTAAACAGAAATATACACTAGACGAGCACCCTGTAGTCGACTTTGATCTTTATTATTTAGCTCTTGACTGCAAAGAGCATGAGATGCATTGGAGGTCATCAACTCTTTTGCCCATGGCCAAAGGAATCACAACATCAAGATGGATGTCCCAGAAAGCTTCGAAAAGGAAACTGTGCGCTAGGAAACCGAGAGTTAAATTCTTCTTACCTATGATCCCCAAAGAACTTGACGATCAAAAATGAACAATTTACTTATTTTACGATTCTTGATGCGTTGTTTCAAATTACTCATTCATTCAACGTATACTGAAAGTTAAAAGTTAAACTGTACCGCAACATGCAGGCCTTGGGGTGCGCTAGAGGTTTCCCAGCGATTGTCGACGAGACAAGGTGAGGTCCGACGCTCGCTCGCGTTCAACCTCGAAGTTAGAAAGAAACCCAGTACCCATTTGACAGAGGGCTGGGTGAAACCTAGGATATTTACTGAAAGACTTACACTCAAAATTTTCTTTGTTTAATTTCTGCATCCAATGTATTTGGGTACTTTAATTAATAAATTAATTAATAAACAGATTTTATTTAACAAACTTCTCATAATATTTATTATTGATTAAGATTCTAATTGTAAGTTTTATTAAATATGGAATTAGATATGAATTTGGGTTTTTTTTTTTTGTTTTTTGCCGATGAATTGTCTAGCAAAGAGTGAAGACATTGGCCGTTTCAACTTTAAATTAAGTAATTTAATCAAATCTTTCATAATAAAATCCATGTTTTTCTGTGACGAAATCCTATATTTATAATAAACCAGAGACCAGAATCTGGTGGTGGTTGTTTTTGTCTTTTTCAAAGAAGCCAAGGTGAGTCTGAGTGGATTGTAAACGAATTTACCTTGACCTGCTATGTTTAGTTTGAACATAACTAAGTTGTAACAAAGTAATTAACCGACATTTTCATTAACATTGCAGTATATAGCGTTTGTAGTCACAGGAGGCTTTTTTTTAACACAGTTTTTCGTAACTTCTTTACTTTCAATCCCACATATATTGCGTGAACCCTTGAAAATAAAGAACTAACAAGGGAAGTGCGTGACCTCGAACGCTGAGAACCACACGAGAATGGGCTTAGAATATAAATCGCTCATCCCACAAACATTGGTATGAGTCATTCTTATCAAAACTGCACATCTTACCACGAGAGACATTGGAATGATCACCTATTGAAGGTCCAAGAGAGGAACTTTGGTAACGCGAAGAAACAAAATATCGATATAATAGGACCAAAAACACACATATTTCAATGTCGTGACTATATTGCTGTATTTCCCTCTGCTTAAAAAAATTACGCTATCTGAACAACAAATATACTATTCGCACAACTAGATTAAGTACTTCTTAGGCAGGTACAACATGCCACCGTCGGATGGCGTTAGCAGACAACAGCTGAGTTTTGCATGGGAATGACTCATACCACTGTTTGTGGTATGAGCACTAGGCCTCAGCACACTAGGACTTCATAAAAACACTTATGCACAACTCCAGAAGGCTGTGGTACTCAACACAACACGCATAGTTCGGAAATTTTTATGGACACAAGCACACATCCCTAACTATTCTTCCAATTTTTTTTTTTTTTTAAATACACTTGGCAATATGTGCTTTGGTCCTTGACCCGCCATATTGTCTTAGCTGGGGAATCCCATGGTTTGAAACTTTTTCGATAAAGATAATAATAATAATGTTGTACCCATCATCCTGTCCGCTACTGGTCTGGTGCCTCACACATTGCACCACAGCCTCAACACACTAGGACTTCATAAAAACACTTACTGTTTGTCCATCACTACTTGATCCTTAACCACGCCTCTTCAAACGGAGAAGACATTTCACAATAGGGGTGATCGGTTGTAAAAGAAAAATTTGGGAAAAAAAAAACAAGATTAGGAAAATTTTTTTAAAATATTTACTATTAAAGAAAAAAATTATTTATAAAATAATTTGCCAATGGTCTTAATTTGTATATTTGTAAATGTTCTGTGGAACTTTACGGAATTGTTTTTAAACAAGTTTTGCTTTTTTTTTTAACTGTCAGCAATTAATTGTTAAATAAAACATTATTACCATGAAGTGTATATATATTTATTACTTACATTAATTAATATAATTTATATATAATTACGATTTTTCATAATTTAAATGAATAAGAAACAGTATAAATATAACAGTTCTTAATTAGCAAATCAGTTTTATATATCGTTACAGTTAAAATATAACCTAGTTATTATTATATGTAAGAAAAATAGATATATAATGTCGTATTTTATATCATCAATTCCTCTGTTATAACCAAGAAACAAAATCTGTGCATTTCCTCTGAAAATGGAAAACTATCACACTGACCCCTCAAATCACTTCTTGAACTCTTCGCCTACCACGTGACATAGGTGTGGCTAGGGATCAGCTGTTCGTGGACAAACAGTATGCACAACTCCAGAAGGCTGTGGTACTCAACACTACACGCATAGTTAGGAAATTTATGGACACATGTACCCATCCCTAACAATTCTCTCTTTTTTTTTACACTTGGCAATATGTGCTTTGGTCCTTGACCCGCCATATTGTCTTAGCTGGGGAAACCCAAGGATGGAAACTTTTTCGAGATAATAATAATAACACGCGAGATATTTACTATTTTAGAGTAAAAAAAAAGCTTGGTTCATTAACATGGCAATTCCTGGCGACAATAGATTATCGACAAAAATAAAAAGAAAAGCTTATAGTCCAACGAATAGAGACCAAAAAAGGGGGGTTACCTTACAAAAGGTCCGGTAGTTTTGATATGTTGTCTAGGATGGTTAGTAAGTGTTTAAAATGCAAAATGCACAATTCCTCCCCCGCCGCGCCCGCCGCCATCTTAAAAAAACCAAAAAAAATCGGCACTTTGTTTAGATTTTGGCTTATAACGTCTGTTTTAGCTACAAAAGAGTTCTATGCAATGTTTTAGAGAATACAATTTCCTACAATTTAGTTTTTAAATTTTGTTTCTAGGACTGATAGTTACGGAGATATGCACTTTTTGAAAAACAAAAAAAACACGCACTTTTCGGAAATTTATCAAACTTCGTACTTCAGGACGCTGTAATTCAGTTATGGCGTATTCTAGGGAAACAAGTATCAGAATAAAATTTGTAGGGAATTTAGTTACCTACAAAACGGATGTATATTATTATGAACCAACCCTACGAGTGTTGTGTAAAATCAAAAATCAAGAACAACGGAATATTGCTGGTTTTTGCTATTGTGACGCACTAGTCCATCAAATACAGACCAAAGAGGGGGGGGGTACCTTACAAAAGGTCCGGTAGTTCTGATTTTTTGATATATTGTCTAGGATGGTTAGTAAGTGTTTAAAATGCAAAATGCACAATTCCTCCTCTGCCGCGCCGCCGCGCCCGCCGCCATCTTAAAAAACCAAAAAAAATTGGTACTTTCTTTAGATTTTGGCTTATAACTTCGTTTTGGTGCATTGTAGCTACAAAAGAGTTCTACGCAATGTTATAGAGAATACAATTTCCTACAATGTAGTTTTTAAATTTTGTTTCTAGGACTGATAGTTACGGAGATATGTTTGTTTTGAAGAAATAAACAAAAACGCACTTTCTGGAAACTTGTCAAACCTCTAACTTTAGGACGCAGTAATTCAGTTATGGCCTATTCTAGGGAAATAAGTATCATGTGTAGGGAAATTTAATGTTTAGGGAATTTAATTACCTACAAAACGCATGTAAATTTTTTGACCCTACGGAGAGTGGGGTAAAAAAAAATCAAAAACAACGGAATATTGTGGTTTTTGTTATTGTGACGCACAGAGTATTTAAATAAAATTCACCAATTACCTTCCAGTGTTGGCTTGAAATTGGAGGATATACCAACCCTACTTGAGTTTCTGACATGAAACTAAAGATGCTGACAGGTTGATAGTTGCCACAGCTAAATGCCTCTCCCCCACGTACGACGCCGTCGTCATTGTCGGTAAAGACATTGACCTACTCGTCCTGCTGACTGGCACAACACCTGTGGTCAGCAATGTCTACCTCAAAAAACCAGCGAGAGGGAAACAGCCAGACGCAATCTACTCCGCCTCCTCCTACAAGTTTAACACCACTTCAATCATTTTTGGGTTTGGAAAGAATAAATTCTGCCAACTTTTTAGGAAAGACCCATCATTGCTGTAGCAGGCGGAGAGGTTCGGGAACCTTGCTACTACTACTCCCCACGAAATTTCAGCAGCAGGGGAGAAAATCTTGGTATCCCTGTATGGTGCAGTATCGAACAGTCATTGAGTCACTTTGCCACAGCAAATTCATGACTAGTACCACCAATCTGGCTAAACTACCTCCGACCACTGACGCAGCACATTTCCACTTCCTGAGTTCATACCAGCCGGTCTTGGAGTGGATGGGGATTGTCAAAGACCCCGATCGAGTGGGGCTGGTGTAGAAAAGCTCGAGGACTGGAACCCATCAGAACGAGTAGCGACGAGTAGTTCCTCCAAACCTGCTTAAGACCATCTCATGCAGATGCACAGCTGGCTGTATGGGGCATGTGGCCTCAATTGTTCCGCCCTATGCAAATTCTGTGCTGGCCAAGAATGTGACAACAGGAATGAGGTCCTCGTCGACGACGAAGACGACGCCAATCGAGTAATTTCGCCATTTGACGAAAATGAAGACCCCGACTTCATTAACTCACCCCCTGTAAAACGAGCGAAGCGGATGTAAATTTGTTTTCTTTTCAGTTTTAGTTCAATTAAATTTTGGTACGATTTTGATACGATTATTAATGCCTTTTGTTCTTACTTTATTTACATACATGCATCTTTAAAAAATGTATCTGCTATATTGGTAGGATATTGTAAATTGAACATCCGCTCTCACCAGTAGGTATTCCAGTGAAACAGTACTTGCCTCACGAACATTGCGCTGTAACATGTCAGAAACTCAAGTAGGGTTGGTATACACTCCAATTTCGAGCCAACACTGGAAGGTAATTGGTGAATTTTTTTAAATACTCTGTGCGTCACAATAACAAAAACCACAATATTCCGTTGTTTTTGATTATTTTTTACCCCACTCTCCGTAGGATCAAAAAATTTACTTGCGTTTTATAGATAATTAAATTCCCTACACATTTTATTCTGATACTTGTTTCCCTAGAATAGGCCATAACTGAATTACAGCGTCCTAAAGTTAGAGGTTTGACAAGTTTCCAGAAAGTGCGTTGTTGTTTATTTCTTCAAAACAAACATATCTCCGTAACTATCAGTCCTAGAAACAAAATTTAAAAACTAAATTGTAGGAAATTATTCTCTACAACATTGCGTAGAACTCTTTTGTAGCTAAAATGCATCAAACAGACGTTATAAGCCAAAATCTAAACAAAGTGCCGATTTTTTTTGGTTTTTTTAAGATGGCGGCGGGCGCGGCGGGGGAGGAATTGTGCATTTTGCATTTTAAACACTTACTAACCATCCTAGACAACATATCAAAAAATTAGAACTACCGGACCTTTTGTAAGGTAAAACATCTCTATTCGTTGGACTATTACCAATACCATGATTTCGAAATTGAAGTTGAAACGTTTAAGGCACAAAAAGCTACAATGAACAGTTTTAGTGTCATCCAGTGGCGTAGCAACGCCTTTGGGGGTCCGGGACGGGAGTTCCATTATTCCACAACCAAAAAAAAAAAAAAAACGAATCTCCAATCCAACAATAAAAAAAAAAAATTGTTAAGGGGCTGGTCGGGATACTTGGGTGGATGGGGCCCCTGGCTGGCTGGTGGGGGCCCTCTCAGGCGGGGGCCCGGGGCGGTTCCCCCCCCCCCTTGCTACGCCACTGGTGTCATCACAACCTACGTCACAGTTCAAGGAGCCAGTTGCTATGGTTTTTTTTTTTTATTGTGAGTAATTACGGCCGGTCCGCGTTTTTGTCGAGCTTTTTCTTTTAACCAAAAAAAAAAAAAAAAAAAAAAAATAACAAATTATCAGAAAGCATTGTTAAGACTTCAAGAAAAACCCATCTTAAGGATTTTCCCCCTTACTTTTGTGAATTTTAGGAAAAAAGGTCAACAGGAAAACAACCTTACTGTTGTATTTTTTCAGGTGTGTTCGGTCATATCCACATTGCACTCAAAGTCAAGAACTCCTGATTGGTTCACTCAAAAGCCACTCTCCATCAGCAAAGTAAGCTCTGATATACTGAAACTCATTTCTGAAGTAGGATTGTAGAAGAATAAATAATTTTATATTCGCAAAACGATTAATGTCCAAAATAAACTAATTTGATAAATCTGTTGCTCACATTCTTCTACAATCCTACTTCAGAAATGAGTTTCAGTCAGATCAGATGGCGAATCCCTAGAAGAATCCACAGAATTTCAAGGAAAGACGCCACTTAAAATTGTATAATTAAGAATAAATAAATTTAATTTAATGTGTCCTTCCAAAAACATGGCAGTGGCCATTACATTAAGAAAAGGATGTAGTAGTCAGTAAAAACGCCACTGAGGGCGCTACTTAAAGTCACTAACGGCGCTTACGAAAAAGATGTTATCTTGTTTTTCTCTAACGTCTCTCCTCAAGGTCACAGGTATTTTTTCACTGGCTTAATTTCTTGTAATCACCAAGAATTTCGATGTTTTCGATAGTGGAGGTCTTTGGTTAAAACGTCTGCAGTCATTTCTTTGGTGGATTTGTATGTCAAATCAATTACTCCAGAACTTCATGGACAAAATGTCTCACCTCGATGTACTTTGAACGCGCATGGAATACGGGATTTCGGATCAATTTTTGTGGACCTTTATCGTTATAGAGGATAATCTTCTTTGCATCGATTCTGAGATCCTTAAAGAAAGGTTTCAGGTAGATTTCCTGTGTTGCGCCTTCAGACCAAGCCAAATACTCCGCCTGCGTGCTGGATGGTGCCGATGGTTCCCAGCTCACTGTTGCGTTGATGAATTTGAATGCGTCTGTCGACGATACATCCAGCGTAGTCTGCATCCACGTATCCAACAAGTGGCCTTTCTTCTTAAATACCAGTCCATGATACATAGTTCCTTTTAATCAGTGTAGAATTCGCTTTCCAGCTATCCAATGTGTTTGGTCATAATGTGTATCACATTGGCTGAGCGAATTGACAGCATAAAGCCCCGCGAACACCATGCAATTTTTCAGCAACTTAGTCGTCCGATTTTGACGTCACGAGTTGATATAAACTTTTGTCAAACCCCGAACACCATGCAATTCGACATGAAGTCGGCCATGATAGAAGGAATCCCATAATACAATGCGTTTCTCAAAGCAGATGTGGAAAATCCGAAAAAATCGAGGTTTTGAAACTTCTCTGATAAATTCTGCCGCATACAATTTCTGCATTTCAGTATAAACTTTATTTATGTATGAAAGAAACTCGCAATACTCTTGATATTCATTGAGTATGAGCATGTCTTCAAATCCAATTGGCAAATATCATTTTCGACGCCATTTCTTTAATGGGCGTGGCGTCACAACTGACGTGATCCAACGCTGCCCTGTGATTGGATAATTCCCAGCGACTTCGATGCAATTTTTCGAGTTGCAGGTGTAGGAACAACTCGAATCGGATGACAAAAGTTGCAGTCAAGTTGCATATAAACGGGCTCAAAACTGTCTATATCAACTCGTGACGTCAAAATCGGACGACTAAGTTGCTGAAAAATTGCATGGTGTTCGCGGGGCTTAAGAGATGTCAGGGCATGTCGATGTCGCCAAATACATCAATGATCCAATCAAACTTTGATAAAAGAACTGATTCATCTCCTCAGTCATTACTTCAAGCATTTATTTCATTTATTTCTTCATTCATTTACTTTAAACTCTCTCATCCTTTTTATTCATTAACGCTGTATTTCAATATTTTTGTAATTAATTAAAAATTTGAGTCTATGTATTATTAATTTTCAAACAAAAGCCCGAGGAAGTCCAGAAATTCTCTGGATGAAATAATGAATAAAAAGGATGAGGTAGTTCTTCATCTCTTCTTCGTCTGTTTTTTCCGGTTTAAGTTCAAGTCCATTGGGGTTTTTACAGTTTTGCTTCCACAGCGTAGTGCTTCAAAATATGATCAATTATATATTTCGATTGCTTCATGATAACTGAGCTATCATTCATGTCTTGGATTAATGGATTAATCCCGTGTCCTTCATTTTAGGCTTTTTCTTTAATTCACTCTTTAGTTCTGCAATTCTATCCCATTTATTCGATAAGATCAACAAATCGTCGACGTAGATTGCTACAATTATCCTTTTTTTTGTCATTGTCAATGAGTGTACGCACATGATTTTAGACCAAGTTCAAATAATCGGTATCTAGTTGTTTTATACCATTGATGCCCAGATTGCTTTAATCTACGTAAGAATTTCTTAATCCTACAAAGTTTGTTGTCGCCGTCCTGTATCTGCGCTAACCATTGTTGTGCTGTGGAAACGACGTCTTTACCTATTTGTCTTCCATTCTTGCCTTGCTTCACGATGTTGTGGAGTATTTCTTCTAAATTTTCCGGTATTTCCATAAGAATTTCTTCATCCACAGTACCGTTAAGTCATGCAGTGACTACGTCCAATTGATGAACCTCAAGATCGAGTTTAGCAGCTAAGCCTATTAGCAATCAAATTTTGAGGATAAAAACACGAATGTTCCCGAAAATCTATTTTTTTTTAAATATTGTAAGTTTTTATTTATTTAATACTGTAATTTAGGTACAAGTTAATCGTTACAGATTAATTCTTTATGTCTTCAGCAATTCAAGAAATTATAAGTCATCTTTCACATTATAAATTCTAAATATTTATTCTCTAGCAGAAAAAAAATAGTTTAAGAAAAAAAAATCACAATACATATTTCGTTATGGTTTCCTTTTTTTTTTTTTTTTTTTAATTAGTGTTTTTTAAAAAAATATAGGAAGCCACAAACACGTCTTTACTACAATTTAAAAATTGATAAAATACATTAAAATAATACAGATATTGTGTTCTGCAGTGGTATTGTACATTTTTTCAAATTGTTTGTTTATCATTTCGTCCTGAAAGAAATATGGCGGAGGGATACATTTTCTTCTATTGTGGCAATGCGAGACCGCTTTACTCTCAAGGTCATGCGTAACTGTAGAGCAAACAGCCAGTAGCTACTCATCATTGACAATCTAATAAAAAAGGTATTACAGAAAAGCAGTTTTTACCAAAGAATAGTTTTCCCTGATTCAAAACATCTTTTTTTTCTCTGCTTTTAAGATCTAAATAAGCGTAATAATTTTTTTAACAACATCGACTATGCGCAGTAAAAGGAAAAAAAAAACAACAAAAAACTTGGGCATTACTCAATCAAAAAATTAGACTCATCCAAAACAGTTTTGGATGAATTTCAAATTTAATTTTCAAATTTTGTTTATCTACGTTGAAACAATTCCCGTGATTATTAGTTGGATTATTTGCAATGCGTATCCTATCAAAATGAACAGATGTACTTTCACATCCAATGATCTGTTTTCAGCGTTACTCTTGGACCACCTGTTTTCGTGTTTATTTCACAGCAGCTGTGCTGTGTCACAAGACCATTGCAACTTCTTTACACATTCGAGTTGGTTTATGAGAGTGAGCCTCATAGGAGAAGAGTGGAAATGTAAAGGATATTTGAAATAGTATAAAGTACATTCCTAAAAGACAATAGTACTTTACAATATTCAGATCTCAAAATTTAAAACGGTTTCCATTTCTTTTGTTTCAATTTTCTTCAGTATCTTATTCAAAAGTATTTTACTTCGTTCTATTATTTCTTTTGGTATTATCGTCAAATTCCTGTCAGTTTCTTTGTTTGCGATATTAACACCTTATCTTTTCACTACGCAAAAGGTGTACTACATTATATGTTAATATATGTTAATGTTAGAGTATAAATGTTCCGTATAAACCACAATTCCTAGTTTTTGTAATCAACTTTGTATTTGTAAACCATTTAAAGGTTACAATAAAAAAATGGATGAATGACTTGTTTAGTTTTTCAAATATACAGGGTGTTGCAAAACTCTGTGAACAGATTTTAATATTAGATCGGAACATCAAGATAAACGTTTTTGTTAATGAATCATATTGAAGCGCTAGAAGGCGTTTACTGGTGAGATGTGTAGACTGTAAGCCTCAGGGACATTACGTGTTTACTGTGTGTCCCAGCGAACAGGCTTAATAGACACTGAACACCTATTACTTGGATCGGCAACAGCAATTCAAGCGTGATAACGTCGAAGAATTGATTGCCGAACATGTTCAAAGATTCCCGGCATTTCCCAAACAATTGCAGCGGCGGCAGAAATTTGCGACGAAATCTTCTTCAGTCAATTGGAGTCTCATCTACGCTTTCTTCAGAAGAAGAGATCGAGGCATGTTTTGCATCACAAAACACTATGACTGCAGTCCGTTAAGGCTGTTGCTGGGGCACATAGGTACCAGGAAACGCTCCATAGCGCTTAACTATGACGTCAGCAGACACATCTTCATTAACAATAAAAGTTATCTGGATGAGCTATTATACATATTTATTAAAAACATGAAAATAAATAAATAAATAAGTAATACAAAATACCATCAAATACAACGACTATAGTTAACACTAGCATCCGCTGGCGAAACTACAATCGCTGTATTTGATGGTATTTTTTTTTTTATGTTTTTAATAAATGTGTGTAATGGTTCATCCAATTAATTAAAATGTTCACACGTTAAACTTGAACTTAAAAAAAGTTATCTTGGTGTTTCCGATCTACCACTAAAATCTATATAGAGTTTTGCGACACCCTGTATAGTAAGCTTAAGCTTTTATTAACATATATTTTGAGTAAAATACGTCGTGTATTGGCGTCATTCAAAAAAAATCTTAATCTAGCTAACTTACATATCCTTAATCAATCTATTTTTGGTGACAAATACATTTTATTTAAGTATTTTACATTTGTCAAAAAATTAATTTTGCACTGAAACAGGGAATTAAGCCAGAAATTGTTCCTTTGTCTATCGAAATCACAAATGTATTGTAATTAATCTTAATGTAGCCTCAGATGTGCAATAATAATCGGAGATATACATGAAATAACTTATTAATAAACGTCAAATGGTTGTTATTCACTTTATCTAAAACATTCATAAATATTAAACATTCGTAACTGTTGGTATTTTATTTTTATAATAAAGTAATACATTTTAAATTAATAGATTTAATACTTTGAAGAAAGTATATGAAGTAAAATAAGTATATGTGAGTACACAGGAATACACTTTGAATTTGATAATTGCAGGATTTTAAAATCTTTAATTTTGAATGGTCAATTTATTTATTTTCTTTAGTAACTTTATTTAGTTACTAAAGAAAAATGCAATGAGTGAAGACTATGTTAAAACATCTCAAAATAAGTAGAATAAAATAACAAGATACATAATAACTCAGAAACTAACAACAACACAATCATAGATATAAGGGAAGATGAAGAATGAGAAACATAAGAAATAGAAGACAAGAACTGGAAAAAAAAAAAAGGAATATCAATATTTGCCGATTTACAGAAGTTCGATTTATTAATGAAAGTCAAGATCATACATCTGATTACTGTGGAGAATTTGGTGAATTTCTGCGTAAAAAGTAATGCACAGATGTATGTATTTAAATTTAAATTAATTTGAAACAAACACCCAGATTGTACCCCTTATTTTTTAATAACTAAAAGAATTTAAAATAAAACCAATAAAATACTGTTAAAATAAAATACTATTTTTCAGTTTCTTGTAAGATAGCCGATACAGTGACTACTTTTATCTACGAAGGAACGTTTAACGCTTAACGCTTTAACGTTTAGCGTCTGCTCTCTTCGTAAAGATTGATGAAATTTACGATATGGGGAAAATTTTCTTTTATAAACTGGAAGCTAAGTATAATATATTGCATTTGATTAGTTACTTTTTAGGCTTTTACAAAGAAAAAAAATGGCAAAAATTAAAAAAAAAAAAAATTGCTTTTCTTTTTATGTTTTTTTTTTTTTTTTTTTTTTTTATTGAATTTAAGTTTAATTACAGGAATTGTCCAATTAGCGTAATATTTCTGCAAATCAATGGTAAATGGTTTTGTTTCAAAAATTCCTATAAAACTAAATTTTTACTATCGAAATATTGTATATATATTATTAAGAAGAGGATTCAATGAAGATTCATTTTAAAACATAGGTGAAATATGTCTGATTATTATTGAGTTCACTTAGACTTAAAAATCATTTCATGTCCGTACGAACAAACTAGTAGGTTGGGAATTCTAAAATGTCGGTTTGGTTAAATCACCACTTCTAGGGAACTAATTAAAGCATGCTTTAGGTGTGTTGAAGGATCATCTCTACTGCATTTGGTATCGCCTGTTCATGATGTCATTTCTGTATTTTGCGTCTTGTTTTGTGAGTTGAATCAAAATATGGAGACGTTGGATAGTTGACAAGTGATGCTTTATGAGTTCTTACGAGGCTCATCAGCTGCTGAAGCGAAGGGGAACATATGTAAAGTCCGTGCGCTCAAAGATGACCCTCCCAGAATGCAACGCAGCTTATAGATTGATCATTCCTGGCTTTTCGTTAATATTCAAATGGAAGAGAAAATGGCGGTCGATGGAAATCAGTCAACATTTCGACGACTTATTGAACGCAGATAAAGGCAGCGGGCAGCAACGATGTCACTTCGTTCAAGCAAAACAGATCGGTGATTGACTTTTTTGAAACGAAATCCTAATTTCCTCAGAATCACACGCATACTTGTTGACTGACCTGTATATTGAATACGTTTCCTAGCTTCGGCGACAATCATCCTCACTGTCGGCAATTCCTTCTTGATATGCATAACAGCAACAATTTGACGAATGACGTAACAATCATTCTTTGGAGCCAAACGAGGCCTTTTTCTCCCTGGAAATGTTGACTGATTTCCAGCGACCGCCATTTTCTCTTGCATTTGAATGTTAACTAAAAGCCAGGAATGGTCAATCTATAAGCTGCGTTGCATTCTGGGAGGGTCATCTTTGAGCGCACGGACTTTAGTGTTTCTGTTAAGACCATGTAAGCGAAAGGACAGTGAAGCGTTGGTTCCAAAAATTTCGTGATGGAGATTACAATGTTAAGAATGCTTCTAGAGGACGCCATGAAAAAGTGGTATCAGCCGAGGAGATGAAAGAACTGACCCACTTTGCTGGATAAGAACGAGCCAACGCCAGCAACTCCTAAGCCGCCTCTTCACTCACGAAAAATTCTTTTGAATGTTTGGCGGTCCATGGCTGGAATTATCCATTGGAACTTCCCCAATAGAGGTTTACGTGTCAGAATTGATTGAAATGCACCAAAAGCTAGTACAGCCTACACTGGACAATCGCAGAGGTCACGTTTTGCATCACGATAATGCAACACCGCAAACGGTAGAACACACCCGCAAGAAACTTCACGAACTTTCGATATGAGATTTTTGCCTCATCCGCCTTATTCACCGGACCTTTCGCCAACAGATTTTCACCTTTTCAGACATATGGACAACTTTCTGAAGGGCAGGAGATACCTCCAAGATTGTGATCTCAAATAGGGCATCGAAGGATTCCTACAACGCCAAACCCCGGATACGTACAACAAAGGAATTTAGAGCTTAAGACAGCAAGATTGTCTAGATGCAGATGGAGCATGTTTTGAATAATTAAAAATTACATCCGACACTGAAAAACGTTCACTCCAAACCGACATTTGAGGTTTTCCAATGTGACATCTCAGTTACTCCATCAGTTGACAGGTACATCGTAATCTCAAAGTACGATAACGTTATCACAGAAAAACAGATAAATATTTAAAAATAACTTTAGAGTTACTATTTTGTTTTCGTTTTTTATTTTTTTTTCTTCTTCGGTGTTGTTCAATTTTACGGAGTACTGATAAGTCTGAATTCTTATGAAAATGTGCGATTTGCACAATAAAAATTGATAAACTTGTTAAAAATTGATAAAATTGATTAAGAATAGTAATCAGTTGTTTTCATAGTTTTAATTTTTCTACAACGCCTTGAGACAAACAAAACATAATGTAGTAATAAATATTTTGAATTTAAGTAAGGAATATAAGGAATAGTTTAACTTTCTATCGCTTAAAATACTTGCAATTTTGTTGAGTGAATTAAGCAAAGCTTGTCAAAAGGCGAAGTACGTGAGCAGAGGTTCCCAATTTTTCAAATCGCGAAAATTCCAACCAAAAAGCTTAATGTGGGGTCGCTTTACTGGGATTACTATATTTTGATTTACTAAATGAAATAATAAGACACTGATATTTATTTATTTATTTATTTATTTATTTATTTATTTATTTATTTATTT
>JAFIDM010000004.1:24547437-24561352 GCA_023159025.1 Thereuonema tuberculata | reverse complement strand
TTTATTTATTTATTTATTTATTTATTTATTTATTTATTTATTTATTTTGTAGATCCGTTAGCCCAGTGCTGAACTGACGACTGGAGGCGCAGGTCGATGATTTTACTTCAGACGGACCCCATGGTTCACCCAGCCCTCTATCAATTAGGGACCGAGTTTCTTATTCGAGGGTTAAAATCAGAAAGACATCCGACTTCATCTATTCCGTTGGTCGAGGATTGTTGGAGTCTACAATCCAGACCTGTTGTGGAACACTAGATTTTTGAGTTCAAAACTATCTTTATGAATCATAAATTATTGATAACAAAAAGCCTGTCTACTCCTTGGATGAAAACATAGCTTAGATATTATTAATAATATTTAAAAAGGCAGTTTCTGTACAGTAGGAAAGCTTCTGATTCATTTGTTCGCATAAAGTCTTGCATTGTAATACCATAGAGTAGATATCAATTCGATCTCTCGACGGTTGTGCCGTCTAGCGAGAGAATCGAAAACTATTGCATTACCTTCTGTTTTTTTAAACGTTTTCATTTTGAAACAGTTGTGAAACGAAGGGAGTGGAGACCAGAATGATTATGATTCTATTTTTAAAGAAATCATTCCTGTCAGTTTAGCAAGGGATTTCGTGGGTCAATTTTTGAGAGAAAGGTAAAGATAAAATAAATTGGCTTTTTTTGTTTTGTTTTGGTTGAACCATAAATAAGTAGCTTATCAAATTTTACAAAAATCCGTCAAGCCGTTTTTAACGTGATGCAGACAGAGACATGCTGAATAAGCATGTTCAAATGAATAGTAAGACATTACATTTACAATTGCGACCTAACACACTTAAAAAAAAAAATATTTTAAAAAATTATTCATTATATGTTGTGGGGTCCAGGTTCGGACCCCTTCGAACCCCTTCGTTTAAGGTTTTTTTTATATATATAACCGTGCTGGCGTGGCCGTGCGGTCTAGATGGCGGTCTGCCGTTGTGGCCAGTTCCCAGGTTCGAATCCCGATAGTGGCATGGCTGTTTCTTTCTTCTTCTGTGTTTCGTCCGTTTCCCCCTGGGACTTACTCTCTCAGGTGTATCCTCGACGAGAAAGTGCATTCTTTCTCGTCTCTGATTTCCTAGCCTTGTTCTGACGTTGTCAGGAGAGGCTAGCGCCTGGTTCGTTGGGGCCCATTCGCGAATAATAATGATAATAATAATTCTCACGTATTCACTTTCCCCTTCTACAGCACAGCCGCGATTTCTGAGATCTTGTATTAACACAGCTAAAGGAATATCGTCTTCATCATCTTCATCTGTTATTTCATCTACACTATTTGTAGAAAATTGATGACCAGCATGTCGAAAGACCTGACCATATATCCGATAATCCATATCATAGAATTCTTATTCAATGAGCCGGGACTTTAGAAAAGTGACCTTTTATGCGGGTGACCTTACATCGAGGTCCGACTGTATATATACGTATATATATATAAATATAGTCGGACCTCGATATAAAGTCACCCGCATATAAGGTCACTTTTCTAAAGTCCCGGCTCATTGAATAAGAAATCTATGATATAGATTATCGGATATATGGTCAGGTCTTAAATACCGTAATCGCGTATAAGGTCATACTTTTCTGTGATTTCAGTGCCACACGGATTCAATTCCAAGAATTTTGTCCAAGAATATGAAAATGAACTACAGAAAGCTCCTTCTGAAGGACTTGATTTCAGCAATTGATGAGAAAAAAAAATTTCACGTGTCTGTGTTAGATGCAATTTTTTGTATTCATAAAAGTTGGAGTTTGGTATCAAACACGATACCAAGACGATATTCCTTTAGCTGTGTTAATACAAGATCTCAGAAATCGCGGCTGTGCTGTAGAAGGGGAAAGTGAATACGTGAGAATTGATGATGAAATTGTTACCACTTCTCAGGCTTCGATTTCCGAAATTGTTTCGCAAGTTTTAGATTCTAATGCAGTAGAAAGTGAGGATAACGACAGTGATACTGAAAGTGAAGCGGTGACACAAGCAGAAGCCCTCAGAGCATTAAATGTCATAAGCTCCTGAAGGAGCTGAAGAACATTTTCAGAAACTACAAAACTTAGAAAACGTTGTACAAAAGATGAAACCAAAATCGCGATAGTCATGTATTATGGATTATTTTAAGTAAGGTCAGTTGTACATCAGTACTTTGCTTGAGGATACTAGTACTATTTGTATACAACTTTATTCCGAATTAAAATTTTTTTAAAATAATTCCTTTCTGATTCCATTAATTTTAATTGGTTCAACTAAATTAAAAAATTATAACCTAATAAACTGATATTTTTATACGTATTAAATTTTGCAAAGAATTATACTGTATTTATATAATGCTTAAATCGGTTATAAGGTCATCCCGCTTATAAAGTCACTTTCGCGAGGTCCCAAGGGGTGACCTTACATCGAGGTCCGACTGTGTGTATATAAACCCTGCAACCCCTGACACTAATAATGAGTTAATCTGATCACATGACAGGAAATGTGTGTAGTTTATAAAACTGAGGTTTCATTTCCAGTTTGATCAATGCGTCATCTGACGATGGGGCCCTGATCCCCCAACATGTAATGAAGATTTTTTTTTTTTAAATATATGTTTTTTTAAGTGTGTTAGGTCCGAATTGTAAATAGTAATTGCCATACTAATATAATGGAAAAAAAAAGACATTACATGCTCAGTCAGTAATCATTCGAGTATTCTTTTGTAGGGTTTCTATTCTATGAAGGATAAATGCTACGCCTTGAATGTTGTGATACTTAGGAAATCAAACATTACATTAATATTCCTTTAACGTTAGATCTTGAATGTTGCACGAATGTATTTCTTGTCTCTAGAACAATTCAAAGAATAGACAGTAATATATTTAGAATGCAATTATAGTTTCGTGACTTATATTTATTGTTTCTTGCTTTTTCGAAATTAATAATAAAAAGTTTGATATTATTTTTTCATTGCTAAAACTCAAGTGCATTAGTCATTACCGTTTCTTTTTTTCGCTATGAAAAAAAAAAAAAGAAAAGATGGTCCAAAAAATATGCAATTGTAAAAGCCAACTTGAGAAGAGTAGGGTTTTATATATACTCGTATAAAATTATCTACCAAATTATGACTGCCAACAATTATTAATTTCTTTAATAGTTTTTTTTTTTTTTTTTGGTTGGCTGATGACCCAATATTTTTTTTTGTTTGAGTTACGATGGAATTGGCAGTCACAAAAAAAGTTAGAACCAATGATTATATCTAAAAAAAAAGAAAGAAAAAAAAAATCATATTTTTTTTTTAATTATCTCCCACTTCAACCCACCTGTTCTCTCTCTCTTTCTTTTTATATTCACTATTAGGGTTTTAGTTTAGGGTCTCTTATTATGTGTCACTGCATTCTTTGGGCTCTGCTTTTTCGTTATCTTTTCTTTCTTTATTCTTATTTTCTGTCGAGAGTTAAGTGGAAAAAAAAAATGGTTTCCTCTCCCATCTTCCCCTAAGAGACGTCGTTGAAGTGATCGTTTTTTTTTTCTATTCAACAGACAAACCACAGACGCTGCCATTTATTGCAAGAGAGGACAACGCTTGGATGGCGCAATGACACCAAACAGCTACTTGAATTCTCTTATCTCTTCCAATTTCAGCGAAGATAACTAAACAGCAAATTAACATTAGATTACAATTAGCATCAGCTAATGCAAAACAAAAGCTTTGCGACAAACCAAACGACAAACAAATGAATTCCAATTGCATTGAAAGGATTAAATCGTTTCATCGAATGCTGGCAGGGTTAATCCAGTGTTTAATGTCTTCAATCTCTGCTAGATCAAATAAGATCAAAAGAAACATAAATAATTCCTAATCAACCAGCAGAGGGAAGAAACAAAATAGGGGCAACAATAAATATAGAAAGGAAGGTGACACGAGCCAAAAGAAAAGAATACCATATATTTAACGGCGTCATTTTAGTTGTGAAATCTTCTCTACTTAAATTAGTCTTTTTTTTTGGTTAAATTCGCAATATTTTAAACTATAAATAGATATAATGCAATCTGTTCATTAGAAAGCAAATTTTAGAGGTTTTATTATGATTTTTTTTTTTTTTTTTTTAAGTTCCAAGCTTAGAAAAAATATATTAATATAAAAATAAATTACAGGCATGATACTGAAGGTAAAGCTCCCGACGTTTCGTGACCAAGTTGAGGTCAGGTGGTCAGCCCGACACCCGCCCGCCTTTAACACCTGGGGAAGTAACTCGGTACACATTTTACAAAGGGCTGAGTGAACCCTAGGACCCGTCGGTTGGAAAAATCAGCTTGGAAAAAAAAATCCCCATCTTTCCGGGGATTGAACCAGGCTCCTCCAGGCCTCAGTCAAGCGAATTACCACTTGGATTCCGAGCCCACAAAAAAAAAAAAAAATAAATAAAATAAATAAAATAAAATAAAATAAAAATTTAATATCCAAAGAAACAAAAATTGTAAGAATTAGAAAAATATTAAAATTAAAAGTATTTAGTAATTAATTCTGTAACTTGAAGAAAAAAGGTTTAACATAAGAAGATCTCGACAGTTTGCTTTTTAATCTGTGGAGAACGATATATCTTCAGAACGGTTTGATAAGGAGTTTTTATTTGTGTGCGTTTTTCCGTTCTTTTGTTGATACAAAGACGTAGGAATTGGTCAACATCTTCCATTCTCCTTCAGATTCCAATTCATTATTGTTCCGATTTGACTATTTTGCAAAATTATTGAACTTGAAATTAAAAAAAAAAATTGTTCTTGCAGCTATTAATAGAGGAATTTGGCCTAATTTGATGAGGTTTTTGTTTTGTTTTTATTTTGTAGAGAGGCTGAATACAGATTGAATAATTATGGTTTTGATGCGGATAGTAGGCTTTGTATAGTATATAAGTTATATCTTAAGATCTAAACTAAATTTAATGAGCTAATTTTAGAGGAGGTATTGCAAAAAGATTGCACTGTTCTCAAATTAGGCGCGTAGTTTTTTTAATTTGGACAGGTTTTGATTTTAAATAAAAAATGAACTGAAAAAATGGAAAAAGTTATTTTTAGCGTAGAGTTGGTTAAAATAAATAAACTTACAAAATAATAGTAAAACATAATTAAAGTTAAGCAAATCGAAATGCATTAACACAAATTACAAATAATGTTTTTATTTAATTTATTTATATTTATATTGAACTTCAAAATTTTCTGTGAAAAAGTTTCTACAATGAAACGTTCGCGACGGAATGGAACTTGCAACTTTTTGATCGAAGTCAGATGTCTTATCCATCAGGCCACGGGACTACATTCAAATTATTGTTTCTTATCACTCCTTTTGTGCGTGTGTGTGTGTGTCGCGCAATGAGAGAAGAGCCAGAGAAAAAAGAAAATAACTCATTAATTTTAGCCTACTAGATTAAAATTTAAATTTCAATATTCATTTTTTAGTTTCTCTCCGTCAACAATGGCGCGAGCTATCAAATAATGAGTTCATTCAAAAAGGAATAAAATATCACTGTTTGCCATATAACCACTTGGAATCGATTCTTCTTGGATTATCTCATACTTACCAGGGGGAGACAGGGGGATGACTAGTTTTTTAAAAATGAAACTTTTAAAAAAACAGCTAAAATTAAAAAAAAAAAAAAAATAGGAAAAATTCAAGATAAAGGTTCAAGGTTCTTCAATTGCAGTTCTTTTTTTCTTTTTCTTTTTTTTTAGTTCTTCTCAATTAAAAATAATTACCCTACGAAATAATCTGAGTTTTATTTTAAGTCACTGATTAACAAAATAATTTATATTGAGACTTTAATTTGAACTAAGTTAAAAATTATTATAAGGAAGGCCACGAACAATATTGTAAATTGGAACTGCAAAAAAGATATTTGAATTTAAAAATGATTTTTACCCTTATTTTTATTTATATACTTATTTATTTATTTGTCAGTTTGTAATTTTGGCTTCGATTTTAATTTCTCAATTCACATTTAATTGATCGTCAATTTTTATTTATTTATAGAAATAATACAAGCATGGAGCATTTATAAGTAAATAATAAATTAAAAGCAAGCATTTATGTAACAAAGAATGGTTTTGTTCGTTTTTGCTTTTAAGATAAAGGCTTATTTTCATTGAAGCAAGCGTTCGCCTGCTATCACAGCAGTAAATGACCTAATGAATGTGTCCTCAATTCACACCATAAATAGACACTTATTAATCAAATAGCTCGTTTGATAACAGGTTTTCTTATCCGAAAGAAGAACGAAAAAAAAAGAAAAATGAAAATAAAGGTTATCGCTTAAGTTATTCATAGCCTAATGGGGTGTAACAGCAGCATGTGGAAAAACAACAGTTTTAATACTTTCAGTTGCGAAAATGATTAAGAATTTACTTTCCATTTTAATTTGTCAAATTCATTTTCAAAACTGAAAGTGAAGAAAAATTGTTAAACTAAATTGTTTTTACATTTTAATTAAGGAGTCTTCATATTTTATATTAAATTTTAATTGTTTTCTTTGAGTCTTATTTTTTATAGTTATAAACTATTACAGTAAATTAATTATTTTTTAAGATATCTGCTTCGTACTGGTACTTATAAAAATTTACTCGATTTTCACTTTTTTTTTTTAATATTTGAAAACTTGAATGGTGTTTGAAGTTTTTATTAAAAAAAATAATAAATAAATAAATAAATAAATAAATAAATAAATAAATAAAATAAATAAATAAATGAATAAATAACTTGGATGCTTGAAGTCTCTAAAAAAAAAATTTTGGGTTCCTAATTAATAATTTCCCTAGAAAAATGTAATGGTACTGGTATCAAAAGGATGGTAAATAGGAATTTCGAGGAAACATTCCTGATATTTAAGTGTCTCGATTCAGATTACAGAATGGAAACACTTAAAGCAGACACTTATGGCTTTGAATCTTCCTGGTTATACATTTTTAATATAAAATTGTCCAAAATTATTATAATTCCACATAAAACTTTAAAATATGCTACAAATTACAATTATACGTCATAAACTTTATAATTAAAACATTGAAGAATATCAGAAGAAGTCCTAGAGAAGGACGAAACGAAATGTTACGTATTTTTCAAAAAACATTTTTTTTGTTAATTTTGACATTTTAAAATTATGAAAATATTTTGTAGCATGTTTTAATGTTTTATATGAATTTAGAAGACAGCAGACATGGCCGTTTGGAGCGTAATTTTCTATGTTCTAATCTAATGGCCAAGGCGAAGGCTTCCCACGAGGCAGCTGGGTTCGATTCTCGGAGCCGGCATGGATGTTTAATTGTGTTTGTCTGCTTCTTCATTTTTCCCTTTCAGATCTGAAGTCATTCAGTAATGGTTTCCTGAGGAAGGCAACGGGAAACCACCTCTGTATCTACAACCCGGATATTCTATGAAGTCTTCTAAGGGTTCGACATGATAGGATCGGAGTTCGCACTTAGAAGGAGGATATAAAAACCTTATTAAATTAATCAACAGAAGCGCAGAGGTGCCTCAAAAGAAAAAATGAATAGTAAAAAACTCAATAATAAAAAAAAATAAGTTCGCCGGCCTCAATAAATTTTTTTAAAGCATAAAATTTCAAACTGCGCATTTGAATTATTAATAAACAACAATGGGTGAGACCAAATTGTTTACCAAGTGACATCCTGGAACAGTTGTTTCATGCTCTTTGGCGATCATCAACCAGGAGCAGTCATCAGTAAAACAACAACGTCTCCGTACTGAGGCTAATAAGAATGATCATTTTTCCCTTATTTTTAAGAATTTTACGGAAAAAAAATCAAAGCATATTTTTCAAGTTTGTACTGCCATACCACATTGCAGTCAATCACGTATTAATTTGTGCACATATTTAATTTTCAATAGAAAATGTCTAATTTCAGATACTGAAACTTATTTCTTAAGCAGAAGCAAAACTATTTTTTTTTTTTATTCGCCAACATACAAATCAACTGGGAGTTGGTTGGTTGGTGTTTTATGGCGCAAAAGCAGCTGCGGCTAAGCTGCGCCAAACAACGCTTGTGATCGGATACAATGTGTTATGGCAGTACTATCTGAAAAAATAAGGAAAAATACAGCTTGCTTCTTAATGATGTTTTCCCTAAAATTCTCAAAAATAAAGGAAGTAAACAGTAAGGTGACTTTCTTGAACTCATAAAACTGCTTTCAGATATGTATTATTATTATTATTATTATTATATCGTAAAAGTTTCAAACCATGGGTTTCCCCAGCAAAGACAATATGGCGGGTCAAGGACCAAAGCACATATTGCCAAGTGATTATTATTATTATTTATTTTTTCTCTTTTTCACAAAGAAAAACCACGACGAACAGTTTTCTATAGTACTTGACTATTCTAAAACGTTCATAGCAACCTGTTGTTTGAACGGTGACGCCATGTCACGTGGTTTGTACGAAACGATGTAAACGGTCTATTGATAGGTCCTTCAATCGAAACAGCGCCACGAATCATCATCGTAATATCATGCGGTCAGTCTTATTGAAGGGATTGACATTTTCATTCTCTTAAAAAAGTCAACTCACGCTGTTCAGTAATAAGTTTTTGAATATTGTCTGTTGACAGGAAGGACTATGTAAAAATCAAAACAAAACAGGAATGTTATTGTTTTCAGTTATAACGACCTTAAATCAGGACACACTTTGCCTGATGCCTCCACTTATCTTTTACAGTGATGTATTAAATAAAAATAAAACAAAGCTTACCTAAATAACTGTATATAATTTTTGAGAGCAGTGTGGAATGCAACTCTAACGTGTAATGTGGGGGTAAAGGGTGGGTGCTTTCCTCTGCGAATGCACCGAATATATTGGTTCTGATCTTTCTGAGATGTGGGAGACTGGGAGTGGGTGATCAGCTCGGCTTTTACTTCATACTTAGATATCTTAATTATTGAAAGATCTGTGACATTGAACATTTTATTGAGCCAAAAAACTTAAAAATATCTGACCAATCATCGGTGAGAGTCTCGGACGGCCGTTTCGTCCTCATTGTGAACTCATCAGCCAGACCACCTCCGCGATGACTAGCTCAGAAGTGCAAAAGTGATAGTGAAACAGTTTCAATTCCTGCCCTGCGAGACCACCAGGCGCAAAGGAAATTGAAAAAAGAAAAAAAAAAAGATTGAATCCAATCCGGTTAAATGAAAACGAATTAAATAAATTTTTAATTTTGTGTCTCATTTTTTGGGCCACAATTTATTCTGTTATGTTTATTTGGCTAAATTTGTGGTTTTTTTTTTTTTTCCTTCAATTTTCTTTGCGCCTTACGGTCTCGGAGGCTGGGAATTGAAGATTTGCTTTTTTTTTTATTAAGATTTTTTAATTCTGCTTTCTTTTGGAGGGAGGCCACTCTCGGGAGTGAGTGGTTTCCCAATCTTTTCTGCACTTTCGAGCTAGTCATCGGGGAGTTGGTCTGGCTCTGGCTGATGAGTCCACAATGAGGACGAAACAGTCGTCCCAGACTATCACTCAGATACAGTATTTTTAATTTTATGCCTCATTAATTTACTCTTTTTTGATCATTTGGTGGCACGTTACATTTTATTTTCATTAAACATATTTTCTTAATGAGTGGTTATCCATTAAAAATTATGCAGAATTAAAAACGAATATCAACGATTAAGAAGTTAAAAACAATCAATGGCTTATCAATTCCGTTCTCAAATCAATTCTTAATTTTATATTCCAAGAACTGAAAATAAATATTGGAAAAAAAAATTATGTTTACGAAAAATTCGATGTTGGTAAATTGTTAGCCAAAACTATTCTGGTAAACAAACCAATACACAAAAGGATAATTTACAATATTATTTATAAACTTCCAGAGACGTACTAAAAGTGTAATATTCTAGGTCACTGAACGACTGAATGGTGTAATATTCAACATTCCGAAGTGTTCATTTTCTTCGTTGGTTATTAATGTAGCAACTCTTGATATTTCTAAGTCATCTTAATACTCACTAACAGATAATAAAATATCGTAATTTTGTTGTTTGTTTTCTTAAATATAAATAATCTACTATTAATAATATAATTTTAGAACATCCTTGTCTGACAATTGTCTTTCAAGAATTATTGATATGTTTAAATATTCTGCTATCCATTTCATTCTAAAGGGTTTTTCCGTCATCAATAGATAATTTAGTCAAAACGTTGATGTTTTGTTCAAAACAGAGAATTATTTATTTGTTCTTTCCTTTTTGTTGTAATTTTTGAGTATTACTGAATAATCTTTTGAATATTACTTGATGCCAAATAGTTAATAATTATCAGAATCTCGAGACCCTGATACTGCTTAGCCAGACGAAAGAGACTGGTCACATGATTTACTGATCGCTCCGACCTCTTTCTCGGCGTGAAAATAGGGGAGATGGGTAAGTGCCGACAAGAACAGAAACAAACAACGTATAAAGGAGAGATACATAAAGTGAAAAATTACTGCACAAAATTCAGTTTAAAATTAATGCGAGAATAAAATACCGACACACAGAATAAGAAATACATGTATAATAAACTTTTAGAATGTATATCTCCCCTTCGGGTTGTTCCATTTTTTTTGGCAGTGCGCCAAACCCAGACTTTATTGCTTGGGCAAACAGTATATCGAATCACAAATGTACAACGTGTCGTATTTATTTTAATGAAGCCATTCAAGAATTTTAAACGTTTGTAGCTCACACTTGCAGAGAAAAGATGCTACAGTTTTATTTCAGTATTTTAAATAGAAAGTACAAGATAAGCATTTACCGAAGTTAAAATATATACCTTTCAGCTCGAGAATGCTGTGAATTATACTTCCATCCTTGGAAGGAGTATCAGTTACACTCAAATAAAACATAGGGGTGTTGCAGACTTGTTCCAGGGTTGACAGCGCGCAAGGTTTACTCCTGGCTATTTTCGACCAAAGGAGGTCGAATGGTCCGTCCACCTTTAACCCTTGAATGACCTCCTTTAAAATTTGACAGAGAGCTAGGTGAACCTTAGGGTCCGTCTGGAGGCGAAACGACAGTGGAAAAATCACCGATCGCAGGGAATCGAACCGGTCTCCTCCAGTTAAGCATCTAAGAGTAAATACTAAAAGTAAAATAAAATGATTTTGATTTTTAATAAAAACTAATTTTGCAGTAATCTAATCTTGAAAGGTTTATATTAAGAGTTAATCTAAAATTCTTCATTTTATATAAAGAAATCATAAAGAATAATATAGCAGTTGCTGAAAAAGTGACATAACAATATAATAGCTTTTGAGTCAAAATAAATAGTTTATTTTATAACGTAGCAATAATATGCAATCGTATTATTTATGATTCTCTTAATTTCTATTATAGAATTCCCTTATATAACTTTAATGGATGTTTGACATAATACTTGAGATATAGATATCTGCAGTGGCGCATCCAGCATTAAGGTGGTTTTTTTGGAGGGAGGGCGGCTTAGGATGTTGTAAGGAGTCCATTCAAATGTAGGCCTATTTAAAAACAAATTATTTCAAAGATCGTTTTCCAAAATAATAAGATACAGACACGTCAGTGCTTTAATAAAAGTTGTGTATGTTTTCTGAAGTTGTGGAAATCTGAACAATTATATAAAAGATATTTAAGAGTATTAGAATAAGAATAAAGCCAGTGAGAATAAGATTAAGCAAAGATGGATATGAAGGAGGAAATGGAGAAAAAGGGATAGGGATAGAGGGAAGGCCAAGTGATGGAGAATGAGTCTGAAAGTAAACCTAATTGTTTCAAAATATATCTACAGTAGACTCTCGATATATCGAAGTCGAAGGGACGCTAAAAAAAATTCGAGATAGCGAGTTTTCGAGATAACAAGGTCATAACCAAAATATAAAAATTCACGTAAAAACATGGAAAAATATTCTAAAAATTAGAGTCGTGATAGATGAGAATAAGTATAAATATGTAATGATAGTTAACAATAAGTATAAATATAGCAATGATAATTTTAATTTTTATAAGTAATCGAAAATAATTACATTAAATTGAAAAGAATTAGTAAAATACAATGAACTTACATTGCTAGAATTTTTTAAAAAATACCTCTATTTGCTTCGACACAACTGAACGGCGATTTTTCCGGAAAAATTCATTTTTTACTTCGAAAAATATTCGACATAACAAGGTTTTGAGTGAAAACTCTTCGACATAAGAATTAAAATCAACATTAGATGAATATGTAATATCAAGGGGAAAAATAATTTTTAGTGATATCAAGGTTTTCGAGATATCGAAATTCGAGATATCGAGAGTTATCTCATTTTGACACCAAAAACAACCAAGCCCTTTAATTAACTGTAGTTCAGGACCATTATTGGACAGCCATCCAAAATTGTAAAATGTTGTTAAAAACATGAAGAGGAGAGTTTACAAAAGTTTTAATAAAATTATAAATTAGTTATAATAAATAACATCGCCATATCTCTATTCTAATAGTTTTAAATGGACTTTTTATAGATAAATTTTTATACAAATAAAATTATTGAAAGGAATTGAATTCTTTTGAGAAGTGAAGGGATCACTAAGGAGTGAATATTTTTTCTGAATACAACTTGCTCTGCAAAAGCTGTTCAATTGGAGTTAGGCGTAGAAAATTCTAGAGGATTTCTTAGAGAATCGAAAGCCTTCCGGAGTTCGTTTACTCAAAATCTACATGAATCTATAGAAAAAAAGGAAAATCTTCTGATCTTACTTTATACGAGAGCTGATATTGACAGGAGAGAAGGAAAATAACTTCACCCACTAGAATGTATCTACCTAAGATGCATTATCGGATTAAAGGAATTAACTCTTAACAAGTGAATAGAATTTTATGCTAAACCATAAATTTAATAGCGACCCATAACGATAAAAAAAATTTTTTTTCAATAATAATAGTAAAATTTTTTAGGAAAATAAGAAAAACATAGTAAATACCTGGATTCGAACCTGTAACCTTAGCATACGAGTCCGAGACCATACCGAAGCTATAGCGACAACTCAATTCAGACGGTTGCATTTCTAACATTTAAGTTACTAACGGAAATCCAATGAAAACAATGCCAACTATCTCGAAAATGGGGGCGTTGGCCCCTAAAAATATCCTATTTCTAATATTGTTTGGGACTCTGAATACGACGGTGAATTCCGTTTGTCGATTCGATCTTCCGTTCAGGAGGTATTGGCGGGGGGATACAATGTTAACAATGCCAAAAATCTCTAACATGGGGGGGAGCCCTGGCCCCTGAAAATACCCTATTCCTAAGTTGTTTGGGCCTCTGAAGTCCGTTTGTCGATCCGACCTTCCGTTCGGGAGTTGTTAAGGGTGGACAGACACGGACGGACAGAACAAATGCAATAGCTATCGATTTAGGTCGCTATCATAATAGCTCTCAAAAATATATATATTCGCTAAAAATACAAATGTAATAAAATGATAGATTTGCTGTTGTCATCTGATAGAGAAAAGTAAGAATTTTATTTCATCACTTCTTGTTGCAGCAGAAAAAATTGAAGCTGAAATTAGAAAAGAGAAAAAAAAAAGTTTTGATATTTGTGAATCACAAAGAGAGTAAAGTTTATTTATAGTATCAACCAAAAAACTAATCAAAACTTTCCTAAAATTATTTATTTACTTACATATGTTAAAATAAATAAATTTTATTTTCTAAAAAGTTCTACAAATAGTTACAATTGGCTTTTGTAAACAATTTATTCGATAAAAACAGAGAGATTAAAAAAATTGTATTGTATTTGCTTTTCTTTAATACGAAGGGGAAAAAAAAAGAATAATTTTAATAAGATAAAATAAACAGAATTTTAATAAAACAATGATTTACAATAAATAATTTCTTTTATTGA
>JAFIDM010000004.1:24528259-24546431 GCA_023159025.1 Thereuonema tuberculata | reverse complement strand
ATTATACACTATACGGCCAAAAGTATCCGGACACCCTTCCGACGAAGTGGATCGGGCAGGTCAGGAAGTTTGATGCGTCATCGTTTATGATTTTTTTTTTTTTTTTGTAATAAAACAGTTCTTTGATGTCGTTTCAGTGTGAATTCAATCACTATAACTGAATTTCGAAAATGCATATTTGATACATAATACAAATTCATGCATATAAAAAAATAAAAAAATAAAATAACAAACAACAACAATATTATTATTGTTTTTTACAGGTAGAAATGTCGGTCAAATTTGCTCTTCAAACACTAAACTACGAGTCTATAATATTTTACTTACGAATGCTGTTCAGAAAGTAATAAGACAGGTCTCTCAGAAATCAAACGAAATGTTTATTCGTTAATTTCTACATGTTGTTTTCAGGGTACTCTCCGTTGCATTGTATGCATTTGTCCCAATGTTCAGTCTATTTTTTTGTACACCCTCAGCTACCCTTCTTTCGAGAGAGAGACTTCAGTACGTCTCTTTAAATTCACTCGGAAAATCTGCGACCCAGAAAACGGCCAGAAATCACAGGGAGCGAGATCAGGATTCTATGGTGGGTGGGGAGAACCCCGGATGTTGTTTCTGAATGAAGTCAGCAACATGGTGAGAAATGTGGGGTCTCGCGATATCGTGATAAAGGGAAAAAAATCCACATTTCAGATACGGACGCTTTAGGTTCCCTAAGTTTTTCCATAAACTTGGCTTAATATGAACAATTAAGTCTTTCCAGACTCCACTGCGTACACTATTTCGTTTTGGTCCATAACTTTTCCCCCCAGACTTTTCAGACTTAGCTTTGATAGCGATGGTGAAGACGGGCTCTTCCATTGTGAACTCTATTGTTTCGTAGTGGGGTCGTAAAGTAAACCCACGTTTCATCAACTGTGATGATTTTCTAAATAATGGAAAAACGCAGATAAAATTATTATCTCTATTTTTCATTCGACACATGCTGTACGATTAGAATACGTTGCGGGAGTTAGCCTTCATCAGTTCTTGACTATCTCAAGTATTCTAATTGTGTAGCATGTGAAGCATTAAATACAGAGATATTTTTAATAATGAATGTTTTAATAATGTGAAGAATCTTCAGACTTTATTCTTCCCTTTTAATTTTACTTATTATTTATTTTTTTAACAAGAAAAAGAAGCATAAAACCGCACACAATTAAAGTTCACTGAGCTACTTTGGGATTTTTCTTATCAGGAACCCGAGACGGAACCGTTTCGAGATTCCTATCGCTCACCGGTTGAGTTCGCCCAGTACCTCAACAGCTCAACAGTTTTGTTGCCTAATTGTCTGTATTGTCTAGTCCTAAATACAAGTGCGTCCGACGAATGCCCTGCCCCCTGAAGAATGGACGATCCCGACTGTGATTGGCTGAGCCCGGCCAAGGGCGTGTCCTTGCCAACAACGGTTTTTTTTTCAATTTATATTTTGTATATTTTTTATGGTCTGTGGTTTATACCGTTTATATACTGTATATTTAATAGTTTAATTTTATCTTTGTGACGTTTTTCTTCAAAAACTCGTCCACCAGAAATCAGTACCGTTCCTTCCATTCCGCACAAATTTCGATTCGTCGCAATTTATGGTCAGATGTTAACAAACGCGGGATCCAACGGGCAGAAAATGTTCAGACACTCTTAAACGATAAAAGATGTTGTGAGTTTATATGATATCAACTGATATCTGGACGATCTCTCTAGTTATAGAAGAGTTTTCCGATTCATAAATGATAGCTTTGCTGTATCAGTTTCTGATGTGCTCTGAATATCTTTCACACCTTCCCTCTCTTCGGAAATTAACTGCTATTTACACTTGAACTGCTCTGAAATGTTGAAAATTGCATTCATGCTCAAAAGTTAAGGGATTGGCAGTTTAGGAACCTTCTAGGCGTTCAAATGACTCCAAACTTGGTGGAAATCTGCCGTAGATCCTACTAATGATAAGTAAACACAAACGTTTTGGAGCGAATGTCGAATGTACGTTCCAGCCCCATTCCTCTGCCCGTGGAGGGTGCAGACACTATTTCGTACCCTGTGTGGTCACCTCTCACTGCAACACATGCGGCACAACCTAACGGCATGCTGCTATTAAGAGTATCCAGCAACACTTGACACTTCTGAGGCGATGCTCGTAGAGTGGCTTCTCGGGCATGTTCGATCGGATTCAGATCCGGCTGACAGGCTGGCCAATCCTCGCTGGTCGTCGGATATCCTCATAGGCAAGATTCTCCTCCAGCAGTCCAGCCCTATGCGAACGGTAGTTGTAGTCTATGTAGAGGAAGTCAGACCCACAGTCTCCTTCGCAAAGTCACACTTACTGCAGATGCTGCCCGATGTACCTGATCATTACACCACAACGGTTCGAAGATATGGTTTATTGTGCGTCCAATATCATGCCATCTCACACGGTCGTATTCAGGATGTTGAATGGCCCATATCTGCACTCGGCTCTATCCAGATGTGGACACCTCTGAAATGACTTTCCAGACTGAATCTGGACTCATCAGAAAACATTTTTTGGCTCCTCCGCGCCTGTATCCATGCTGAGCGTTCTCTGATCACCAGACGGTGCCTGATGTCAAGGGGATGCATCGCACGGTCTCATTTAACAACCTGTGTACTGTACGTCTCGATACAGCTGCTGCATCGATACATCTGTATGTCTCGATACATCCTGCGAGTTCCCAAGATGTGCTGCGGTTATGTCGTCTGACTTGTTAGTGTGGGATTTCGATCCTCCCGGGATTTGGTGATCCTTGAACGTCCACGTCCAAAGCGTTGACGAATGTTCCACTCCTGTTGGAATCTTTTCCAGAATCTGGATTCTGGAAAAAATCGAAATGTTTAAGGCCTGCGATACCTCGAATTGTAACTGACCTCCAATTGGGTTTCCATTGCCCAGTGACTATCTCTCGCGGTGTCATCCACATAGATTCGCTGGGCGTTGATAAACTGTAAGCAAGCGTTAAAGACTAAAGATACCATAAGTGTCACCCAATACATTACAATAGTACCTGATGGTAATGACATTGACATCTTCAGTGGTTTTTTTTTCCCATAGCGATGCTGTTTACTTTGTATTAGTACATGTAGGACCTATTGCACCTTTCTGCCAAGTTTGGTGACATTTGGATGTATGGAAGGGCAAGCTGCCGATACCTTAACATTTGAGCATGAATATATATTTCAGAGAAGTTATTGAAAGAAAAACATTTGATCCGGCTATTGACTGTACACGATCCTTCATATCAAAGTTTAACAATATTTTAGTGAAAATATTAGGAACCTTATATTCCAACTCTGTCGTTTCAATTAATTTGCAAGTAATTCAGCATTTCAGAGCAGTTAATATAAATTGGAATAATTTCAAATTTTTCTCACTCTTGTGGCCTTTTTACTTCAATTTCTAACGAGCTTCTACTGGATGCTATTTTGTCAAAAGCAATCTCAACTCCCTCGACGACCAGAATAAAATGAAACTCATACAATGACAAGTCGAATATATTAAGAAATTGCAGTTTTCCGTGTTGTATAAAATTTAACGTGTGAAAGGATTGAAGTTAAAATAAAAAAAACCAATACCCAAATTTTAAGATTAAAATACACTTAACGTATTAAAATACCACATGTTTCATCCAGTCTTTAGCTAAACTTTTTGAATAACTCAGGGCATGCAAGGGTTTAAGTACAGAAAAAATTGAATGAGGAAGCCAAGGGATGACGGTCGTCAGGTGTCAGAAACCGGAGCGCCCACTAGTAGCGGATGTCGCAACTTCAGAAAAAAAACAACAGAACATCAGTGACATCAACAGGATCCGGAAAGCAACCATCAAAGTCAGGAAGTCTTCAACCAGCGAAGGCAAACAGCAGAAAAATTGGAAAAAAAAGAGAGAGAGAAAGGGAAAAAGGATTTGAGAGAACTGAATCATTGGATGAGGTGATTAAATCCTTTTATAGGGAAACCGTAACCTTTAAGGGTTTTAACCGAAATACAATAATTGTAAAAGAAGGGATTAGTTAATATTTTTTCCGAACAACAATAGTTTTTATAAGCAATCGAAGGGTATATTATTGGGTTTAGCCAGTTCGGTTATTGTAACCAAATTAGTTATGATCTACATCGAAGAAAAAGCATTCCGTATTTTTAATGAATGTGTTATCAGCATTCCCTATACTACCGATATGTGAATGACTTATTATTGCTCGGATTCTGCAACACAGTTGATATATCAGATAGTTTCCAGATAGTTACTGAAGATATTTCGCTTAAATAGAATTTGAAAACCATTCTAGCGTACCTTTTATGGACACATTAATACATCATAGTAGTTTGAATATTGTACTCTATCGTAAAACCTTCCGGCATTACTATAAATTTCATTCCCAGTTCTGCCAAAATTAATACAATTGCCATGATGGTACAGCACAAGACTTTTAAAATCTGCTTATCCAGAAGATTGTTAGAGGAGGAAATTAGTAAGATATGTATTATTTTAATTAACAACGGTTTATTTTAGCAATAGCCACGTGAAGAGAACGCTACACATTCACGAATTACAGGAAAAAGAGTCTGACACAGTTGGATATGTTTCTTTATCCTTCCATTCGCAATTCTTTTTCCTATTCCTAAATTACTCAGAACTTGGCATATTCAAGTTGCGGCCAAGACCAACAACAACTAGCTTTTCAAGTTTCCTAGACGTAGAGATTCTCTTAAAGAAAGCAGCGTTGTACATGGTTTGAAAATATCGACCCTTGTTTAAGCGTCTGAAAGAACATGCACTTGCTATATAAAAGAATGACCCAGCCTACATTACTGCAAACCAATTTTTTTTGTTACAGTTGATTCGATTCAGATGTCGTTTTCTAGATGGCGGGATTATGGAACCAGCACTTTTTGTGAGGGTTGACGTAAACAAAGCAGAAAGCTGGATGTCTTCAAGCAATGGCGGGATGACGTCACTGGTTATCGGATGACGTGGTTCTCAAACCAGCATGCAACACCATTGTGAAGAATGACGTCTGCAAGGCAGCAAATTTCTTCCAAGCAGCTGATTGATTATTCGGAAAAATTTTTTCGTAATTTTTAATTGGTTTGTGTAATTTCCTTAGCTGATGTGTAATTGTATTTAAGCATTTGTTTGTTCTATTCTTATTTAGTTGAAGAAGCTATTGAAATGTAGCGAAACCGGTCCTTTTAATGTGTTAATATATTTTTAAAACGTAGTTCAGTGTGTCATTGTCTCTCTTTTTTCAAATTTAAAACTATATACGTAAAAAACTTTTTTCTCTGAAAAAGAATTTTAACATGCAGAGAAGGATGGATCGGGCTGATGAATCCCTAAAAAGGACGAAACAGCCGTTCCCGATTCCCTCTGATGATAAACTCAAGGGTGTAAATATTTATTTATTTATGTGCAGTAGTTGGGTTCCAATTTCAAAAACTTCACACTTCGATGTTATTTTTTTATTATTATCCGGAGCCAAATCCGGACTGTATGGCGGATGTCTCAAAATTTCCCAATGGAGACCTTGTAACAAGTTCTATGTGTTCCGTGAAACCTGTGATCGAATGTTGTCATAAAGGAGGATGACACCGTCGTTCAGAAGACCAGGACGGTTTTTCTGAATTTTTCTGATGTTGTTGCTCAATTTCTGTAAGATTTCAATGTGAGGCCAGTTCTCAAAGTGGATCGCCATTTTGAAATTGCAGCGCTCACCTTCAATGACACACACTCGGCACTGAGCACTACAGTCCTCTGTCGGATATTTCAGCAACCGTCGACATTATGGCAAACTCATAATCTGATCGACCCTAGTAATAGGATGTTTAATATCCACCTCGACTTATCATATTCGAGATATTTTGAAGAGGAGCGAAGCTGGTCATTTCCTTGTTTTAAACCTTGTCCAATTGAAATGTTTTCTGATAACTGTACCTTCATTGTCACTTACACTAAATTGGAAAATTAGTATTGTATATGATGTGGACAGTAAGGATATTTCTCTGTAATTCTGGCACGATAATTTATTGATATTTCTAATAGACATACAATATTTTCTTCCATTTGTCTGGCATCATTTTTCTTTTCACATTTTACTAATCATAAATCTATGATCCTCTGTAATTCTTTGCTTCTTCTAAACAATTCAATAGAAATATCATTCTCAGGTACTTTGTTAAGTATTTGACTGTTGATGTATTTGTGTCTTTCACTTATCCTAACATTAGTTAAGGCTTAACTTAAAAATTTAAAACAGGATGATAAAAACAGATTTATTATCTACATAAACTGTGTGATAAAAAAACTCCCGACACCTATTCGAAACCGTAGTCAGAATTTCCCCGTGACACACTCTGCAGAGGCGGACATTACAGTAGTATGGGATGGGTCCGCCTTTCGCAGCCCTGACTCTGTCCACCAAGTGCCTGAACATATCTTGGAGGAATGGCAGTTCCTTCTTCCTGAAGAACTGTAGCTAGAACAGGTCGTCAAGTGGAACTTTGGGATCTGGATCGAAGTCGACGATCTAATTCCTTTCATAGTTATTCAGGTCGGGACTCTGGGCAGGCCAGTCCATTTCCAGAAACTTATTATTCATAAACCATTCCGTCACAGACCTAGCTTTACGACACGGAGGGTTGTAATGCTGGTTGAATCAGTGGTCATCTACATCAGGCAGTAAGTAACTGCCAAAATAACCTCTTACCCTTCCGTATTTATATTGCACTGCAGTGGGTCCATTGAGTCCATTTCATTTAAAAACACCTCCACACAGTACAACTACTGCAGAGAGATGTCAGGATATTTTTGATCACATAGTATATTATGGTCTTATTACCATCGAAGAATACTTCTCGTAATGCCGCACTTTCATCGACTAAAAATCCATAATAGGATTTATTAACTGGATTACAGATTAGATTTATTAATTGAAAAGAATAGCACTATAACTATTAGTTTAATTAGAAAATTACCATCAGTTTAATTTCTGCCGCTTTATTTCTAAATAGGTAATCTATCAAAAACTCATGATAATCCTGTTAAAAAAAGGGAAACAAGTTTCTTTTTTAAGACTTGTTTCGCCAACGGATTCTGAAAGTCATTACTTTTCTCATTTGTTTCATAAGTGAAACGAATTGTTTACATCATAAATATCAAAAGAAATTTACATATTTATCAGAGAGGTTATTTACCAGAAGGAAATTTTGTCAGTACAAAACCTCATTTAACATTGAAATAATGTTATTTACTTGTAAAATAATTTTGTATTTTATTTTTTTTAGTTTTTTTAAACGCACAGCTCTAGTTTTTAAAGAAAATGGAAAATCGATGTAACTTTCCCCTTGAAATTTCAGTTTGCAGATATCTGAGTTTTTCTCTGCATTTTTATCTCAACTGAAATCTCCGCTCCGATGAGTTAGCGGCAAGAGAAAAATCTGTTAGAGACATCATCGGCTCAGCAACATTTGCTGCATAGAGAATGTTGTCAGAATAAGTGAATACAGAAAATTATCGTTTAATTCGGGAATTACGGAGATCTATTCATTCGTCACAAATTAAAATTGTCGAAATAGATTTTGAGGGATATTGAAATGTTGTTCTGAGAACGAGACAACGACCACACGGAATGCGTTTGGTGGGAGACCAGAAAAGCAGGTAGATTGTAAAGATATATTTCACTTAATGAATCATATATTTGCTGATGATCTTTTGATCATTGAGGAAACCTTAGGTAAATTATTAAATGTTAGTATTTATATATAATGATATTTGTTTCTCTTAACAATTTTAAATTCTGATAAAAATAATCTTCTATCAGTATTAAATTTATAAAAACATAACATATCTTCTAAACTTCTCTATATGAAGATTAGGTTAAAACTTGAGGAAAAGATAAACTCCCATTCCTTTCTAAAATTCGTTAAATTCAAAATAACGATAAAAAAAAATATAAAAATATATAAAATATAAATAAAAAAAAAACCCCAAAAACATTAATAAGAAATCAGCAAACACATCAAAAATTGTTGTCTTTATAATAAAAATGTTTAAAAGTTCATTACGGAAAACCAAGGATTGACAAGGGAATCGCACAAGATTCCGAAAGCTCTCCTTTTGGTTTTCCATAATGTATTTTTAAACGTTTTTTATTATAAAGACTTTTTATCAATCTTTGATACGTTTGGTGATTTCTTATTCTATTTTGAATTTAACGAATTTTGGGAAGGAAAGAGATAGTTTCTTCAAGTTTTAACCTGGCGACGTTCCCCGTTCAGCGAAACGAAATCTTAAGAATAAACAAGAAGATATTTAGAAGATGTTTTGTATTTTTATAATTTTAAAATGTCAATAATAAAGAAGGTTCAACGTGCATTAATGTAATATGAAAAGGGAAGAAAAAATCTATAAAATGTACAAATTCGTTAGAATTGTTTGCTTTTAACGCATTGAGCCATTATCAAAAGCAATCTGGGATAGCTATTTCGTCCTTATTAGGACTCATCAGCCAGATTTAGCTTTGATAATGGAGCTCGGAATGCGTCGGTACCTATGATTCCGTCTCCCGCTCTCGGAAGTGAAACCCGGTTGAAAGCAAACAACTAAAGAAAAAACGCTGTAACCAGTACAGGAAAATTACCTCGGCCAGCTTTGGCCTTAAACCTTCTTTATTATTAAGTTTTCAACTTTTCATTAGGTCTTATGCCTTTATTAAATGCCTTACGAGCTCAGCGCAAAGCTGGCCGAGGTAATTTTCCTGTACTGGTTACAGCGTTTTTTCTTTAGTTGTTTGCTTTCAACCGGGTCCCACTTTCCTAACGGCGAGGCGGGATCATAGGTACCGACGCATTCTGAGTTCCATTATCAAAAGCTAAATCTGGCTGATGAGTCCTAATAAGGACGAAACAGCTGTCCCAGATTGCTATTGATAATGACTCAATGCGTTAAAAGCAAACAATTCTAACGAATTTGTGCATTTTATAAATTTTTTTCTTCCCTTTTCAATTTTAAAATCTCAATTCTGAAAATAAAAGCAACGGAATTTCATTACTAACAATGTAATAAGAACTAAAAACATGTTCGAAATAACTTAAAGCAAACTTTCCTAAAAAAAAAAAAAAAAAAAATTTTTTTTAAAATATATTTTTTTCTGTTTTTTTCTAAGTTGTAAAACCGACAAAATCGAAAATCCTAAGCAAATATAAGGCCTATTATATTTATTGAATATAAAAAGTTCAAATCTTCCATTTTCTGAAGGAAAAGAAACAAATCTTATATTATTTACTTAAATGCCTAAATCGGATTAATTTGAATCGTATCAAAGAACGTCGAGTGGATTAAGGACTTACCATTCATTGTTTGTGAGATCGCCTGCTTTGAAGTCGATCTGTTCAGACCTCCAACCATAGACGTTAATATCTCCTGTTTCATGATTGGCTTAGGACTATCGTCAACCCTGTTTCATGATTGGCTTAGGACTTCCTGTCTTTTTGCATACATTACCTTTATCGCAGTGTTCTGTTATAGAAAGCATGTTTCATTCATTTTATTGTACTTGAGAAAGGTTCGATCGAACCGAAACTAGTCGTTTTTTAATATTTACAGAATAATTGTATTCAACACTTGTGCGTCGGCGTCTTTTCTTTTAATATCACAGCGCACGTTAATTTATCTCAAAGACAAGGAAGTATTAACAGATTGGGATAAAATCCATTGTTTAGATTCCAGTGCTTTTCATTGGGAATTTTTGTCTCTTTCTAGTGCTCATTTTTTAGACAAGGACTTATTTGGAAAAGATAAGAAATGGAAAAGTTACGTCGTCCCTGGATCTCGAATGTGCATATCAAGTTTTAAGAAGACTCATCTCGCGGTTAAAGGTTCTTGGGGTTGGGAACACACACACACACAGACTCACTGATTTGGTAAGCCTCAAATGCAAAAAATGAACAAATTTCACTTTTCGGTTTTTGTTTGTGATGCCACCTTTGACCTCGATAACGACATTCTTTCAAATTAAATTTAAAAGATTATTGGAATATTAAAGGGGAAAAAATACATAAATAGGATGAAAAAAAATTGTTTTCACAGTTATGTTTGGTGTATGTGGATGGCAGGGAAGAAGGAAAGATGATGAAGAAAGGAAGGCGAAAGTAACGGAGAAGAAACGGGAGAACCCCGAGAAAACTTTCCCAGCTGGAATCCTTCGTCACGAAACCCCGTTACTCACCACTGATGCTATAAGCCAACAGCGCAACATGTTTTGACATTTCCCACTCTTCTTTAAGAAAGGAGATTCCAGTTTTGAATAAGAAAAAAAAAACAGAAAAGCCAGTAATTGAGATGAATTTTTTTAAGATCAGTAAATGGATGGTGTAGAAAAAAAAAAAGAGAGTCTTAAAATCTTTTTCCTAACAAGCAGAATTCCACAGAATGAAGAAAAATGGAAAGAAAATTGGATCATAACGAAGTTAGCTCGTTATTACAAATGGAAAGGAAATCGATTATAAAGATGGGAACAGTTTTTCAAAAGACAGAAAAACAAGCCTCAAGTTTTAGAAGCTTGATAACATTAATACTATTAATCCATGTATTTCCGTGGATCGAGTGACATCTTCCGGGACTTTTTAGAACTAATTTTCGATTTACAAATGATGTAGTTTTTTTTTGAGATTGGAGGATAGTTTTGTTGACAGATTGGGAAATTTACTGGGATATACAAAGCAATTATTAAAGTTTTATTTACGCTAAAACAAACCATTTATAGTTAGCGTTCTTATTTTCGAATTCCACAAGGATAACATAAAAACAAGGCAACATAATTAATTAATTTTTTAATTATAAGATTCGTGGATCGGTGATTATTTTTGTCCCATGTGGGACCAACTTTTATCAAAATAAATAGGGAGTTGACCTGTATTTGTCTACCATAAAAATCTCAGCTTTTTTAAGTAGCTTTTCATTTATCGGGTTTTCAATTATCGGGTTATCGGCGGATTTGGACCTATGGCTCCGTTATGTGTCAAATTCAATAGCAACTTTCTTTTAACGAGGTACAATAAACATCTTTGAACTTTCATCCTCCTAAGATCATTAGATTTTAAGTTGGTTGTTAAGATGGGCGAATACTTTTGTCACGTACAATTGGATTACAATAATTTTTTTAACTAAATCCTTTTTTCTCTCCAACGCTTATTAGGATACGTTAAAGACGTTAGATCTAATCTCTGAAACCGTTTTGCAGTTACGCTTAAGCGGGTAAAAAAAAATTCACGTTAAAAAATGCTGAAATTTTTATTTACGTTAAAAGAACTGCTTTTGACTTATGTTTGAGATACGCTAGAATTTTTTTGCCTCTCTCTCATCAAAAAACGAGACGTTTCTTCACTAACTCTAATAAAACTGGTAACGCAGTTCACGGAATAATAGTGAATAGAGCACTTGTGGTCACTGTTGACCCTTCAATGTAATTTGGACAACAGAAAAAGCACGATGTCAATACAGGAAGTAGCTCCAATACACACGTAGTCATGTCAGGAGCAGTATTTCCGATTTATTGTTGGAATGGACGTTTTGAATGCAGAGAGAAACACGTTCTAAGGCAGCGAGGTTTCTGCTGCAAAGAGCAGGAATTTCCTCTTCAGTTATCAAAGTAAAATCCCTTACGAGGATGAGATCAAATCAAATGAGAGCTGACAGCGGTCGATGGGAAATGTAAAAGCCTTAACAACTGTAGCTCTCAGATCGTAAATATTTGATGAAACAAGTGATAATAATTTCGCAGGTTGTGGAAACGGTCAAAGAAGTAGGTTAGCAACCGGCAATGTAATTTTAATATCTTTTAAAATAAAAAGACATAACTTTTCATAACTTTACTTCAATACATTGAGCTCGTAAAACATCCTAAGTAATAAATTAACTATTTCATTTAATATAAAGAATCAAGGCTGAATAATAATAAAAAAAATTAAATAAAGGCATTTGAAGAAAAAAAAGGAAGCGCGATGCCATCTAGGTATTTAAAGTACCATACTATTATCGGTCAAACCAAAGAACGACCGTGGCCACCAGATGGCGCAATAGTAGAATTTGAATCGATTGTATATGTCAGTGTTTATGGCGGGAAAGTGAACATTTAGGGAGTTTGAAGTTTACGGAAAAAAGACGATATTTATTTTCTTAAACTATTCTGATTTCTCATCAAATATAATTTCAAAAATTAATTTTTATTCATTCGTTCGTTTCAATCGTTCAAAATCAGTCTCCTACCTTTTCCATTTGGTTTTTTGACGACATTGTATCCCTGAGATTGCCTACACGAAGAAACACTATGGGATTCTTTGACTCACGTCTCGTCTAAAAAAACGATTGAAACCAATTTCTCTGATTTGCCATAAGTAAGCATGTCGTAAGGCCTTTTCGAAATAAGAAGTAACGTTACCAATAACTTCGTTTTTGTGTCGCTTCCAACGGTTTTCTGTGTCCGAGAGTCGCCATGTTTTATCTTCTCTCTCGACTCAAATTCAGTCCTGGAATGATTAAGAGATCATCGGTGTAGTTCAAGGTCAAAGTCGTCCTTTCGTTTGGCCGACTTTACACACAAATCATTCTTTGGTTTTACGCAAAATTAAATTACTTCGAGTTGCAATTAAAATATGCTTTAGTTTCTTTTTGTAGCAAGTCTTTTTATTTTATTCTATTGATTGAAGAATAAATAGGATTTTCAAAAATTCCATCCTGCAATTATTATATCTGATTAAAGTATTCTAACGGTTTTAGACATTGACTATACAAAAAGTGTATCAAAATTTTCTGTAATTCGATTTTAATGGGCATTAAGGAGCACCAAGACGATCTTTTTCATCTATGAATGTATGTCCGTTCTTTGGTGCTAGAGGGCGCTACTGCCTGGGCACTAAGATCGGCCTTTTGAACATTTATCAATTTCTTTCTCTGAGGACATTTGAAGAACCTCGTGTACGAGGCTTCCATTGACTCACCGGAAGACCTTGTCGCAAGAACTGCTGTCGCCGCTACAACTATTCGCGAAATGCCAGGAATCTTACAAAATGTTCTTCAATTGATGCTTCGATGCATTGTTGTTGCCGGCCGCAACTTTGAACATCTTTTTTGTAAAAAAAACATGTTCACACTTGTTTCCATTCATTTAGATTTCTCCCGTGTTTTTAATCTCCTCCCTAGCCGATTGCAGCGCTCTCTAGCACCGAAGGTTGTCGTCAGAGGACATACATTCATATAAGAAAAAGATTGCCGTGGTGCTCCAATCTCCATTAAAATTTGTACAGAGTTTGATATGTCCTGTGTTGAACACAACTTTAATTACGACGCTATGCGAAGTTATTTTTCTCAAAAGAATATTTATAGTGTTACTTTTTGGCAAAAGAAAAGAATATCTAATCTAATTAAATCAATAATTTATTCATAGCAATTAATTAGAAATTAAACACAAATTGTTCGAATTGTTTCCAATTAACTACTCCCAACAATATTCAATTAAATGTTTTAAATTTATCGCACAAGTTTTGTAATATAAAAATTCAGTAGTCTATTGACAGTTATCAACCAATTCGAATTTCGAGTGAAACAATGGCTACTTCATTATTTTCTATCTCATTTTTTAAGGTGTGTTCTTCTTGAAAGATAAAAGAAAAATTGTTTTATTATTACAATATTAATAATATCTTTTTAAAAATTGTGAAATTGAAATACTGTTGTCAAAAATTCAATTTCCTCGCTTTCAAATTAATAAGTTTTTCCTCAGTTGACTTTAAGTTACGTTCAATTGTAGCGCGTTGGTGGTAGTTTATGATCCAAGAAGCAGACAAATAAATTTAACGTTGATGGTGCTGCTTTCATCTTCTCTGCAAGACACAGCCGATCTCTTTCCCATGGATTTCCAACATATGTTGAGCCGTGAAGTTATCTTTTCAAACTGACTCCTTTTATTAAGAGAATTCCTTTAAAGTTAAAAGAATGTACGTAATAACCAAGATCTGAGACGGTCCAATTTGTAAAACAAAACATACAGATCTTAGGATGATGTGAATCTTCTTGCTTAACAAATTACCTTCGTAGAACATTTTATTTGTAAGCAGCCTAATATTCTCCAATACAAAATGGAAATAAATTAAACAGAATGTATATACAAAATGTAGAATTAAATTCTTTAGACGTTAAGATGCCCTTTGGCCAGCTGTTCAATGTAAGCAGATCGAATTGCTTCTATAGTGTTTCGTAGAGTGGCAGCACTGGATTGAAGGACGCAATTTTCGTATTGATGAATTTTATTGTAAGCCTAATCTACCACAGAAATCTATGATCTGGGATGCGTCGTTATTAAATGTAAAACTTTTTTTTTGATTTAATCAAAATTGAATCGATACAATGTTAGGATGCAACTATAAGCTAAAGACGAAAATACTGAAGAGGACCAATGTATGTGCTGTATATTCATTTCACTTTTTTAGGCCTAGCACTTACTATGTAGTAGGTAAATATGTTTTCTAACTTTCACATGCAGGCGGTTCCAGGTTACGGACTAGATACGTTCCTGAGTAAGGTGGGATTTGTATGTAACTCGGATCGCTGATGAACACTGCATAAACGGTAATAATAATAATAACAATAATAATACTATAAAGGCTCATAAAACGTTAATAATAATAATAATATGATGTAATGCTTTGGAGGAATGGTTATAAGAATAAACACAGATATACAAAACCGAATTAAAAAATATAAATGAAAGTGATGCTGTTCGTAAGCGACCGTACAAACAATGAGACTAGCATATAATGCTGCACCAACTAACACCTCAAGGTTCCCATAAAGCAATTTCGTAATTGATATCTCTGATGCCAGATGGCGCTACAAGCAATTACGTCACACCCTTATATCTCCCCCCCCCCCCCCCCCAATCGCTTTTTAAGAGTATCCGCCTTCACTTTCTAATCCTGTTGTAAATCTCTTAACAACTCTGCTCACCCCTCGCGCATCAGCTTCTTCCTTTTTGGTTAAGTGCTTTTGATCTCAAGACAACCCAACTTACACCAAAATAAAGAAAAATACTCACTTTATTTTAGCATTTATTTCGTAATAATTATTAGTAACTTATAGATTGTTTTTGAAATATTTATCTGTAATATTTACATAATTGCCAGTTTCATGAAAATTATTGTTTTCCATGCGGGTTTGTTCCATGCTGAAGTCATGCGGATTTGTTTACATGCGCGGAAGCAACTAGAATTATTACATTTAATTATTTAATTATAAATTATCCTTACAGGGAGCCTTGGGAGCCCGTTCGTAAGTACGGAACGCCGTAAGTCGGGTCGTCCGTAACCAAAAGACCGCCTGTACTTGCATTTTACAAGTGAAAAACAGGGAGTGTATTCTACTTTTCGGTGGGCATGCGGAACGCAGTCCGCCAAAAAAGTAGGTTACTTTAATTAATTTTGATACATTTATTCAGATTCACAAAATAAAATTTAAAACTTTCGCACTGAATTCAAAACATGCGACTTTTTGAATGGGAATTTTGTTTGAGCTTCGAAGTGATTTTGATGCGAATTATCTTTTTCATTTGTTTATTTTTTATAAAAAGCGCTACCGATATTCGACTCACAATAGATGAGAAATCACTAACTGTTAAGCGTAGCTGCTTTAAAGGATGTTTGCGTGATAAAGAGACCCTATTGGCAATTTATTTTTGTTGGCAACTCCCTTGATAATTTTTGTTTCAGTGATTTGGAAGACATTAGATAAAAGAGTTATTGCTCTATATTTTACTTTTTTTTGGAATACATTTTTGATTTTCTTTTTTCAGTTAAAAATTTTTAACATTAAAAATAACAGTAAATCCGCATTATTTATTTAAATTGTCGAAATCGGATTAGTTTTAATCCCACCAATGGATTAGGTAAGCTTTAGTATTCAGTGTTTATGACAATGAGAGATAGGAGGGAAATCCATTGCTTAGATTCCAATGCTTTAATACTGACGTAGTTTCTTCGCCTTCTTAAGCTGATTTCTCGAGAAAAACCCATTCAGAAAAGATTTCAAATATGAAAGTTAGATCTAGTCCTTAAATATGCACACCAAGTTACAAGATGATCCATCCAGGATTCATAAGTTATTAGGAGGACACACACACACACACACACACGCAGACTTAGTGATTCGATAAGTCTTAGGCTAAGCGCGCACCTGCCACGCTGAGTGAAGTGAACTTCATTAGAGGTGAACTTCTCTTTTTGCTGGAGGCTCGAAAGCAGCTTGGAAAATAAAACAGGATTCATCCAGAGAAGTTGAGAACAGGGAGTTCTCACAATAGAAAGCGATCATTACACTGCTTGAGGCAGGCAGTAAAAGGGTTCTCTAATGGACTTCTCCCCTCTCAGCGTGGCTGATATCCGCAGGTGCGAAATAAGGTTTACTCTCCTATTGAACTTAGGCTAAAAATATAAATTGAGAAAAGTGGAATGTTTTGTTATCATGATTTCATTTCATTTCATTTCAATTCATTTTTATTTCATTTTATTTTTTAAATTCTTCCCCTCTGTTGCCTTTGCTGTCTTTCAATACAACGGTGTTTTTGAATTCGAAGGGACCAATTGAGTTCGCCGCCGCTCACGCAACCCCCTCACGCAATTAAGAAATTGTCCCCAAAGACTCTTCTTCTTTTTTCCCTTTCCCTTCCACCCCCTCTCCATCTCACTATTGCGGCCACCGGTTACTCGGAATAAAACAACATGAGTAACTTATCCGAGAAACTAACGACGGAATTCGTTCGTTATGCGCTCACCTTTATGTGATTGACTTTTCTACATCTCCCGAAGAAGGCCCGAGGCACGGGGCCGAAATATCGAGATAATATCTCATCCCGGAGTGAGGAAATCCCTCAAAAAAAAAAAAAGACCTATACAGTAACGTTATTTCCTTTCAGTCGACACTATTTCTCCAATAAAAACCTTCTTGGTCACAATATTTCATTTCCTTATACAAGAAACTTCTTCAGGTTAAGTGATGACAGAATAACTTTTCCTCTTCCTCATCTTCGTTAATAATCCATTCACATAACATACTCTTGCTAACAGTATATCAATATAAAACAGACCTATAATATTATGTAACAACTCATCAATACGACATCATCTTATTAACAATAAGTCATTAGAATTTTAGGTATAATTTTTATCTTTAATTATTAGATTTGTTAGTAAAGATTATGTCATATTTGTTATATATTACTGTACGTTGGACTGTTAGTAGGATTATATTACATTGATACATTGTTGTATATTGTTAATAAGATTATGTTATATGAATGGATTGTTAAATTTAAAGTTGAATGTGTAGATTATTAACGAATGAGGAAGAGGAAAAGATTTTCAAGTCCTCGCTTAGCTTAGCTGAATATTATATAAAGAAATGAAATATTACATTAAAGAAGGTATTTATTGGAGAAATAATATCGACTGAATACTATTGTATATATATATATTCAAGAAATATAGGAGTTGTGAAATACCGTTTTTCGTTTATTGATTCATGTTAATAATCACTCTTCAGTTACAAGATATCCAATTATTTACATTCAGTGAATAACCTAAACAACGTTGAAATGAAACCTCACACTCTCCATCGTCACTTTGTTAACATCTGTTCATTGTTATGGAAAACGAAAATAAACTTCCCTGTGTCCAACAAATTACATTACGGAATCAAAGACCACTGACCAAATTATTCAGTTGCTCGATCCATTTACTCGAGATATTTGAGATAAAAAGCAAACAAAAACAAACAAAAAAAAATTTCTTTTCTTTTTCTAAAGGGAGAACGAGAAGTTGGTCTGTTCGTGTGTCACAACTTTATTGAAGCCTGAAGCTTGTGACTCGGCTAATTAGAACTGCTACGCCATTACAATCTTATTTTTCAAATAGAGAAACATTTAGATCATTCCAAAAACAAATTTTGTTAGTATATTTATTTATAGCTATTTATCACACACTTATATCAGCCTGTGCCGCTTTAGTAAAGAGATTTTCTTTACTAAACACACATCAAATTGTACAGGGAACAGTTGTCTTGCAATTTTCTGTTCTCCGAAA
>JAFIDM010000004.1:24513662-24528159 GCA_023159025.1 Thereuonema tuberculata | reverse complement strand
TCTTTTATTCTTTCCAATAGATTTTAACAAACTTGGAATGATTTTGTGAATAAATAATGTGATTATTAAAATTATTTTTTCTCATGCATATTTTCTGTATGTAACTTCGTCCTGTTGGTCATGAAATGCTGGGAGCCTGACCTCCCGCGCCCCAAAGGCCTGTAGCGGGACACTTTAACTTAACGGCTCAATCCGATGACAAAGTATAAGAATACCAGAGTGTTATTAGCTATTGCTTCAATGATTTTTTTTTCTTCCCTTTTATAAATAAATAATGAAATGTACAAGCAGCAAGACCACACATTCCTAAAATCTAAATTTTTAAGTATAGCTTAAATTTCTGTGCTACTATAGGTAAGGTCTACCGCAATCAAGGATGTGATATTAAGAGTGTCATTAACATTATACCACTATTCAATATTAAGTTTTTTGTTTATTTGATGGTTATTAATATCATCCTTCAGTGTAACTGTCCTGCACGCTATAGTGGAAGCCAAATTCCCTTTACAAACTAATTACTTACTTTTACATATTTAAAGCAATTTAATAACTCCGACTTTAACAGGCTAAAAAGTTCTGTATCAAGTTCCTTGGCATCCAGCTGTGGAGAAACAATAGAAAGAATATAAGACTTTTCAAAAAAACTACTATGCAGTTTTCTTATTGATTAATGAGATTTTAAACATTTGTATTATAAATTAAATAATAAAAACAATGGGCTAAACTGGAGAATACAGTACTGCCAATCACAGTCTTCATAAGGATACATGATGGAGCATACTCAAGATCGCAGTTAGCCAGATGAGGGTTAGTTTTTGTAGTAAAAGATGGTGCAAAACCATTTTTAAATAAGATTATCTGCAAACCTCATTCTACTTTTCACTAGTTAATGGAAAAACTAAAATTCATATCTTAAAAGTAGTGCCAAGGCGGCCATCTTGTAAAAACTTGACCATAGTCCAAAACAGCCTGGTACCGTATTCTCCAGTTTCACCTAACAACGATTATTGAATACGAAAATTCGATCAAATGGAATATTACTACAATATAGAGTTGCCAGATTTTGTAACTGAGAAACCGGGACATTTCTCTTAAGCACAAGAAGAATCAAAGATGTTACGATTCACAAATTATTATTGTCACTGCTCACATTAATAATAATAAAATGAAAAGAAATCACACTTCATACTGAAAATTAATTATTTGGCTTCTTTAAAAAAATTTTGAATTTTTACTTTAACGTTCCTGCTCACTCGGGGCAGTGAAAACCGGGAAGTCTGGCAACTCTTACTACAATATTTCAACTTCAATGGATAGACACGACCTTCTGTATCTTACAATTTTAATTATTCTACTAAGTTATAAAAATGGCAAACCTTGAAGTTTATAAGTTTTCATAAAAGATGTGTATCAATTCAAACTCTTAATGCAGTTCTAAATTGTTTAGTTTAATTGTAATTGAACCATGTTGTAATTGAAATTGATTACCTTGAATAAGGTCAATAAGAGATCTAAGACTTGCTTAATCGGCAGGGCTAAAATTTCGCAGCCTAGATTTATAGATTTTAATTAACTGTAAAGTATTTCATATAAACTAAAAACTAATCTGTACTAAATTCTTCCAACATTTAAAAAATCGCAAAACGACCTTCTAGAATCCAGTGGTCACAGATTTTTTTAAACCCCATCCCTCACTTAGCTCGCGTCTTTTAAGATTGTGATCGCAAGGAAAAAGAAAATTACATCGAGATATTTAATTATTAGCTTATTTGGCCAGTGCCAACTAAGCGGTCTTGGTTAAATAGCAATATATATTGTTAATTTTAATTCGGGCTCTACGATCATTATGAATTGTATATCATTTCAACAAGTGAGAAATTAAGAGAATCTTTGATGATAGCCTAAAATTTCTCATTATTTATTCGTAGATATACCTGAGAAACTCGAGGTACAAAGTCGTCTTTTTTTTCTTTCGAAACAGCCATTACATCCGAAGTTTGTCATCAAGAACTTTCGGTTGAAGGGTTGAAACGTTACCAACGGAAGTGAAAAATGTACGCATGCGTTCTAGTAACTTCCTCCCCAGTGATTTCCGCTCTCTTCTTTTCTTCTAGACGTTACAAAATTCGAACCTAGATCTAGAGGTGTAAACGGAAGGGGAAAAATTAGTGGGAAGTGTTATATTCCCCGATCTCGATGTTAATTTCATATCTAGGAATCTCGAGTTACAAAATATTCAAATAACTTGGAACTATGGGTGTACACGGGAGGGCGGTGAGAGAATGGGGAAATATGGTTGAAGGATACTTCTATGGGGTTTTCGGGATAGATACAGATGTGTAATGAGATCCGACCTTTTGAGTTTTTTTTGTACCAACCGGAAAAGTTTCGAAGTGATCTCGCAATTGCAGATTCTTTATCATCCATATTAGGACATTTGTTTTTTGTAACCCGAGCGAAGAACGGGTCTTTTTGCTAGTTATTTAAGTAAATATGTTATTATAATCTTTAGCAGTGATGTCTTTTATAATAATTCGGGTTTATACAATAATTTCTAGTGCAATGTAATATTTTAGATAATCAAAACTTATCTTATAAAAAATTCTATATAAACAAAATTCGACTATTGTCCGACCACCAGCAGATGAGACTTGGCCACGCCTATGTCACTTGGTACGCGACGGTTCTATAAATCCATTTGAGGGGTTTTCTATTTTCAATGCAAATCGTTTCTTGTTTATAACAGAGGAATTGATGATATGAAATACGACTTATATATCTACTTTAATTATATATAATAATAACTATGTCAAATTTTAACCGTAAAGATATAGAAAACTGATTTGCTGTTTAAGAACTGTTATATTTATACTGTTTCTTATTTATTTAAATTTATTTAATTTATTTTATTAAATTTATTTAAATCAGCCTAGTTCTGAGCTTGGTTATAACAGATAACCATGGTTACTGCAACCGCAAATCTGGTTGGTGTTTATAGACGTGGTTGCTGGTTGGCTGGAGTAACCGGTTGACTTATAGACGGTGTGGTTGCACAGAGGGTAGTAATCACGCCATCTATAGTCAATCTGTCACCCTTCACATTCGATTGGATGTAAAGCAAGTCTTACGGCAACATTTCACAGAAGACAGAATATTTAGTCGAGCATTTCCTACGAGTTGGCCAGCTCGTTCACCTGACCTCACTCGCTGTGACTTTAGGTGATGGGAATATTTGAAGAACTTGGTGTACCAAGGAGGTGTGGATAACTTGGTACCAAGGACGGAATAAAGCTGTACATGAGGCAAATCACTGGAGATCTGTTGCATTCTGCTGTAAGAAATGCTGTTAACAGAATGCAGTTATTAGAACAGCTGCAAGGAAAACATTGAATCAGATCTGTAAATGATGCCAAATAAAACTTACTATTGATTGTAAGCTTTATTTATTGGGCCCAATTTTCTCAACATATGTAGCTTCCAGAGCCATTTTTTCCCCTGATGGCGAAATTTTGAACTAATTTTTTTTTTCTTTTGAAGTCAAAACCCCATGGTCTAAAATCAGGGGTGCACAACCTGTGTTAGTGTTAAACTTAAAATTAAATATGAGCCTTTACATTGCTACCAACAGATACATTGAAAAATGTTATAATTTGCAACAGCAACTGTCTCGCTAGTCAGTGCTGGGTCTTCAGGCACCATACCTCCTTACCGTCTACACATCGTTGCCCTCTTCTCATTTTTTGGGGTGATTGCTTTTAAAAAAAAATGCCTAAAACCATTTTGTTAATTAAATATAATCATAATTTCTGTTACTTTTGATATTGTGGTACGTCGTAAGGAGGGCAAGGCATTTGATGATTTTGCATCTTTTTTCTATGAAGGTTGAAACATGGCTCTCATATATGAAGATGTGTAACATTAAATAATTGGTTAAATAAAGACAATTCGTTAGGGCATTTTTCTGTCATTTTTTTTACTATTTTTAGGTCATAAATGCATTTTTTATTTGTCATTTATTAGCAAATTATAGGTCATTAAATACCTTGCCCCAGTCAGAAGTCTTGTTTTAATCTCAATGGTCAGCAATATGACCAACTTGAGAAGCTGAAAACCCTTTTTTGCAATAATATTTAGAAAAAAGTGATCATTTTACAAAAGGCATACATAAATTACTACCGAGATTGTATCAGGGGTGTGTTGGAATTTATATTTCAGGGGAAAAGGAAGAATTTCCAACAAACCCCCCCCCCCCCCAAAAAAAAAATTCAAAATGATCTTGACGAAGAGGCAAAACAAAGATCCCCTCAACCATCCATCCAATCAATGAAAAATACAAAAAACCAAAAGAAATTATGCCTAATCAATATGGGTCAATCAACTATTCTTTGTACCTAAGTGTGTCCTGATCACAAATTTAATAAATATTGTTTTTGGAAATAATTATTGGACTTTATTTTTACCCCAAAGTATTCTTAGATCATTGATCAAAGCTTTACAGTGAGCGATGTTTGTTTAATTATGAATATTTTAGTATTTTTACAGTAACTTAGGAGACAATGTTTCCCCGCAAGTATTTGGTTTTCCTGTCCCTTCAGAGACTTCGCAAACTCCCAAAGCGAATATTTTAATACAGATTGCTATTAAATATACAAAATATATGTTAAAAAGTAGTAACTGATAGTAAAGATATGCAACAAATGACAGGGAAAATCCGAAATATTAAACAATAAATTAAGTTGTTTGTTTTGCTTTATTCCGCAGGGGACAAATTACTGCCATAATCTCACTAAATAAAGCAAAATATTGTTCTTCAAATTAAAAAAGTGCTCTGCCCATTATCTTAACTAAATCTTTAACATTTACTAATCTTTAATATGTGCTACTTAGGAAGTTAGGTTTTCGATTTTTTTTTTTGTTAGAAAATCATTATTTTGTCGCTCTTGTTTAGTACAAAGAATAGTTGATTGACCCATATATTTGAGATTTCACTGAGATGAGAGGATTTAATTTCAGGATTCCTTTCGTTTGCCATAAAGTTGATGTCAGACTGAAAAATACACTTTTGTCTGTTGCCTTCATCCTATTTTCAGACATTTGATAGAAATCCATTATTTAGGCTCTAATCTTTTCTAATATAGAAATTTTAATTGCAGTATTGAACCATTTTATTGACATGGACTCACTTGAAGAAGATGTCACATAAGTTAGATTTCCTGGAGTCCTTAAATATGCATACCAAGTTTTAAGAAGATCCACTCAGCAGCTCTATTAGAGTGGAAAAACACAGACTGACTGATTTGATGAACCTCACTTTCCTAGGAATGTAAATTAATAAATGAAAAGAAAGAAAATATTAAAGGGGCCCTAGCACTGGCTCTGCCAACAGACGATTGCTTAAATGATTGTGCATTTTACAATATAGCTAAACTCGATTAGGAATAAAAACGCCAACAGACAGGGCAAAGCAATATAAAACATCATCATCATCTTCTTCAACACTTTTTACAGCCTTTCAGATGTTAGGCCTCCCCATATTTCTCCTTTTTTTCCTATCTTGGGCTACTCAATGCCATGTGTTTCCAGCTGTTTCAATTATATCATCTGACCACTTTCTTTAGTCTCCCTATCTTTCTTTTTCCTTCGTAGGGTCTCCACTCAGTGATAATTTTGACCATCTATTAGTTTTCGTTCTTGCAACATGTCCTGCCCATTGCCATTTCATCTTCAATATTTTCTCTCCTATATGAATGAGTTTAGTCTCAAATCCAATATCAATATTTCTCCTTTTATCTTTTAATTTTATTTGTAATAAGGATCTCATTTTTCTTTCGGCTTTTTTAATTTATCTACGATTTCTTTTGAGATAGAAAATGTTTCTGCTCCATAGATCATTACAGGAATTATGTATTGGTTGAAACGTTTGGCTCTGTTTTCAGGTTTTATTTTATTGCATAGTATGTATTCTTTTCAGTTTCCCAAATGAGCTCCATCCCAATTTCATTCTTTTTTTTTTTTTACTTCCTCTTGAATAGCTTTTTTATGTAATGTTATTTTTTTCCCCAAGTATATGTATTCGTCAACTCCTTGGATGTACCACTAATGCTTTGTGCCAACGACGACCCAACCTTAAACCTTTCAAGAAGGTTTGGGTCTGAAAATCCAAAGAAAATTTTTCGTGAGAATATACATCAGAGACCAACAAAATTAAACTTAAAAACAAATAGAAACACAACACACTTTTTTATATTATTATTATTATTTGTTTCACAGAATAGATGTAGTTTATTTTTATGAAATGTACACTTATATCACAGTGTGGAAACAAATATTTACAAAAAATGAATAAACATGAAACAAATAATTAAAAAAAGGTGAAACAAATTCAAGAATGGATAAAAATATATCAACAAACAATGAAGTAAATACATTTTCTTTCCTCACTCTCTCTCAATATATATATATTTAATACTGGAATAACCAGAACATATTAAACTTTTTATTACTTGTAAGAAAGTGAAATAAAAAGTTATCTTTCATTATTTACTTAAAATAATATCATAAAATTCTTTTAATGTGTATCATGAGTTGCTTTTATTAGCTACAATCTAACACAGGTTCATATACTAATTGCTATTTAAATGGTGACTGTGTACATCATCACAGAATTGGAATAACTCATTTTCCGTAACAAATTCTAAGAATTTTATTTCTATATCGTTTTAAACAGCCATTTTATTAAGGCACCTAAACAGCTTGACTTCTTAAGAGCAAATTATTGATAAGGCAGAGACATTTCACAAATTCAACTAAAAACGCTAATGCTTTAAACACGACTGTCCTTTTGAATTCTTAGTAAAGCATTAAACAAGAAAACAATTCTCTTCCCCTAGGACTAAAACAATGTTTAGTTTTACCTTTTAAAAAATACACTGTTCTTCTTTCTGTTTATTTAAAAGCAATCTATTCTACTGAAGAATAGCTGTTAACTATCTCTAAAATATAGATAAATTTCATTCCTATTTTAAAGCATCTATGACCTAACGTATGCCTGCTTAAAACACTATACTTTTTTATAAATTTTAAATTTCAAACAGGGCATTTATTTTTAACAAAACTGAATGTTACTTTTTAAATTATGCTTTAAAAAAATCAGAAAACTATATAAAATAATAATAATTAATAATTTTAAAAGAAAAGACATATAAATTTTGAACTTTTATTTTTAAAAAATAAAGTTTTCTAAAACGACAAACAAACCTAAAACGGGGACAATTAAAAAAGAAACAAAAACACAACTATAAATTCTTAAATAATCACTCAAAAGTTGGAAATTAGTCGTAACATCTCTCCTTTGATTATGCTCCAAGGCAGTGTTTAGTTTTGTACTAATTTAGATTTTTTTTTTTGTTTGCCCTCTTTAGATGGTAAAAAATATTAATTTCATTTGCTTTACAACCATATCATTTAAAAATCATTTAGTACAAAATGGCAGTGATTCTTGTTATGAATGTAAAAGAGAACGTCCGAAAAATAAGTAGTGTTTCATGGAAACAGAGTTAACGAAAATGAACAAAGCAAAGACAATCACAATTAGACATTTTCATGAATTCATTTAACATTCATGAAGTTTAAAGCTGTTTTTTGATTCAATGAATTAAATACCAAACAATTAACGTAATTTTAAAAGAGCACCAAGAATTATGTTCAAACGTATTTCTTAAAAATAAAAAAAATATTATAATTAATCTGAACTTGTTGTTATATAAGATGCAGTGATAGATTTGGATGAACTGAATAGTTTCCGTCCATATGTGGTGTATTAAAACATTCTTTTTCCATTTTTACACAATCCTTTTGTAAGATATGCTAATAGATTTTGGAACAAGCACTGTACGTTATATAACAAAGTTGCAATTAATTAGTATTTAAAAAAAATAATAATACTAAATAATACTGATGACTTAAGGCATGAGTGAATAGTTTACCTTGATTTAATACAGTGCCTTTGAAATATGTATCATATTACCATTTTTTTCAGGATGAGAAAGCAGGAGTTGCAGACGATTTGTTGCCTCTCTTCAAAACTACAATTAGGATATGTATTGACAACACATTTAAAAGTTTAATCATTTGTTAAGAACTTGATTATCCTATCCTTCGTATTTTAATAAACATGTAAAAATAAACAATCAAATTGTGATTATAACAATTTTCTTTCCACTAAAAAGAAAAAGAAAAATATATCAGTCTTAAAAAAAATAATTGAAAAAGATCATTCAAATGCAGTTTTTACAATATTTTAAAATTGACAGATTTCTTTTTTTTTTTTGTAAAGATTCAAATTAAAACAAAGCTTCCTTTTAACACATATTTTAAACCAAAACTTAATTGTAATGAAATAAATTTAAGATATTGACAAAATGTGTGACACTGCCCTACTTTGTTTTATTTATTTTGTTTTCATTTTTTAAAAAGAAAAATGTTAAAAAAAAAAAAACCAATATAATTAATTTTTTTTCTGAATACAGGTTTATTTTATTAGTATTTTTAACATACTCATGCAAAACTTAATTTTGAAGTAAATCTACTATACTATATCAAAATAGTACTGAAAAAAGTTATAACCGATTTTTTTCATTTACTTCATCTGTTAAATTTCCAGCTATAATAAATTTGTAATAATTAAGAAGATTGCATTTGTGTGTGTGTATTGCTTTGAATCTAAAATACAAATATCAACAGTTTTTAGAGAAGATACCTGTCATTATAAAAATTGCAGCCAACAATAATAACACAGAAATCAAAATAAAATTTATACAATCTTGAAATGAGTAATTTTAATTATGCAATATTTATGCCAGAAACAGACAGGTAAGAATTTTTACAATTTCATAATTCATAAGATTACAAAAATATTTTCCTTCATAAATGTATATATAAAAGATGAATGTGTAAATAAAAATTCTACAAACATCATTGTCATCAGCTCACAAACAAAATTATACGACTGCATTTATTTTTTAGCAATTAAACATCATTTCCTGATATGTGAGTTGCAATGTCTTAAATGACAATGAACCTGAAAATGCAGGATTTACAAATATTCAATAAACAAGCTGTGCTTCTTCATAAATAAATAAAATGAGATCCAAAAGTACATGTCTCTTAAAAGCACACTGAGATTATGTCCGATCAACATAATAGTAGATTAAAATTTATTTCAATATTAAAACATATTTATTTATATTTATTTACATTTAAAAACCTATACGTTCTTTTTCTTAAAGCTGTATAAAGATCCAGATAAACTGAGATTTAACAGAAATGAAATTACATATTTTTTTCTCATTGAAAATATTAATAAATTTCAACAGAAACTGAATATCCACATTTTAAAATAATATGTAATGTAGTGGCTTATTATAACTGGATCAAAACTTTAAAACAACGTTTAAAAAAATGAAAATAATGATTTTTTTTTTTTTTAAATTAGGAACTCAGACGATACATATAACAATCAATTACATAAGAAAACATAAAAACAGGGCCATTCAAAAAATGACACTATTATCATTCAGTTTATTAGTGTAGGTAAAGGAGCGGATATTTTTCTTCTGTTATAAACTGTACTTCATGTCATACATAACAAACGACTTATTATTAATTTTTATTTGTCGGAATTTATGTGGCGATTCTTTCCAGGTAAAGCACTTCACTGATTACCCTGTAGAAAAGAAAATACATTTATCTAATGAAACGAGTTTTAGGAAAGGATTGACTGACATTTGTCAAAAGAACTTAAGGTGGGGCAGTGTGATGTCTCACTATTGTTCTTGGTGTTGTAACATGGCGTCTGGACGGTGAGATAGCGCGTGTGCGAAGGGGGGACCGAATCCTCTTACTTGGTGACAGATGACTGCGGTGCTGATCTAACGTTGTATCCAATTTTCTGGTTTCAGTTTCAAGCAGAATCGGGCTAAGGATGGGATCCCGTGATATTGTGCGAAGTGAATCATCGAGAGCAGTACGCAACTCTCGGATCTCCTCTCCTGTCTTTGAGGAGCGCATGATATACAGCTGGCGTTTGCGGATCTCCTGGTTCAGCTGATCTCTCAGCACCTGGATCTAAAAAGCAGAAGGATCAATGAAGTTCAGATTTATAAATAAAAAATAAAATGCTACTACTAATAATAATTAAAGCTATATTGGACTTTCAGAAAAGTATACTTCTTTCTTCCTTTCTGGGTCATTCAATGATTTTATGTAAAGATTTTACCTTCTGTGAATGTCAGAAAATTGTAATTTCTTGAAAATCCATCCATTTAATTGCAATAGAATTACTGGTTAGAAAAATATTATTTCCTTTTAAAATCTCACTGACTTTTGTTTTTCGGCAGCTCTCAATGAAATTGAAATTAAGTGATACATTAAGTGATGTTGAGATTTGCCAAATTTCTTGAAAGTAATTCTGTGGGATTTTCATTATTAATTATTTTGTAGAGACAGACACACGTAGGACGTAAGTACTTCTTGTTTAGGTGTGTCACAAAACTATTGACTGTACAACATAATCAGTGAAAAAAAAGAGGTAAAGACGAAGGAGGATTATCCTTTTTATGTTAAGTGTATTTGTTTCTACATTTTTCTTTTCTTTTACAGAAAAATTGAGGTCATTACTTTGGCAAATACTGCGCTAAATTGATTATTGATTAATCAAGACAGGCATACACTGTCCGGTCACTTTATTAGGTACACCCCTGCTGTGTGCACAAATGCTTTGTCTCACAACTCTTCAAGCCTGTGGGTGCAATGTCATGGTGTGGGGGATGTTTTCTTGGCACACGTTGGGTCCATTGATATCTCTGGAGTCAGGATGCTAGAGCGTACCTAAACATTGTACTGACCAAGTGCAACCATACATGTTAACAGTTTATCCTCATGCAGATGGCTACTTCCAGTAGGATAATGCGCCGGTGCACAAAGCCCGCATCACTATGGAATGGTTTAAGGAACATGATAATGGCTTTTCCTTGATGTATTGGCCCCCCTCTGTTCCCGGATCTCAGCCCGATTCAAAATTTGTGGGATGAGCTGGAAACGGGGGCTGTTCGCTCCAGGCCTACACCTCCATCAAATCTTCAGGAATTGCGTGACACATTCATATTTGCATGGTATACAATACCTCAACAACGTTTTCAGCATCTTGTGGAATCCATGCCTCGACGAATTCAGGCTGTTTGGAGGGCTAAAGGAGGTTCAACACGCTACTAGGTAGGCGTATCTAATAAAGTGGCAGGACAGTGTATTTTTAGTAAAATGACTGAGTTTTACTGTGAACAAATATGCTTCAATATTAATAAGCTATTCCAACATCGGCCCTGATTTCCCAAGACTTATTAGAAGATTTATATGTGAAAATCTTACCACTCTCTACAAATAAATAATGTACAGAGAATAAATGAAAGAGTAGATAAATCAAGACTTAGTTATGTAAAAATATGACTACAAGTTTAGTTGTTGAGTGAAGAATGCAATAGTTGACCAGCACTGTTCTTTTCTTTTCATTTTTTAAGTCAAAATCATGACGAAAATTTCTGAATGAAATACTAGGGAAGTTGCCACTCCAATAAATTAAAGTTAATTGGCAAGTGAAGCATCTGAGGTAATAACAGATAAAAAAAAAAAAAAAAAAAAGGAATATGAATAAAGGTAATATTCCCCATTTCTTGTCATTCTGGCTTTAGCTGATAATATTCAGTTCCTTAAAGATTTATTGCAATGTTTAATGAGCTGTACTACCTCCAGCTATGGCAGAAGTACAGCTGAACATAAAAGAACAAATTAAATTTAATTAACAAAATCTGAAAGTCCAATAAGTTTAGGATTATCATCATGGTCAAATGTCAGAGCTTAGACTGTGTTAACATCTTTGTGCAGTATTATGGTAAACACCTATAAATTTATCGAGTACCTTTGAAAAGGAAAAACATAATGAATGTGTGAATGAATAGGCAAAAATATGACCCAATAACAAATCATTAGGTTTTATTTGGAAAATAAAAACATCTGCCCTAGATGTTACCATAAGATTTACAATAAACAGCAGCGAAAGTTCTATATCTACATACAAAGATATGGATACTATGTCAACACATCCTTGTTGTTTTTTTTTCCAAATCATATGGGAAAAGATGAAACAAAAATGTAGAATCAAATGTAAGCAACTGTATCTGGCTAGTTGCTTCATACAACTAAGGGTTTGCATGTACTTGCATTGGAAACTGAATACTAATTTGCATGACAAATTATTGTAAATTACAAATTCTAGTTTGTAAAAATACAATACTAGTTTTTTTTTTTTTTAATATTTATTTCAAGAAAATCTGGCAATTAATGATGCTAAAGTGATGAAATTCTCAATAACATGATAAAAAGAATTATAGGAACTAATACCTGCTGTTCCAGCCCGACAACTCTTTGTCTGTGGGCTAATTCCCTTGCTTCTAGGGTGCGCTCTGCTTGTAGCTGAGCTGACCTTAGTCTTTGCAATTCCATTTCTTTTTCTTGACGATGACGATTGGTAAGGTCGATGAGACGCTGAGAATGTTGTTGCTCTTGTTCAGCCAACTGGGCCTAAGAGAATAAAAAAACAAACATAAACTGACGCTGTAAAGTTCAACATATTAATTATACAGTCATGTTTTGCAATATCAAATATATTTACTAGGATGTGCTATATAAAAACAGAAACACTGGGATTTCATGATTTATACAGTAAAATAATAATAATTCTTTTTATATGATCATTTTTTTAAATTAAAAATAAATCATGCATTTAATGAATGAACACTTTACATCTCTACAATGGGTTACATGCTTTGTTCTGTTCTTTAAACATTTCATGCTGATTATCTCCAACAACAAAAAAGGCTTTTCAAAGATTACTAATTCCCTGCTTGTTGAAAGGGCATTCTCTTTCTACTTCAATATTTAGTAGAATTTGATAATTTAATCCTTTAAGATGTCAAGCATTCACATGGTAAGTTCATATATTGTAATTATTTTCCAAATTATACTCAATATTAGAATAAAAATTTACTCTTTCAGTTCAAAATAGACTTGCAGGGGACTAACGACTAACTTGCAGGGGGCTAATTGTCCATTAGCAAATGGCTTTTTATAACTGATTTTGATGTGAAATCATTACAAGACTGTACAAATACTTGCATTTGATATCAAACTAAACAGCAACATAGCAATACTAAAAGAATTAATAAAAAAGGGTATACAACAGTATTTTTGGATAAAATGAATAGCAAAAAGGCAGGACGGATTTTTTTCAGAAAGCCTTTGTTAGGACTGGAATTATGAATTTTCCATCTTTTCTTTCTTTTTCACCAAATACCAAAAAAGAGACTGCTAAAATAATATTTATTTGCACTGTAAAGTAATTTGCATAAAAAAATATATATTTGAATCAAAACATTTGTACTACTAGACTACTGTTTACACACATTCCTAGGCTGTTGGAAATCATCCTATTAGCTTTAAATACACACTGCTAGAAATATTGTCATCGTTTTTAGCGGTCCCCTGTTACAGTTAACATAGGGAATCGCTCTTACTTTTGTGTTGTCTGTCTGTCACACTCTGTAGCGGCCAAATGGTTAGAGATATTAGAATGAAACCTTCACCATTGTGTTCAGCATCAAAAAGTAGATGACCGCGTAAAAAAAAATGAGACCTGTAGGACCACTTCCTGACCCCCCAAATTAACGTTTTCCGTAGCAGTATTAGTAACAATGATAACAATTAACACAGTAATAATACTGATGCTTCCTACATAACAATACTAACAATTGCCAACAGGACGTCATTATTAATATTTACAAACGTATTGTTTCATAGATTCTTTAACATATCCAAATGATGCACTAAAAATTATAAAAAATAATTAAATAGACATTAATTATTCAGAAAAAGAAACACAATAAGAATAAATGGTACCTCTAAGGACTGTGTTTTTCTTTGAAATTCCACATTCTGCTGTTCTATGGAACTCAGTGAACGATCCAATGCAGAGCGTTGTTGAGTGGTTCTTGAGGCCATTTCTTCAGTGAATAGCTTTTCTCGCTCAACCTAAAACAGAAATCAAAATGTAATTATTTTTATTTCATAATTAAATATCTGTTTAATTACTTTATATGGCAATATTAAATTAAATAAGTGAAATAAGAAATCTTAACCTTATCCAAAGTTTTTTTTAAAGCTGATTTGTCTTTTTCTAAGCGAATTTGGGAGCGTTCCATCTCTCTCCGATCTAATTCCATTTGATTAATACCCTTTTGCAACTGTGACAATTTATCTTGGTAATGTTGCTTTTCTTCCTGTAACTGCTGAATACGTCGCAAATACTCATGTTCGCTTTCTTGTCTTTGGGTTAATAACTATGAATAAAAATTAAAAAATTCAATAAATTTCTGTTAATTAAACTCAT
>JAFIDM010000004.1:24440723-24508662 GCA_023159025.1 Thereuonema tuberculata | reverse complement strand
GTTTGTAGTTGTATGAAATTTGAAAATAGCTTTAAACAAGAAATATAATTAATAAATGACGAAGAGATTTATGAAAATCAATATTAATAAAGGCTCATAATATTTTGGTCAGTGTACATATTTAGAAACAAGTTAACTAATACTACTCATTTGTGGTCTTTATCTTACTTGAGGAAACATTTACAAGAAAGCTAAAAAGTATGCAGCAAAAAACAAAATAAAACAGAGACAGCAAATATTGTATTTCATAATAACAACATTAATATTATCTGAATTTTATAGTTAATACTGAGGAAACTTTTCACACATTTATTTACCTTGTCTTTGAGTTCATGTTCCTCTTCTGCTGTTCTCTCCAATGCCATATTAAGGCGATCTATGGTCAACTGGAAGGAGGTTGTTCTTTCTTCCAGTTCTCTTATTCTCCTAATGTTAACATCTAATCTTTCTTGAAGCACCTAAAAATTAATAGCATTCAATCAGACAATTATCCGGTATCTCTTAAATTAATACAGCTCTGAAGAAAATGATAAGAATATTACTTCTAAGGTGAATTATTTTGGAAGGAAAAAAAAATCTTTATTCCACTACACTTTTAATGCTTAAACATAACATACTAGATATATTTATAAAAGCATCAATGGAAGAACAACTTAAAAAAAAAAGAAGTTAAAAATATCCCATTATAGATCAATGGGCCCTTCGGGTCATAGGAGATAAGACTTTCGGCGTTTCTCAATCAATGGGATTAAGTTGAGATTGAATGGTCAGGAAGAACAAGAACAAACTAGAAAATGGAACTACTTAACTTCCTTTCCCCCCAGTTTTTCAGCGGGAAGTTCCACTTTTGAAATAGGTCAATATTTCGACTCAAAAACTTAACAGTAATATAACTACATGTTAATGAGAAGTTAATAATGGAAGAATGACTTACCATCACATCAAGTGCTGAAAGTGTCTCCTCCTCCTCTTCGAGACATATTTGCACACGTTTCATCATGTTTTCTGATACACATCTCAGCATGCCTGTGTCGATTTGTTTATTTCAGTCGTAATTTTTTCCAGGTGATCCTAACTGGTTAGACTCTCTCTTTCTCCTTAAGATAGCCCCACAAAAAGTATTTCACTGATGACAAGTCTGGCGATCTGGGGCCAAAGGTTTTTAGAGATTACAGGGTGCCAAAAAGAAACTGTTGATGAGCGCCATGGAGGTGTGGCACGTGGCCCATCCTGCTGGAAGTAGCTCTGCTTAAGCTCGATGTCGTCTAGTTGCTCCACCCAGGACATGAAAATGTCGCTGCACAATCTCAGTGTTCACAATCCCTTCAAAGAAAATTGGTTCAATAAACAATATCGACACAGGCATGTTGAGGCGTGTATCAGAAAACATGGTGAAATGTGCGCAAATGTCTCTAGAGGAGGAGGAGGGAGACACTTTCAGCACTTGATATGACAGTAAGTCATTCTCCTATTACTAATCTCTCAATTACATATAGTTATTGTTTAGTTATTAAGTTGAATGACTGATCTATTTAAAAACTGGGAGTTCCCGCTGAAACACCGTGTACTTATTGTGTGATATAATAATAAGGTGTGGCTCCAGAGCCAATTTTTTGTACAACTTCATAACATTGCAAGGGCTGTGGAGTCAGAGTTGCACTTGAGGTTATTGCTAAAGTTGAAGTTTAAAAAAAAAAAAAAATTCCTACTCCACTGCCCTGGATTTAGGGTCATTCCATGTGAAATCACCCATTGGTGGTTACATGACCAATTTAAAAAAATATATTTTTGGCATACTTGTTCCTACATATTTCTGTAGTTCAAAAACATTTTTTAAAAATATTCCCTCTAATTTGTTTTCCTGATAGGCCCACTTTCCCAACATGGCTGACGATAAATTTGTGGGAATTTCGATGTTCACAGAAACTTAAACATCTTGGCAATTTAAAGAGCTAGATATTTATAACAAAAAAACTATTTTACTGCTCTGAAGTGGACTACATTTCATGTTGTTATAAAGTTTTATTCAACTGCAGCCTGAGGGGCTGAAATTAGGCCTGGAATTTGGCAATGTTTTTCTTAAGTAGTCTTTAATCTTCTTCAATAACAAAACCAACACAACATTCATTTTTATGATATTAACTAAAAATTAGTCCTAACATTCTGTTACAAAACAGCACTGAATACCAAAACACAATTATTCATCACTAAAGATTGAATGAGACTGAATTAAGTGATGTACGACTATTCATGCATGACATAACTTGGATAGTCTTTAGGCATGTAAGTAATACATAAAGAAAAACAATTATAAATATTGAAAAAATGTAAAATATCCAGTAAAGAAGGAAAGTAAAAATCATCAGCTTAATCAGGAAGTAAACGAGAAGTAGTCGCCATTTTGTTCCAAAACTGCGCCACTGTTTTCTAAAGCTACGTAAGGAAATCTGATATAAGCAAATGTGAAGTGTTAACAGATTTTGCTGAAAACTACTGTTTCTTGATTCAAGATGAAATTAAAGTTTTTGTGGATCTGTCCATAGGCTACACTTCATCCTTGTGTGTGTTACTTCAAGTCAAATGGTGTTTTGGAAAGCCACATTAAATGCTTCAGAAGTTGTCATCTAAAACACAACACAATGACACTTCATACTTTCAGAATTACCTTACTTCACTTCAAAAATCAACTTTTCCATCTATAAAAAAAATATTTCATAAATTGATTATTTTATTGCTTAACCCCTTTTGAAGTAATGGAAGTTGGTTGGAATTATGTCCTTTTTTTATCTTTGCCTCTACAGAACTAAATAAATTTTTATTTTCCAATAACAGCATTTTAAAAATGTACAGAAACAAAACACAAATATAGATAAGACAATGAAAAATCTCAACTTGCTAATTTAAATCGTATCACTAAATCTTTATAGTAAAACGAGCTGTGCCCTGCAGTGTCACCTGCATTAAATTCGGCCCTTCTCAGTAATGTTCGGTTCTCGTTATGTGGCCCAGCCGCCCCGCCACCACACATGTAGGTTGATGTTTATGTTTACTGCTCCGCTCCTATTGGTCGTAGCATGATGTTGAATAGCCTATAACCTTCCTCAAAGGCAGAAAAGGAAGGAAAATGCTTTTATATGAAAATGAGTCCTCCGTATAATGATGACTGGGGAAAAAAGTATTTCAAACAGCAGTTCATTATTTTATTCATTTTTATTAACTTCTTCTGCTGATGTATCCTCTTTTTATTTGTGGGTCACGAAAGAAAACAGTTGTCACAATTCATCATTTTTTAGTCTTTTGGCCCAAAACAGCTCCTGAAATTGAAATGCTAATTACAGATAAATATAAATACTATTTTTACCTGACATTCAGTTTCCTTATCGTTCAGTGCGATCTGTAAACGCTGAAGATCACCTTCCAGAGCTCTTTTAGAGATTTCTAATTTGGAACAGAAAGACTCACTGTTTTTAACGCTTTCCTGAAGTTGTTTCTTTTCTGCTTCGCATCGAATTTCATTTTGCTTCATTTTTGCAACTTTATCCTAAATAATAATAAGCACACAATTAATTTTATTTTTATTCATAATAAAAAACAATAACACCAAGAAACGTATTAAAACTGTCCTATTCTAATTCAAACAAATAAAATATGTCAAAATATAATAAATAAAAATAAATTTGCAAGTTTTCTTTAAAATAGTAGTTAATTACTTACTTTATTTAATGTGTAATTTGATTGAATTTTAATTAAAATAATGCTGACTATATAATTCTAAATGAATATGTCCTCTATATCTGAATTACAAAAACACTTAAATATTATAATAACGAAGGGACTAAAACCAAACTCTAATAAAAAATGCTAATTTAGCGCACATTCAAATTGCACAAAACTTTAATATGTATAGAGTTCATCAAGAACTTATTTATTTTAAATATATTAATTCCTTGATTAGATATATTAAATCCACTAAGGTTACAGTTTAAAACTAAAATTACAATTTAAACTAACATTTGCTCAACTTATGTGTAATATTTTCCTCATTTAAATTTTAATGAACACACATTAAAACGCTATGCGTATTTGAAGTAAATGTTTTTGATGGAGAATTTTATAGGTTATGCAATTAACAGTTTTATGTGTAAGATATCCTAGAAGGTTGAGATTTTGAGTAGAGATAAGAATGGTGAAAAGAACTTGTGTTTTACCAATAGATGTCTTTTATCAGTTGTTTCTGTCTGAAGTGTTTGCTCTAAAGTGTTAATTTTTTCCACTAGTGCTTTTCTTTCCCTTTCTCCTCTACGACCTGCTTCTTCTTGCATTTGAAGAGAATTTCTAAGTGTTACTAATTGGTTATCAATGCCTCGCTTATCTGTAAAAAAACACAAAAAATTAGAATAAGGTCAGTTCTCAAGTAGAAACTGATATATACTGGGCCATCAAAAAAAAAGATTAAAATTAAAGTAAGAACCCTTAAGCTATAATAATATTTTACAACATCTCAGTTGAAGGGCCTGGGTTGAAATTCCAGGAAGGATTGAAGAGGTCTTTATGGGAGCGCTATAGCGCTACATATGTAATATCTATAGCGACCGAGGGTGGCGCTAGTTGTGATATATAGATGTACAAAGAGTGAATAAAGGAGTTGTAACACGGACCGTGCAATCATGCGTATTATTGATAACTGACATAAGAAACACAATACGACAGTCTTCTTCAGTCTTCCTTTGAATGCTAACCCCTCCCCCAACTGCGTATGGCCCTATGGAAGACAATGCGAAATCACAACAGTATCCTCTGTAGTTTGTCAAGTATACTGATAAATATGGTGGCTGCTATGGCATGATAAGAAAAAGATTTGCTAATCATAAAACAAATAAAGAAAGACCTACTATTCAGAGAATCAGAAAGAAATACTGGAAATACGGAGGGTTGAACCACTTTTGTAAGTAAGTTTTCAACAGCGCAATGTTAAGCGTACATGAATTGAACTGGAAATCCTGTTGTTTGATTTTGTTGCTGAGCGAGTGCAGTCAGTGTTAACATATGTACATTAGTGTTATGTGTTCGAATGGCTCCACGAGTACCGATTTGGTGAGAAGTCTACATTGTAGCCCTTTCCGATGCGAAATATTCTTATTCCAGAATAATAGAAATGTGTAAGCAATGAAATTTTAAACTTCCAAGTCCGATATTAGTCGAATTATTGCTGAGTCACTTTTGAAGGCTGTTAGTGAAGTGAGGAAGAAACTCGAGGGCCGCAAACCTCATCCACGACAAGTTTCAAACCTCATTCCAGCTGTGGTCTGTAAGGTTAAACAAAACATTATGAAAGAAAATCCCAGCACCCATAGAAGTCTTGCACAACAAACGGGAGTTCCAAAACAACCATAACACACATATTTCATAGGGCCTGCATCTAAAGAAGCACTACAAAGCAAATGTTCATAGGCTGTTGCATCGACACATTGCCAAATGTACAACAAACAGTCGAAAGTTGTATGAAGAGCATTTGTCGGGCGAAAAATGGAAGTATGTTGTGATGTTGGACGAAGGATGGGTTTATCTCAATGACTGTAATAAACCACGTGCAATTTTTTATCGTCATCGTGATGCCAAAGGTAATTCAAAATGGTTCCGCTAATGTAACGAAAAGTTTTCAAAGGGCTTCAAGATCGTGACTGGTTACAGCAATCAGGGGAAGTTGCCTTTGTGAAAAATTGATGGAAAGGCAAAGGTTAATGCTATGTATTATCAAGAAAACATTTTATAACCATTGTACCTCTGCAACATTCAGGACTGTACGGTACTGTGTCGTCTGAAATAGGGATCCATCAAGACAAAGCGTCAAGTCATACTGCCCGAACAACATTGTCCTACATGTTTCGAATGGCCAATGAAACAGGAATTCGATCCCAGCGAAATCACCTGACATGTCCCCTATGAACTACTGCGGCTTTGATCTGTTGAAACCAACGACCTCGAACTGTGACTGAATTATGGAAAGCCTGTCAGGAGTGGAACAAGATTCCCCTTATCACACTGCAGCGCAGCCTCCTCCAATGGAAACTACGATGTAGGGCCATTCATCGAATGCAGGGCAGACAAATAGAGCACAACAGATGGTGGAATCGCGGCTGTTCTTAGACTTCTCATATCAGAAAATTCGTTCTAATAAATGTGGTCCAACCCTGCGTAATCTAAGACAGTATAAACTTCTGAAGGATTACAAGACAAGTAAATGAGCTGTTATTATCAAAAAAGGTTTTTCTTAAGTTTACCAAAATGTGGATAAATATAAACTAAGGTTGTTTACCTTCTTCGGCTGAACCTAACGATCTCTGAATCTGTTGTAGTCTCATTTCTATTCGTTTCTTCTCTTCTTCTCCATCAGCTATTTTTAAATGAAGGCTTTTGACTTGGTTAATGGCATCGTCCTGAACAAAGAAATCAAATTCCATTCAGAACTTCACCGAAAATAAAATCAATGTAAATGAAATTTTTGCCTATTACAAAAAATGAAGGTTTTTTTTTTTAAAGAATACACGATGCTAATTGATTAAATGTTGAGCATATTTGATATTTTCTGAAAAAAATTTCACTCATGCATAAAACTATCTTTGCACAAAATGTGTAATATTAATTTATTTTATTTAAAAATTACCTGAATTTCAAAAGCTGATAGAACTTGACATTGTTCATCAATAGCTAAACTGCTATTGGAGTGATATAATTTGATTGTATTGATTTCTTTAAGGATTTGCATCTGATTAATATGAACAATTGTTATTAATGTTTCTAGGCTTTTGAGCTTTGAATCAACATCCCCAAACGATGTTAAAATGCTGAATTCACACTGAACGTCTTTGTCATTATCATTAACAGGTTGATTACTTTGATGTCCAAGATTTGATTCTGTTTCCTCACCACTTTCAGGTCCAGGATTTGTTTCTACGTCTCCAGATAATAGCAATAAAATCATTGTTACTCGGGGAGAGTGACTGAGAAAGGCGGAGATAACAAGGTGTATGGTGTGAAAGGCCCACTTAAATAAGACGTGCCTTTTCTTTTGAAATATGAAGATTTCTTCTTTGTAAATACAGCTTTGCTTGATGAATATTTTATTGTAGGTGTGTTTCAGCTTCTTCTGGTAATCCTTCCATTGATACTAAGGTATGAATGACAAATAAGTTTCTCTTAGAATGTATCGTGTCCGCTTGAGGTAGATGAACTTAAATAATTTTTTGTTGTAAAATAAGTAAAACAAGTATTTGCAGTCTATCATACTTGGAATACTTTTTCTTTTATTCAAGAGTCAAAATGAACTTCAATAAAGCATTCTAAATAGGTATGGATTAAATTTTAACAAACTCTGATTATTTGTTGTATTCCAATGCTATATATTAATATTTCAGAAATTTATTATAACAACTTCATTATTATTTTTTATGAAAATATAAATTTATATCCATTACATAAAAAAGACAAATACAGAATTGAAAAATCATAAATAAACAAAAAATTGTTAATAACTCAATTTTTAAATCATTTCAAATATACAATGCAGTACATGGTATGTACTGTCAAGTATGTACAAAGCAGTACGTATGTTTTACATGTAGCAGTACATTTGGTTTTGGGAGAAAATATCAGTGGCTTTTCTCCCAAAGTTTAAGAATATACATAATCTCTATATACATACACATACATAAATTGTAAACTATTGAATTACTAAGATGTAAAATAATACCTTTTTTTCTTTTTCAAATTTTGTTATCAATTTCGACTCATTACCATTTAATAGGTCTTTGGTCTTTCATTTGGCTAACATCGATTTTTGGAACTTTTTTTTGTAAACATGGAAATTTTAAGATTTATTGGTTTTTACCTATTTCTGCATCAGAATGAACAAATGAAGCCTAACAGAACTAATTTGAAACAAAAACTGGTTACATTATTTTATGCTAATTACAATCAGGCTACTTAGGACATAAACAACTGTGCATAAATAAAAAATGAATGATCTAACCAAAATTTTTGCTAAAAACGAAGCCTAATTTTACATTGTAAAGAATAATGTTTTATGGTAGGTAACAGCATAAATGTTTTTTATCTTTGTGTAAACTGTTGAATAGAAAAAAAAAAAAAAAGGCTAAAAAATGATAAGACAATACTGAACATAAGTGTTGAACAAAATACAAGCAATTTATTGTTCCGGTTCTCTTATTTGTGTTCACATCTTATCTTTTTTCTTTTATTGTTTAGTTTCCTAGAAAATGGCAATGATGTACACTTCCAAAATATACAAAAATGTAATCACAACTTTGTTTTTATTAATGAGTGAATAATCTTACATGTTACATGGAAAAACAAAAAAAAAAACTGGAATTCTTCCTTATTGTATTTATTATGACAATACGTTATACTGTACATTTTTCCTTTTTTTCTAAATTAGTAATAAATTACTCCTATCTAATGCTGCTACAATAAAATTATTATGAAATCAACTGCAATGCAATAGCAAAATAATTTATTTTCATTAGATTCCCAACAAACCTAGCAACATGCCATTTTACAGACTCTCAATATGCTAATACAACTGCAGTTTCAGCTTTTTTGAGTAAAATTCTGACTATAAAATTTTTGAGAGCTATCCATCAAATTTGCATTTTTACTTATTATCAGTTTGTTTCTTTTGTTTTTAAGTTTATTCTAATTTTTATTTTGCTTTGAGAATAAGATTGAGACAAGGTAGATAGAAACGATATGGTTGTTGTCAATTAATATATGTAATTTTTCCTAATTTTATTTATCTAGATATAAACATGCAATTAAAATATTACAATGCTTTATTTCACACCTTTAATATTTGATTAATATTTCTTCCTCAATAAAGAGGAATGAGGAAATCTGAATAACACTAACTTACCCTTTCTTTCTCTGTCTGAGCCATTTGCTGCATTACATCTCTCAAGGCTGTGCGGATGGCTTCAGGATTGATATCAGCAATGCTCTTATCGAAAGATGATGAACGAACTGGTGATCTTCTAGGAGAACCATGGACATCTCCTGTTTTAAATATTAAAACAAATTAAAGTGATTGAGCAAAGCGAAAAAGTAGTAAAATAAAACCATGCAATAACGCATGCCAGTTCCGATATTAGAGGAATCACGCCATTTAAATTCTACACTATTGTTTGTAAAATACATTAAAATGCTTTCATAACAGTCTGCTTTACTGGACTATAATGATTAGCTATACAGATAATAAACAAGAGAAGCTGTGTAAATAAATTTTTAATTAAATAAAAAGAAAAGATTTCACTCTTCAGAATTTGTATTCCTCTCAAGAAGGCTTAACGTGTGTGTATTAAAAATAAAGAGAAATAGAAAATAAAACGCACTTACTTGTAAAGAAGAATAAACAGGATAAAAATGGTAATTAACCAACAGTTTCGGAATACGCTTAGTATTCCGAAACTGCTGGTTAATTACCATTTTTATCCTGTCTATTCTTTTGTGCAAGTAAGTGCGTTTATTTTTTTATTTCTCTCCTACTAAAATCCAGAATTTTTAAATGTAGATTTGCAAAGTCACAAACAAAAAAATTATTTCAAGCACATTAGTAAATATAAATTGGCACTGGCCAGGGTGGGGGTGGTTGGTGTGAAAAGAGGGGATAATGTAAATGCTTTTACATCATAAAAGCATTTCACAAGGTCTAAAATTTGTGTCCCTGTTAGTTTTTTCAATTCTTAAATGATAGTAAATTTTTCTTGGGGAAATAAGCTCCATGATAAGCCAGACTCATGTTGTTATTTACAAAATAAAGCTAAAAAAAAAAAAAGGTCAATATATCAATGAACAGACTTAAAAAAACTTGTAATTCGGATTCTACAAAAGCATAAGCAGAATTTTTTTTTGAAACAAATGCCAACTTTCATTTACCAACAATGTAGTTTTCATGTAAATGGTGGGTTTTATTTTAGCATTGTTAAGCTGTGGGACCAAAACAAAAATGCAAGGTAGTATTCAATTGTCTGTATTAGATATGTTAAAATGTCAACTTCCTAAAAAAATTACTGTTCAAATTACTGTGCTTCATAAGTTGTATGTACAGCTGTTTTGTTTTTGTGGAATTTAGTTCCTGTCTGGATCTAATTTTTACGGTAATCAAATGAAAACTTACATTGGTAGATTGGACTTATCTTTTGTTCACATTCATAGAATCAATAATTTTGAAATAACTTGATTAAAAAAAAAGTCTTTTAAGTCCTGTTTATTTTTTGTATTTCAAAGCTTTTTTTAATGTTAGCCTTTTTTTGTTGTAATGTGTATTAGATATATTCAACCAAATTTACAAAATCCTTTAGGAATTCTACTTTGCATGCTGATAAAACAAATAAAATACATGAAAAGAAAAGAAAGTACTAACATTATCCATTCATTATAAAACAGCTTTTATTTTTTAAAACGATTATTATATTTACCTCTTGTGGGTGATCTCCATCTGACAGGACTGCGAGTGCGAATTGGACTAACAGATCTATCTCTTAAACCAACAAATCTCCTCAATGACGAATGAATAGACGTTAATTTATGTTCTACTTCCTTTTTATTACCTGATGATTAGAATTATGAATATAATTTGTTAGTAATAATAATAATAGTTATATTCATTAATTTAGCAAATATATGTAATCTCAATAAATAAATCTGAATTATAAAAAACACACACCCTCTAATTGAATTATTTGCTCTTCTAATCCAGCAATTCTTCCCTCAGCAGCACTAAGTCGAACTTTCAAATCATCGGCTTCTGCAGTTGTATTTACTAAACGTGTTTCTAAAAGCCGTTTTTGTTCTTCGAGTCTAGCTTCATTTTGATGACATTCATCCAAAGCAAGTCTCAGATCTTTTTCTCTTAAGTGGAAGGAATCCTCATTTCCAGCAGATTTACGCTGCAAGTTCGTAAGTTCTTTGCGTAACGCTTCTCTACTAGCTTCTATCTCAACTAACTGTAAATAAAGAATTTTCACATTTGTCAAAATAATAAAGAAAGAGTTTTGAGGAATATGGAAGGTCATTCGCTTTATATGATAACAAATGCTAAGCATGTGACCTTGAAGCTTATGAGGACATCCAGAGAATGGCATATGCCAAAGCAGAGATGAAAACCTTCTAATACACACAAATTGTGATAAAATATTTACTCGTTCATTATGGCAATAAAAACATCCACCTATTGGAAGTTATTCAGCACTTTTCCATGCTCAGTTCAGTTATTCTATGATCCTAAAACACTGTGAAGAAAATGGACTGCAAGTAATTGTCAAGTATGCAATTTCAAAGCTTATTCATCGGTGCAGTAATGGCAGCATACATGATGAGAATTCACCAAAAAAATGCCAGAAAATGGCAAGCCTGAAAGCTAACCCCATTGATGCTGCATCGGATACGTGTCATGGTATCTGTGGAAAACCCACCAACACAGAAAATAAATTTGGCTCCATAAACTGTTAATAAGTATATTAACTAACGACTCGATTGAAAAATTATTTCAAGGCACGGTTCATGCATTCCTATCACAAGGTATCCAGGAACAAAGGATTAGCTGTCATAAGATTTATAAGAGGTGCCTTTCTGGTGATAAATGGAAATTATGTTGTGACTCTAGATGAAGATTGGGTTATTTAAATACGGCAAGCCATGAGCTATTTCATAACTCCTCGTGACGAAAAAGGACACTAATTTTGTATAGCAATGCATAGAGAGTTTTCCTAAAGACTTCATGGTTGTGGCTGGTTTTTATCTTGTGGCTGGAGTTAAGATCCATCATGTTGCTTCCAATACCAAAGTCAATGCTGCTTATCATCAGGCTAACGTTTTGGAACCAATTTACCCCACAGAAATTCCAACTCTGTACCAAAATGATACAAATGAAGTCCTCATCCATCAGGACAAGGCCTCAAGTTATACAGCAAAGTCTTTGATTAATTTCTATGCTGCTGTGAACTCCGAGACTGGAATTCAGGACATCCTCTTTACTCACATCCCAGTCTCCAGATGCCAGCCCTATACACTACTGCAGCGTTGGACTTTTAAAACATGCACTCGGAAAACACTGGTGCAAGACCATTGCAGGCATTTGGAAAGTCACACAAGAGGAGTGAAACAGGATCCACTGTTTCTCTGCAAAAAGCTCTACTACAATGGAAACTTGGAAGCAGAACAATTGTTAGAAATAAGGGCAGTCGTATAAAACATAATAGATGTTGGTGCAATGGTTTTTCATAGTTATCATCTTTAAATAAAAATGTTATCATATAAAGCGAATGACCCTAAGTAATTAAGTCTGGAACTTAATTATTTTTTCGTTTTCTTTTTTTATACAAGAGGAAATTGACAAAATCTGAGATGGAATATCTAAAAAGATATAAGAAATACTTAAATAAATACCATTTACATTATCTTATAATCAATATTTTAAACTCAAGCAATTTTTCTAAATATGTAAGGTCATTTCAAACACTAAAAAAAACAATGATTTTTTAAGTTACAAAAGATAAACATGAACATAGAAAATTGAACTTCCAAGACTGGTGTTTCAAATGATGGTATTTATATAAATACACACAAATTAAACCTATATTTCAGAAACTTTCAAAGAAGAAGACAGGTATGCAATACGGTCGAAATATGTATATTAGTGTGTAATAAGTTAAGAAGAAAGATGAATGAAGTTTTTCTTTGAAAATTTCTGAAATAATGGTATTTATAATTTTGCTATGTTATGTGGACATCTGTTTTTGTATTCATGCTGTTCTAGACAATTCTAGAGATTTTCATTCTGAGGAACATGAACAAAAACTGAAGTGCCCCAATGTTACTTATGATCTTGTGCCAATCTTAAATAGCCAAGTAACACCGGAGTGAAATGTATCATTTGAAGAATTTTTGTATAAGACCTTCTTAGTTTAATTGAGCTAATACCATAACTAATAGTCTTCTGTAAAAGATCACAGATTCATCGATAGCTTGTGTAATGTCTTTTTCATCATTCAGACGAAATTTCAATGCTCCCTGCAATGTACTCTCTAATTGACTTTGTTGCAGTAGAGAGAAAAACACTCATATGACCTAACAGTGCTTATACGAATGCAATCTGGCTGCTTATGTGTACCTGTCCAATAGGTTTCTTTGAAGTTACTTTGCTCCAAAAAAATCTACAATGTCGTTTCTTTTGCATACTCTTTCTAAATAGATTTATGTGGTCCTTACTTGTTTTTCTGTAGCAGGTCTTTGTATGGCTTGAAATCAACTTAGTCACTAGGCATGATACACATTGTAAGATTCTGTCTCTGAGGAACGATTTTCAGTCACAGTTTATGTCTATCAAACTCATTGGATTGTTTGTTTTAAAATATCTGACAATTCAGCTACCTTCTTCACAACAGTTTCTTTAGTTCTATCAAATGCAACAACACCCAGTCCTGTCTTTCTTTTAACCCATGATGCAAAGCAGAAACAACAAGTAACAGCATTCCACTAAGAATAATGACATAAAGCCACTTGCAAGATTACATGCCTACTAAACCATGAAAAAGATGCCTGTATCAATATACCTTCAGTAATCTTTTTATTATCATCATTATTATTATTATTGCTACTTTTTTTAATATTTTACAATCAATATTTTGATATGGTTATTAATCTTTACAGGTTGAATTCAACTGATTTTGTGAACAAAAAGGGCTCAACCAAGCTAGGCATAAGCAATCTCTTGTCTATTGTAGTTCTATGATTATTCAAAGAAAAAAGAATCATCTTTTTACTGCAACTGGGTAGAATCATCAATATAAAATTACAAAAGAAAAACTGAAATACAAAGATTTTATATTTATTTCAAATCCAGAACAAAGAACTCATAGAAAAGTACCATTAGGTCACTACGCCTTCATAATGCAAGTATTAATACTGAATGTAGACATAAAACCAATCAATTAAATTTAATCACAATTACAGCAAATGAAGAAAGAAGAGATACAATGATACTGAAAATCAGTCAGGCAGGAATTCCACTCCCTCTTCAATTTCAGCATATTACTCAACATATTATGCCCACATCTAAAATTGTATTATTTCTTGGATGTCGACCCACTGAAACTGAACAGTTAATAAGATGTCTTTTAAATAGCTTTCCTAGGTTTCTTTTCTAAAAGGTTTTTTCCCCTAAAAAATTAATAATAATAATGAAAGACCTCAACGGCAGTAAAAGCATAGATGTAGTTCATTAATATGGTGGAACTGGCGGAAGGGGCAACCCTTCCCAACTGGGGTTGATCAGTTGGGGCCACTGCCTTGTGGATAGAGAAGGGATTCTCAAAGGCTTGGGGACCTACCCCGAGAGCAAAGGGCTCTAGGGCTTACAACCTTAGTTCTATTCTTGAAAGCAGGATGTCCTGTTTTCCCAATAATTTCAACAAGTGGCATGATGGAAACGTCTTCGGTTGAAACTACTCCAGGGGGTAACCAGAAACAGGAATCCCCCACCACCAAAGGTGGTGCACCCAGGCCATCGGATTCTGGAGAGCCTGGAACATCATGTACGGAAGAGTCGGAGCTTCCTGGAACCCCAACGTTGTAACGTTGCAAAATTTTTGTGAATTTTTTTTTGCCCGTTACTTTTATTAAAACTTGTATTATTAATCATATATATAGTCATTCGGAAAGTGCAGTCCGGTTTTTGGTATTTTAGTCAATGTATTCTGTTTATGTAAACTTAACGAGTAGATATTAATATCGTATCAATATTTTCCTTTTATATCATGTAATGTTTCATTGAGGAAAATGTACCTGGGGCGGAATATAGTGTAAGGAATGAAAAAACACTTCGTTCCGTTCTTAATGCGAAACAGCTGATTGTAATTAACTTATCCCGAATCATTTCCGCTTGGCAACGAGCAGTGTCGCTCTAGAGCGAGAAAGGGAGGGTCAGGTGACCCACATAGAAGTGTGTGGTTGGAGCTTTATGATGCTGTTATTTTTTTTGGCGCGAATGTGCCGAGAAGGAGGTAGGGAAAATACCCGTTTTTAGAGAGTTCCGTGCCGTAGTTCAGGGAAAGCAGTCGTGCTGTGGTGTGTTCTCGAACTTTGTGATACGCTGGCATCGGGGTGATATCGCCAACGAACGATCAATATGTAATCCGCACGGGTGATCTTCGGTTCCGTTGGAGTTGGACAGTTGTTTGATTCCTACCAACTTTTTATATTCTTTTTCTCCGAAACAATGTGCGGGGGGAGACGAACATTGGCCGTGGTGCGAGAAGGTCATGCTGCAGGCGGGTCTGCCCAGTCAGCATTTGTGGAGAAACTGGCGGGATACTTTGCCAGGATTGAAAAACTTCGAGCGGTCAAGTGATTACGAGGCCGGATACTTTGCCTCCGATGCGGGAGCCGAACTGTGGTCCCGTACACTACCAGAGCCGACGAGTTAACTTCTACTCAGGCCATCCAAGCCGGAGTAAGGACGGAAAAATAGTGCCTTTTCGGAACGGGCGTTGCAGGAAACCTACCCGTGAAGCAAGGCGGAGAAACGTCAAGTGTGTGCGGTAGAGAAGCCATCCTGTCCGGTCAACGAACTTCATAAGTTGTGAGTACAAACTTTAAGTGGGGAAGTATTTCTCCGGAGTGTGTTTCTGGGGAAATCGAAGGGAGAGTGAAGACCGGGTTTAAACCGTTGGTTTCACATAAGGTCAGATTAACCTAACTATTTAATACTTGGGGTGTATTAGAAATGGCGTAGTGGACTGACGTTAAAACGCTCGCCACGAACCTGAGACATCGGTGTGAAAACGTGCGCGCGGAAAGCACGTTAACTTTCTGAACATTATTCCAAGAACTAAACAGAACTTAAAGAAATGTGGTTTATGATTATGTTAGTTGTTATAAGACTGGGAATGATATTGTTTAGGGAAGGTTACTTCTCGAGTGCCGACCCAGAGAACTCAATCCACGATGCCGAAGTGGAGAACTCGGTGAATCGTAATAGCCTCTTACGGGGAGCTTGAACTTTATTGTTTGGCTGAAGGTTTAAATTTCATAGATTAAAATCTGTTCTCCAAACTTATCTTTAAAAAAAAGCATTTGATTATATATATATATATTGTATTAAAGGTTTTCTTTGTCATATACAGTTCTACACAGATGTTCAAGGAAAAGATTAGTCATGTAAACTAACTTTGTGTAAGGGCATAGCCAAGGCTAGACTGTGATTAGTGGTTATATAACTCAAGTAAACGTGATTGATATCTTTTTAATGTTTGCTATATGTTTTTGGTATTTTATTATGGGTTTGTTTGTATTAGTGGTTGGCTCAGGTACCTAAGAGCAAGGGGAAAGGATTGTGGGTGGGGGATGACGTCAAAGCGCTGCGAGGAGATTTATTGATATGTCGTTTGGAAAAAACTATTTTCATTGTCAAATTTACATGTATTAGAGTTTCTATGGAAATCCAGTTCAGTCACAGGTTAATGTTTGAAACGCGAACACTGTTCTAATTGATGTGTTTATTTGTTTTGCATTTAATAAAGTGTTTTTTGTCAACTTTATACTCTAGGTGGTTTACTTCTTTTAAAATTACTGGGAAAGATAGTATCCGCCACCCATTAATGTTTTTTTAATCATAAAGAGGGGAAGTGAATCTAAAGGAAAGGTAGGAGTTTATTTTTTTTCCTGTTCGGTTCCAGCCGGTCGTGAATTCCGTCGGATTGGACGGAATTGATTGTTGTGTAAGCAGGTGTTTTGGGGTCGGGAAGAGGGGGTGTTCGACTGCCATGAACTCATATGGGCCCAGCCACGACAGGAGAGCCTCTCCCGACTTATTTTAGGTTTTAATTCACCTGTAGAGAAGGTTGGTATATCTTTGTTTTCATTTTTGTTTTGTAATTGGTAGCAAAGTTTTTATTTTTTTTATTTTTTCATTTTTGTTTTTTATGTAGCGATCAGCACGTTACAACGTATAAAATACGACCCAAGCGAAAACATCTGCTTGGGACACTAAATATAAACACTCTCATCCAAACAGGTAAACTAAAACAACTAACCAAATTTTTAGAAGAAAGGAACATATATATTTTGGCATTGCAAGAAACGAGGTTTGCAGATGATAACACAATGGAATCGGATGGCTTCAGAATATACAAGGGCAAACCAGGGTACAAGGTCTCAAATGGAAGATTACCAATTTTAGGGACAGCCTTCGTGGTCAAGAAGACTTTAGCTAACTCAATCACAAACTTTGCCTCACCATCCGAAAGAATCTCATTCCTAACTTTCAGATGCAGAAATAAAACCTACACGATCATCAATGCCCATGCCCCTATAAATCAAGACAACAAAAGGAACAAAGAGAAGATAGAAAACTTCTGGGAAACACTGGAAGACGAAACATCAAAGATTCCCTGCAGAAATGTTAAGATCTTGGTTGGGGATTTTAATGCACAGATAGGAAAAGAGAGGAAATACAGAATGACTGTAGGAGAATATCCAGCCCATAAGAGGACAAACAGAAACGGTGAGAGACTAATAGCATTTTGCAGACAATTTAATCTAAAACTTATGTCTACACATTTCAGAGCCCTGCCAAAGAAGAAGAAGACGTGGCTATCCCCCAATCCAATGTTAGGAGAATTTCAGATAGATCATGTTGCAATAACAACTACCAATAGAAGTGAAATTCTGAACATAAAAGTGAGGAAAAGTACGAACATCAATACAGACCACTATCTTTTGGAAATTAAAACGAAATTTCAGCCGAATAGACTCCGTAACAAAGCTGGAAGCAGAAGAAGGATCGACATAGAAAGTCTCAAACGAAATGAAAATACATATCGAGAAAGCTTATCAAAGTGTAATATGAACAACTGGGAAGAAATTAAGGAATCTTTAACAAAAATAGCCGAAAACTTGCAGGAACCGAAAAAGAAACGGAGACACAGATGGTGGAACGAAAGGTGTGATGACACCCTCAACGATAGACTAAGGGCCTGGAAAAGGTGGCATTCCAACCGAACAGAGGAAACATGGAATGACTTCAGTCAACAAAGGAAAATTACTGCAAAGATCATCAGAGGAGAAAAAAGAAAGTATGATAAAACCCGACTGGAAAGTTTGGAAGAAAATTTCAAAAGAAATAACACTAGAACATTCTATAAAACATTTAAGGAAGAATTACAACAGTACCAGCCTCCAAGTCTCTGTTTTAAAAGACAGGACGGTACCCTTGCATTAGGTAACAAAGAGAATTGTCAACTTTTGGCGGAATATTTTGATACCCTTCTAAACTGCGAAGCACCGTCTGAAAGACTCGAAGAAGCCATCCGACATAAACCCACTGTCAAAACCACCAAGCCTCATTGAGATAAAAAGTATTATTACAGAACTGAAAAATAATAAAGCACCAGGGGAGGATGGTATTGTTGCAGAAATGTGGAAGTTCGGAGGAGATAGGGCAGTAGAAAGCTTGCATCATCTGATTTGCGATGTCTGGGAAAAAGAAACAATACCAGGTGATTGGAAATGTGCTCTGATACATCCGCTCCACAAGAAAGGTGACCGCACAGACCCTAACAACTACCGAGGAATTTCACTGTTACCTGTTTCTTACAAAATACTCTCCAAGGCCTTACTTAAAATAGTGGAAAAACAGGTGGATCATCAGATTGGAGAATATCAGGGAGGCTTCAGAAAGGGAAGATCCTGTGTGGAACAATTTTTTTGTCTCAAAAGCATCCTGAGAATAAGAGCGTTGAGGGGTTAGAACACAGTGATTTCGTTCGTCGACTTCAAAAAAGCATATGACTCGATAGACCGTCAGACGCTCATCAATGTCTTGGAAGAATTCGGCGTGGATAAAAAAACAAGATCTATCATCAGACAAACATTAATAGATACTGTCTCTAAAGTTAAATTTCAGGAGGAAATTTCAGAGCCATTTCAGATTAAGACAGGAGTTAGGCAGGGGATGGACTTTCACCAATTCTGTTTAATATCGTACTGGAAAAAATTATGAGAACATGGAAGAATGCCATGGCGGAAAGCGGAATTGAAGGAATCTGTTTAGGTGCGAAGAAGAAGGGTTTAAAAGTTGAGTGTCTAGCATTCGCTGATGATTTGGCGTTGTTAAGATAATGCTTGAAAAACTGCACGAGATTGCAGAAAAAACAGGACTCAAGATCTCATATGAGAAAACTGAATATTTGGAATACAAACATAACAGAGAAACGCATCTGTATACAAGATATGGAAAGGTTAAAAGAACTGACAAATTTAAGTACCTAGGAGAATGGATCCAGCCAAATGGTCTTGATAAAGAGGCAATCAAAGGACGCATCAGTAAGTTGGAACTGGCATACAGGTTAGTGCAGAATATATATAACAAAAAAGCTCTCTCCTACAATGCAAAATTCAGACACTATACCACAGTTGTCAAGCCGGAAGGGATCTACAGTTCAGAATGCCTAATTTTAAACAAAAAAGGGGAAATAGAGGAACTTGAAAAGAGAGAAAGAAAAATTTTAAGGAAGATACTCGGACCGGAAAAAAGAAAGGATGGTACATGGAGGAAGAGGAAAAATATGGATTTATACAAACGGGTGGAAAAGATTACAGACACGATACGTAAGAGAAGACTGATATTTTATGGTCACCTCGTAAGAATGAGCGAATCTAGATTGACTAAGAAGATCTTCAACTATATCACCAACTTAAAGTCGACGACTAAATGGGTTGAGGAAACTAGAAGAGACATGGAACAAGTTGGGATTAATTCAGAAGAGATCTGGAATAAAAAAGTGTTTAGAATGAGAGTTAATGGATTCAGGGGGTTCCAGGGTAAAGAAACTACGAGGACCAAAGTAATCTGGTCAGATGATAGAAGGCGGAAGCAGAGTGAGAGAATGAAGAAATACTGGGAGGAGAGGAAAAGACTATTCATCTAGTCAACTGTTTCCCGCGGTCCATAGTAGGCCAAACTCGTAAGAAGAAGAAGAAGAAGAATTTAGTTAACTGGTTCTGCTTGAAAAGGAAATAGCGACTTGTATTTTTAGTCTTGACAGCATTTTCCATTTAACTCATCTATATTACAATTTCTCTACCAGAAGCTCTAATTTTTACCTGCAATCAGGAAAAAAATCTTATGGATCAAAGGCTGTAGCTCTCTTAAGCTTAGTTTTCACTAGATCAACTGTGCTGCAGCTGGTCTTCTTCACCACTGTATCCTACGTCCATTTTCATTGAACGGACAAGGGCATCACTATCCCTATACACTTTCACTTCAAAAAATGACCAAAAGGCTAAATTGGGCATGTGAGTTAGAGGTAAAGCAGTCCAAAGCAACATATATGCCCTATTTCTAAATGAAAACTATTTGAAATCTGTTGAGCAATGATGAGATGTGACCTTGAAAAATCACTTTGCAAGGCAACTGCTGAGAGATGACAGATTCTTGATCTACCTGATGAAAATGAAAAACTGTTGTCCCATGTTATTTCCTACGGAAGACACACTTTTGCTGTCTTTCAACACATGACATGGTTGACAACCAGCAAGAACTCAGTCCGCTATGTGATAGTTGCCTTTTAGTCAGTTCTTTGTAAGTTTACCTTTGGTTACTTATAAACAGGGAACTTCATTTTCGAAGTAAGCATTTTTCTCCCTCATTTGTTTGTGTGTTTGGTTATTAATGCATGGAGAAACTTAAGAACCTTAAGTAATGGCATAACAAAGAATCTTTTTATCTTGTTAAACGATATAATAAAAGATATAATAATGATTATCTACTATCAATGGATGTTTTTATGTTTTATGTTTATGTAGTGAATGTGGGTGGCAGAGAAGCCAAGCACTGCGACCGGAGGTCTATTGTATTAACCCACGGAAATAAGGACAGATGGAGAGAAAGACTGAGAAAGTATGGTGGGAGAAGTGCAGGGGAAACGGGAGAACCCCGAGAAAACCTGCCCAGCGCGGATTGTCCACCATCACGAAACTCACTTGAGAACCGAACCCCGGTACTCAGAAGTGAGAGGCCGATGTCATAGCGACAACGCCAACCGCGCGGCACTATCAATGGATAGTATCAACATTTGAAAAACATTAAATTTATCAGAAGCTTCAATGAGGACATTGTAATACAATTCTACTTTCCCCAATTTTCTGACATCAAAGATGTGTTCTGACATCTGACACCATTCCCTTTAAAGCTAATTAATCTTTGAAATTTCCACACATGATAACTGTTGTAGTATTAAGATGTTGCTGAACATTAATCCTTTTTAAGTTAAACACTGAAATTACTTGATGTCCTACATCATAAGTTTTCCTTTATTCACAAGTTACTTGAGGAATGTAATTAAAAAAAAAAGTAAGTCCAAGTTTAGTTAAATCAGTGAAACCACATAAACCTCACCAGTGAAGTATAGGCCGAACATATGTGAACTGTTAGTTTATAGTTAGTAATACTGTGTAAAATACTAATTAATACTGAAGCATCACTACACTATACTACAAATTTGAATTTTATAAAAATATTCAGTTTGGGCTTAATAATTACAGGAAAATATTTAAAAGTTTACCTTCTGACGTAGCATATACGACTCCCGCTTAGTAACATCGTCCTTTTCTTCGTCACGTGCAATGCGAGCCTGGAGCTCTGCAATTTCTTGGCCTTTACCTGCGTTTTCATTCTCCAGGGTTTGAACTTGACGACGAAGGTCTTGCAGTTCACGTCTTGCTTCCAAACGGGACTTTTCTACATCACGCAGAGTTGAGCGAACGTCTGCCATCTCTTTTAGAATAGCATTGTTGGATTCTTCAAGAACTAAAAACGAAAAAAAAAAAAAAAAAAAAAAGATTTTTTTCCCCTCCTTTAACTGTAAATTTTGTTAATAAGTCAATTTTTTTTTTCCTTGGAAATTTCAAGTTTTCTATTTTAAGTTTGCTCTTTCTACTGTGTTTCATTTACCTCATATAATCCTCATTTTTTTTAAGGAGAAAGAGTTGATAGAAGAATCTCTTAAGATATTATCACAAAATTAAAGCTTTTTAGATGGAATTTTTAAAGAATTCTTCTCAATAATTATTTTAATTGGTATATTCTAACCAGAATTTCTCTGCTTGCTTTCTTCTAATGCTCGTTTTGTTTCCAAACGTTCAGCTTCAGCTCGTTTCACTTTATTTCTCAACTCTTCGTTTGATTTTTGGAAGGCTTCCTTTTCATGTTTAATTTCAGTTCGTTGCCGTTTGACATCATTCATTTCCTTCTTTAATAATTCACACTGTTCTTGATCTATAAATATACATATAAAAACAGAAATATTATATACTTTCATTTAATTTTAATACTTTTACTTTAATTATACTGTTAAATTGTTCTGACTCCATTTAAAAATTTTCTAATTCTAACAAAAGAAAAAACCCCACACCTTTGAACTTGTGATTTCAAAGAAATGAAAAGTTTATAACAATTTACCTTGGCTTTGTTTACGGGTCATTTCCATTAATTCCTTCCTAACTGAATCTCTTCCATTTTCGGCCATTTTTAACTGCAATTTCAGATCAGAAATCTCTTGTTGTAGCAGTTCCCGCTGACGATATGCTTCAGCTATTTGGTTCCTTAAATCCTTGAGTTCTTTCTCATGAGCAGCACTTAAAGAAGACAATTGCTAATATCAAAATTTTGAAACTTATAGATGTAACTCAATAGCATCAATTCTTTCCCTACAATGTTAAATTACAATTAAAACTAAAATTTGAAAAATGGTAACAAAGCAATTATCTCCTGATCCAATAGTATCAAAATCATTTGATCTTAATTTGAATGTCTAAATACAAAATAAAAATTGAGCTTCCTCAGATAATATATGTATATACATATATATATATATATATATATGGAGAAAATTTCTTCAAACCTCTATCCATTTTAGTATCATCAGATTGCTGAGCCACTGACTAAACAGCTTAGCTACAGCCGATACAGATTTTTACCCTAAAGTGTATTTTAAAGCTTCCTTTGACTTAACCCTATCACTTAAGATACAGAATGAAAGGTGTTATCAACATTATGCCAAATAAATCATAATATCTTTGGAAAGATAAATATCCTATACTGTTCAGCTGTAGCTAAGCTGTTTATTCAGTTGTTCAGGAATGTGACGACACTAAAATGGGTACAGGTTTGAAAACATTTCCTCCAATCTCCTCTCTCTTTATATCTACACTTCTGCAATCTTTTTCTTATTCACTTGCTCATTGTGAGCCATTAAAAAAAAATGCACAATGAAAAATTCTGCTTTGAAGTGACAACAACAAGATTCCAATGCTGGTAATTTTTTTTTTCTTTTGCTAAATGGTAATGGATTGAGTGCTAATCTCTGCTGTTTATCACTTGATATAACATCGCAGAATAAGTAAAATTACAAAAGCATGGTTCTGGAACCTTCATTGTTTTATCAGCATTAATATGAGCAGATTCAACAATATTCACTATTAGAAAGAATAGCAGTGAAATAAAAATCTGAAATAGACTACAGATGTTTAATATTTCCTTCTTGTAAATAACACTATAAATCTTAGTTCTTTTTACAAACACTTGGCAAAAAGAAAATATTGAAATTTACATGATAATTATAATGAATGTTTTGGTTTTAGCTTTTTCTTTAAGGTTATGGGTGAAGTAGAGAGATTCAATCTAGAAATTGAAGAAAATCTAGTTCTATTAACTAATTTAAAAATCAAATGCCAACTAATAATATTTAAAGCAGCATCAGGATTTTACTTTAATGTATTCCTTGTAGATTTCAGATTTATATCAGTATTTTCAAGTAAGATGCCATTTTTAAAATATCCCGAATTTACCTAGCTTCTTCCATTTGCATTTTGTAGCTGTGAAGTTGATCTTGTACTGCTTGGATAGAAGCACGATCTTGTTCAGAACGAAGGTTTGCTTCTCTTCGATTATGTTCCAAATCAGCTTGAAGATCTGCAATATCTTTCTGTGCTAACTGAAGTCGTTCCTGAACTGCAGCTTTCTCCTGCTGAATCATTGATACGGCCTATAAAGAGGACAATTAACAATTTAACCTTACAAAGAAAACAAATAGCAACCTATCTACTTTAATATAATAGTGTCATTAGTTTTTCACTGAGAAATAACTGGAAATGAATGGCTGATTAAAAAAAAAATGTATTCCAGAGTGAAATTTATATCAGGATTACAATTAATGTAATTTTAATGTAAGATATGTTTTTATATTTTATTTTCTATAAGAAAAAAACAACAACAGCAACAAAAACTATTTGTGAAAATTGAGAGATGGTGAATGTAAACATTACAGAATCATTCCAAATTGACTGAATGAATAAATTTATGTTTATAAGTTACAACACAGTTTGCATCAATTTGTTTTATGATGGTTATATATATAGGGACAGTTTTAATGGACCAGTTGAGTATAGTCAGGGCTTGATAACTTGGAAAAGCTACACCAGGTGGCCAGTTGATCTTGTAGGATAGGAAAACACATGACTGCTAATTTTTATAGGTTTCTATTATTTGAAGTGTGAAGTTGAATTAATGATGACTGTAAAACAAGATTGTTGTCTGATTTTGAAATGTTCACAATGGATGTGTACTGAAGAACATTCAAGAATGCATTAACAGAAGACTTTGGGTACAATTTAATTCTGTTTTAATTAAATTATCAGTAGTTTCTCTTTGTTAACACACAATGCTAGAGGAAACATGAATTGTCTTTGAATCGCCTATGGCTGCAAAAATCATTGATTTAACTTATAATCTGATAGATTACTTTAGGATTAGACTTTAAATCTCTGTAACTCTCCACTGCAACAATGGACTGGAGCTATGAGCTGGTGACAGGATTTTTTTTTTTTTTATCTTTTTTCCCCATAAGGAGAATATTTCAGATTCAATTCATAATTGTACAACTTAGTAAGAATAACTGATTATGATTTCTTCTTAATTAAATTAAAGTCTATAGAAAAATATTTCAGCATTTGTTTTGTAATAAAACTGTTCAAATAAAATGAAATCCTTAGTTGTAATACAATATAGGTTTTAAATAAAATTCACTTCAGTTTTGTAATTTCTATAAAAATTATCAACAAGGCTGAGTGTCCTAAATAATCAATTACTAAATAAATACAATAACATATTGAATAAAATCTTTTAATTAGATCACTTTAAAGTATTGAAATGATAACATATAGAAATATCAGTCTTACTTGTATCAAAACAATAAAAAAATTACTGTAGTTTAAGTAAAATAAATAAAAAATAAATATTATCGGAGCAATTTAAAAAGCATTTCTATTTTTAATAATTTTTTATTTGGCTTTATTATTAAGCTGCAACTGAAATTAATATCTCGAACCTGAGAATTCTTTGATAACCCTTACTTTACTGTACACAAAAATGTAAATTTCAAAATTGTGTTCAATTAAAATTTTAGATTTGTTGATTCATTTTTGGTGACAGAAACTGTTAATCACAACTAACTGTGGATAAGCCTAATTTCTTATATTTCCTAAATCATTAAGTTTATGTTTTAAGCTTAATTTTTCAGAGTGAAATGAATTAAAAAAAAAACAAGATAAAATTTTTGCTATAAAAATTCTCGTTCTCCGGAAATTAACAATGTTCAAGTCAAGAAATTGGTGGTTTTCGTTTTATCAATGAATGTTAACATTCCATTTTTGTTCTGATGTTTTTTTGGTAGAAACTTGTAAAACAATGACTTACCAAACTACTACGCTATGAATCTCTACAAGTTAGGATCATTTTGTTCTTGAATCTCAAAATCTGAAGGCTTACTGTCTAACAAACATAGCCGTAATATTAAAATCCAAATGCTTTCAGTTTGTTGTCGCACAAGTAGGCTACTCTTGCCGTGTGCATAATCACATAATACATGACATCAGTGGGGACGTGAACCTCAAGTGGTCCATTGCCACCAATCCCCAGTTTTGTGAGAACTGATTTGGTGATATGATAGTTATGTGATGTAAATTATGTTACTGCTTCGGCGTCCAGATAGTAGCAGTTTGCTTACAAATATGGTCCACACTGCATCTTTTTATCTTACACTTTGTGATTAATTTAAACTGTTTATGACTTTCATTTTCTTTTTTTCTTGTGATTAAAATATAAAATAATCCTTGGTGGTTCCATGTAGGACTCATCCCAAGATGTTAGATTTCCATTGCAAATATACGATGATTGCACTGCAAGTACAGATATCGATGAAAAAAAAAACAGTCAGTACTTTCTTAGAAATCCAACTGGAAAAGAATCTACTGGACATCCCAAAAGAAATAAAATGCTGTAACATTTTCTTAAAACTGCAGAAAATCTATTATTGACCTTTTTTCCCTTCTCCTCAATGTGTTCTTGTTCTATTTTGTGATTTGTGGTAATATCCGTAGACCATAAAGCAACTATTTTCACTAATAATCAGTGACTGTAAATTATATATGCCCTGTTGATATAGCAGTAGATCAAGAAAAGTTTTCTTGTAAACCAATATTTCTTTTTATAACCCATTTATTTCGATAACAAAAATCAAAATGTAGACCGATCTTACTTAATATTCACATAATTTCAAATTTTTTTTAAAAGAAAACCTACCTGCTTATGCTCTGTTTCTAACATCAACAAGTTTTCTTCATGTTCAGTTTTCATATTCTCTATATCTAGTCGTAAATCGTCCACTTTATTATCACTGCCTACAATTAATTCTTCTTTTTCAGCTATTAGACGATCAACTACATTTTGGTGGGCCAATTCCAAAGATGTTTTTAGTGCCTCCTTTTCCTGTTTCATTCTTTCCAAATCTTCTTCATGAAGTGCTTTTGTTTGTTCTAATGTAGAACGGAATTCTTGTTCAGTTTGCTGGAGTTTCAAATTTAAAGCTTCTCTTGCTCGTTCCAATTTCTGAACTTCTGCTTCTAATTCCTTTCTTAATTGAGTCATTTGCACTGAAATAAGAAATAAAATGAAATAGAGTAATCTTAATTCATGATAAAACTTTCTGAAGTAAAATGTCACAGAATGAAAACAACCAAAAGACAAAACTGTGGATACTTTGTTTTCAATCAAAACAATGCATTGAACTATAATATTCAGCCTCAGACTTATGGCTTACATCGTTGAAAGTTGCAGTTTTATAATAGATGTTAAAAGTTTAGTGAAATCACATTACATGGTGCTGATAATGATTCCCGCAAGCTTATGTATCTATTATACAATAAATTACTTCAATGTGTCATTCTGAGAAAGGCAAAAAAAAAAGCATTTCTATTTAAGATTGACATTTGCTTAATACTTTAGTGTTGCTTTCTTTTCAGTTAATTAAGCAATAAACTCTCACAAATTGACCCAAAAATATTAAAAATAAATATAATTATTTAGATTGCACACAATGTTGCTGTAATCATCTTTTGCTTTTAATAAAAGCTACTAAAGTTCTTCTAGCATGTAATCCCAAAAAAGCATATATTTTCTAAGCTGTGATGACAGAACTTTGTTAGTGGATTGAATTAAAAGTTATTTCATGTTAAATAATATTAAATACCTTGTAGAGTTTCTTTCTTGACATTTAGATCATGACTTTCTGACTCCAGTTGTTCTTTCCGGGTCTCCAACATCTGTAGACTCTGTTGCGTTTCATAGAGAGCCATTTCTAAGGTCATTTTTTCTGTTCTCATTGTTGCAAAGCTTTCACTTAGTGTCTGAATTTCTCTTTCCAAGCTTCCCGCTCGTACAAGGAGTTCAGACCGTTCCCTGGCAAGAAGTTCCTTTTCTTTAGCTAAACGCTCCAAGTGTTCTGCTTTCCTGTCACCATCATGTTTACATGCAATCAATTCTTCTTGAAGACTTGCCTTCTTTCGAACTTCCTATTTACAAAACAAAATAAAAACTGTTTAAGTCAGAAAAATATATTATATAAATTAGATAGTTAAAAAAATTGGAGAAGGAATTTTTGTCTGCCTTATACAATTGCAATGGACTACATTTATTCACAATTACTTTTGTATTTTTTTGTAATTGTGCTTTGGGCGATTCTGAAATTCACTCTTCTTTACATGTATCAATAACATAACATCTATCTGCATCTTTACATTTTTTTTTTTAAAGATTGGTAAAGGGACTTGTTAATTTATTTTCTCTTAAGCTTACTTACTCCAGTTTCAATTTTTCATGTTACTTAACCTCTCTCATACCCTGGTTCCCAAACAGGATGATGTAGAAATGTTTCTTGCTTAAAGGAAAAAAAACTGAATTTTAAGCTTTCATCAAGAATTTTTAACTACTTATTTGTGTCTCTTCTTAATATTAATGTCATCTCGAAGCTGTATCGTTATTAAAATGATGTCATTACTTAGAGAACCTGTCAGGAACTTTGCCTTCCATCCATTAAGTAACTGAGATTCCATCCAACTTGGTGCATCATCTTCTCTTGGGTTTCAATATTGTATTGAAAATTTGTAATCAGAAATTAAAAATAAAATAAAATAAAATAACATAATAAAGTCTTTATATTGATAGGCACTCATTATATATATATATATTTAATATAATGGTTGAAGGGGAAGATAGGGTTTTCTACAATAAAAAAGAGGAATGGCATGAAACTGAAAGTTTGAGAACCACTGCTCTCAAAAAAAATCAAATAAAAAAAAATCATGTGTTTTAATAAAAAGCTACAGTGGTTACTATAATTTTTTTTCTATTAAAAAATAAAAAACAAAACAGTAACCAAATAATAAAACACAATGAAGTGAAATAAGAAATTTCAAGATGTAGTATGGATTATTGTCCTTTCTCCTTAGATACACTACAATGGTCAGAACTTTCAAACAAAATTTACACATTGTACAATTTATTCTTTCTCATTATCAATAATAACAAATAATAATAAAAAAGATTTGTTTGATAATTTCTCAAAATTTCTTATACCAAACAATTAATATAGCAATAATAAAAAAGGCATGCAATGAGGTTTGATAAAAATAGTAATTTACAATTAAAAGTAAAGCAACCATTAATTCCTTCTATCCTTTAATCTTTACTTACCATAGCCAAAATATTTTGTAATTCTCCTTTTTCCCTTAAAAGATGTCCTAATTCCATTTCTAATTTATCTTTTATAATTTCAATTTCTTGCAGAGCTTCATTCAAACTATTTTTCTCTGAAATGACAACCATTTTTTCCTGTTCCAAATGTAACACTTCTTCTTTTAAACTGTTTTTCTCTAATTCTAATTCACCCTTTTCAGATCCTATATTTAGTCTTTCCTTTTCCAACTGTAAAAAAAAAAATATGTATATATATATGAATAACAAAGAAATATGTAATGGATCCATTAATGTATAAGATTTTTAATTATAGTACTTCTATTAAACGTTCAGAATGTTTCAATGTTCACAATTCTCCCCAATTAACCCAATTTATTACTTAAATTCCTCTAAAAACTTTATCACACACAATCAGTGAAATATAGCACATTATAATAGTGTCCATAAATAGTGCAATGCTGATTTTGATTTTTTGGATAATTCTTCCCTGCTATTGTAACTTGCAATGAAATGCAGTTGGCTAACCCAGCTGTTTATTTCAAGCTGGGCTCCTACACTTGTTTGCCTATGCTATATTCAGCAATTTTATATATATATATTAGTATATATAACTATTATATAAAATTTTAATAATAGTTTATAATTATTAAAACTAGTAATGAGATAGGACTAAGAAATTAAAATGTAAATAAATAAGTACTAAAAATTTATTTAGTAATTTTATTTAAAAATTCATCAATTAGATCAGTTTTTTTTTCTTTCTTTCTTAAATTTCATGTTTATGTGAGACTTATGCTACAACTTTGACTTTAAATAGTGATATCCCATTTAGAGATAATCCATTACTCCATAGCACAATATTTCCTTCAGCTATGTTGCTGAACTTCTTCAGACAAAATAGAAAAAGATATAGAAACATTTTTCTACTATCTTCAATAAGAAAAAAAACTGTTAACAAGTTTAAATGCTACAATATCCCATTTAATTTGGGACAATAGAACCCTAGCTTCTTCAACTATCAGATGAGATACTTGAATCCTCTGCTATTTAACAGATTAGGAAGTTACATCTGCATTACAGAAATTGTACTTTTGCATATTTTTCTATTTAAATTTAAAACTGTATCCTGCAGTAATCTGTAGGCAGTTACCTGAATAATGTATATATCTAGACTCTAATTTGCTCATAAATGTGGATACTTCTGAGAGTGATTCTTTTACTTTCAATTTCCTATCGATTTTCAAGTAGAAAAATTGGTATCAATTTTAGTAAACTGAATAGCACTAAAATTTGAATAAGAGCATTATTGGATTATGTTTTGTTGTAATTACCTTCGTAATTATATGATTTAAGTCTATTTTATCTTGACCAAGACCTTCATTCAGAACCTGAAGTTTAAGTAAAGCATCTCGTAAATTGTCCTCTTCTGATTTCAATTTTGTTATTTCAATTTCCAGTTCTCCTTTACGGCATTCCACTTGACTTAGTGTTGCATCTATATAAAGATGAAATTGAAGTATTAGATAGAAATATTATTATGTAAGGGCATTTGTTTATTAATTTGTAATACAACATATCTCCACAAATACAACAGAAAATTTTGTTTAATTGTTGAAATTAATTTGAGTGATTCTAAATTATTATTATTATTCATTTATATTCATTATTATACAACTGAAGGGTTTGATGCAAAATGAAATAAAACCAGAAATTCTAACTTTTACAAAACTGAAAATTAGAATTCAACTTATTTTAATACAAAGATGACTGAAATTTTTCTTTTATGCTTATTTTTTTCTTATTATTTTTATAAATTAACTAGCTGTACCCAGCATGCGTTGCAATGCCATTCAAAGAAAGAAAGTGTTTGTATTTTAATTCTGTTTATTAAAGTGCTTTTGGATACACAATATTTTTTATTTTTCCATCTGGTGCCTACACGAATAAATCAGAAGGTTTTCCGACGCGTGAGCAGACCACATACATATGTGAAGCACGGAGTTTCCAAATTTAGTCCACGTGACTCACGCACCAGATATTGCAAAATGGTAGAGGAATGTATACGGGACAAATAAACAAACAAACATTCATTTTTATATATTAAGAGGAAACATTAAAAAAAAACAAAAAACAAATAAACAGGGCTTACTAATTTCCATCTTCTCTTGTTCAATGATATCTCTTTCCAAGATGGCTTTGTTTAATGATTCCTTAAGAGACACAATTTCTTCTTTTAAATTTGATATCTTTTCTTCTAAACTATTCATTCTTCTATTGCTAGACACGATATAAAGAAATCTTGGTTACACAGTAAAATATAATAAAATTTTACTATAAATATATCATTTTTGTAACGTAAAGAAGCTTCAAAACTTGTAAATTGATTCATTCAACAACAGCTTTCAGTTATCATCGTATAATTTCTTCAGATCAAATAACAGTTCATGAAGAAACAATGCTTTTTTGTTATTTTTTTTTATTAAGTTATGAAAGTTAAACAAAAATTAGAAAATTCAGTGAATATTTTAAATCTATTGATATTTATATTATTGTCTACTTTCTTATTCTGATATTTACATCATTATTATCTGCTTAAACAGAAGTTGAGTTTTATATGAATTTCATCTGTTCCACTGAAAGATCAAAGTTTTTTAAAAAAATACTGAAGCCGTATCCGTAAATTAATCAGAACTTCCACATAGGCCTTGCGGGATATATGAAAACAACAGCTATTAATCAGAACTTTTCAGTTTCTAAAATTTCTAAATTTTTAGAGTCATTTCCTTTCTATTAATCAAAATATTTACAAAATATAATGGAATTAAGATAATTAAAGCATTCAATCTGATATTTAAAATTTTAATCTTACTGAATAAATTCAAAAACCTTAAGATACTTTGGAGATCATAGATTCATAAAAAAAAAATAAAAAAAATATTCAAATAAAATTATTTACCAATGATCATTTTCCTTCTTTTGTTTATCATGTTCATTTCGAAGAAGTTCTTTATCTTCTTCCAAACTATCTTTGTTTCTCTGTAAGTCAGCATTAATCCTTTGCAGGTTTTCATTTTCTTGATGCAGTACTTCTATTTGTTCATTTAATAATCTTCGTGTCTCCTCCAGAACCTCACGTTCTGAGCCACTTGCTGTTAAAGCCAGACGATACCGCTCCCTTTCCCTGATGCACTCCTCCTTTTCCCGACGGCTAGTGAGGAAACAAAATGAATCACAAATGATATTATTCTAAAATAAATAAATAAAACATATATTAGAAAACAAATTTCTTTTACATTAAAATCTTTTATTGTGCTTAACATTTCACATCTTTAACACTTTACGTGGTATTCTTGTGAAAGATACACTTTGGTCTAATAAATCTATAAGAAAAACATGTAAAAAAATCTTCTCTTTCATTTTTTGGAAGGCTCTGAAGTTTACCTGTCTCTCAGAAGGTTTCTATGGAAAAATGTTCAATGGGAGTTTTCATTTCAATTAAATAACAATTTGCACCTGATTTCATATATTTCACCAAATGCTGAAACGAATAAAAGTTAGAAGCTAGATAGTGCCGGTTCATGAAAATACCAAGTAATCTCATCTTATGAGCATAAAATATTAAAATGTAGGAGGTGTCAATATTCAAGAGCAAATCTAATGGAAATCTTTAAAGATTGATAGCGAATGAGAGCAAAAGAACTCTAAATGAAAAAAAACTCTCTTTTACTGATGGTGACACTCCACCAGAACAGATAATGTCTTACAAATTGCAATGTGAGTTTACATTTCGATCTCCAGAAGAGCAAAAAAGAAAAAATGTTTCACCAACTTGTGAACTCCTTTCAGCAAAACCTTTAAAAGAAAAACAGGAATTCAAATTTATCTGTCCAAATCTGCATAGTTGAAAATGGCTTAAAAGTATATTCGTATATCTCTTATTTATTTTTTGATGTTTTGTTCTCAATAGAGTAACTTTATTTCTCATTTTGTATTCTAAGTGTTCAGAAAAATCAAATCTACCATTAGATAATTGATTGACAGATGAAAGACTAAAAACAGCTGTTCTAAAGTGATCTTAATTAGATAGAATTCAGAATTTGGTAAATTTTGAATAAGATTCAGAATTTGTATTCTAATATTTGAAATTATTCTAATAGATGATAGCTACTTTTTTTTTTCTTTTTTGCCAACGCCCGGGCTCTTAGAATTGAAACTACTGGTCTCAACAAGGGGTGAGAAATGTGAGCATTTAGCTGACGAAACGTTGCCCAGGGTATGCCATAGGCGGTAGCTCACGCTTTACCTGCAGAAACGGACGATACACAGAGGGAGAAAGTAACATCCATGCCGATGCCTGGATTTGAACCCAGGTTCCAACACAAAGACCGCTTGGCCATGCCGAAACGGCAAAGCTACTTACATCTATATATATGTATGTTTATCTTATTTTCTATTAGGAAAATTTTAAGCTCATGGGGAAAATATAAATATTTCTGTTACACCATTATTTTTTTTTTTAATTTTGTAAGTGGTAATGTATAAAGGCATTTGCAGTAATTCACTGTGTGAAATAGTATAAAACTCTTAAATCATTTCATAAATAAGTAATTTGGCTTCTTTCCCCTCCTAATCTTAAAACGTAATTTCAAAAAGAAAACAAAAAAAATCATGGACAAAATACCAAGGTCAGGTCATCGAATGACTCAGATGATAAAGATAAAACTTAATCTCCATTTTTCACATTTTTTAAAACTTCATCTTTGCAACATTATGTAAATTTAATGATGGTTAGGATGTCAGAAATAATGAAAAGCATTAAGTTAAAATAGTCAACTGAAATTACAACCCATTGAAAGTATTTCTTACAATGTATCTCTCTCGTCTTTTGTCTTCTGCAATTGAGTTGTTAATTGTTTGTGTTCTGTCTGACATTCTTCATAATCTTTTTTCAGCTCAGTCAATTGTTCTTTTGCAGACTTTAATTTAATATTCAATTCCTGTAATAAAAAAAATGAGAAATTACAAAATAAGTAAAAAAAAAAAAAAAAAACCCCATATTATTTTCTGAAAATCACTTTTTATAATTCATTGTCATGTAATATTAAAACATAATTTTTGTGTGTATTTCAAATATTAAAATAAAGCTAATTTATTCATTTCAGTAGTTCAGTAGTTTCAAACATATTTTTTGTACATATCTACAGACTGAATACAGAAAATTATATAGAAAATCGATAAGCTACTGGTGAAGGAATAAATAAACTTTATTTTAGATTTGAAATACATTATTGTATTTACTCGCATATTTTTCGCACTTTTTTGGAGGAAAAAATCATATTGAAATAGGGGTGCGTAAATTATGCGAGAAATAAAAAAATCCTTCCGAAACAGCCAGTTTTCTCCCAGCAGCTCGGTTCCCATGTTTCTCCGCATATAGAATTACACTAACTTTAAAACTGGCCATGTAACTACTATATTTACCGGTAAGCTTCTGCTTTTCACTAATTTTCGTCACAAATAGCAAACAAGTACATCGATCGCAAGTTTATCACTATCATTTATCAGTAGCTGTAGCAAACCTCAGTTGGGGAGGGGAGGCTTGTAAGCGAGAGGCAACCGTCACGAAATCAAATGTTTTATGGTCGGGTGGAAGGCAGTTTAAGACGAGCATGATGGGCCCTCTACCATTATATACTGATCAGTCTACTATTTGGCACTGAGAAAACTATGCGAGAAAAAAAATCCAAAATATGCCCTTAAAATTAGGGGTGAGTAAATTTCGCAAGGGCGAAAAATATGCGAGTAAATACGGTATATTAAAATTATAGCACAGTTCTTCAAAGATACCCTTCATATAATATTTTAATCATTCCTATTCTGTTAGCAGGGGAAATCAAAGTTTATAACATTCTTTAAATAGCAAATCAAGAATTTTTTTGCATAATGTTCAGGCAGAGGTTTGCTTCATATAAACTTAAGTAACTTTTAATTACCAAGGCCTCTTTTTAACATACACAAGCCAAAGAAATTCATAGGCATCAGGAGACTTAAATGGGATGTCTTGAATATAGGATAGCACTAATCCTTTTCTCTGCTTCCAAGCTTTTGAAATAGTTTAAATCTCACCTAAACTACCCCTGTAGCTCCATTTCTTCTCTCTCAAATGGCATTCATAAAGTTTTCGCAGTATGCCTCAATGTGATAGTCAATTAAGACAAGTAGATAACTTTGAGACACTTTCTCAGTCTACAATTTGTTTGAATAATGTGATTGATATGGATTCCTAATCTTGTTGTTGTTGAATTTTCAACAAGAACCATTTTGCAAACATTTTTGCCATTTTGTAATGGCACCCTACAAAATATTTTGCCCTTTCCACATTTCTATCAATATACTGTCTTTCTAAGGAAAACTTACTCTCTTTCTTCAATTCAAAAATAAAATTGCAGACTGTTGACTTTAAAATATCAATTCTGCTACTTTTGCAGCTCCAATTAATGGAATGCTCAATTAGATGTTAATACTTTATGTATCCTTTCCAGAAATCATCTGATATTTTGGCTTGTCATTTTTAGGCTTAACAAGACAAAAGTGATTTACAAATAATCTCCAACACTTGTGTGAGGTATTTACAAAAATCCAAATGACTGACATTTTAAATTCAATAACAGGACGAATTCAATTTTGTCTGAGTTTCTGTAAAACAACCCTCCATTTAGAAAATATTAAAATAGTTTATGTCCAGCTTTTCAATATTAGATAAGCTTAAAAACTGCACCAGATAAGGCAAATGCTTGTTAATTTTCATTTTGTGTCACAAATTCTACCCAAAACAAATAAATGATGTAGTTATTAATAAAAAACAGAAAAAAAAGATAGAAATGCACAATTCGTTTGCTTTTACGACCTGAGCCATCATCGATGGCAATTGTGCATTTCTACCTTTTTCCCGTTTTTTTATGTACATTTAAAGCAAGTGAAACCATCTTACAAAGAGTTATTAATAAATCCATAAATTTCAAATCAACCAATAAAAAAATCATTTATTTTTTTTATTTTTGATAAAAGTAATTAACATGTATTAACTAGTGAAATTTTTCTATAAGTAATAAAAAAATGCCGCGCTGGTGTGGTCGAGCGGTCTCAGGCGTCGGTCTGTTGTGAGATCAATCTGCCAGCGCCCGGGTTCAAATCCCGGTAGCGAGCATGGATGTTTCAAAAATTTCCTTTCCTGTGTTGTAGCCTCTTCTTCACTTTCTCTTCGGTCTGACGTCATTCCTTAATGGCGTCCTGGGGAAGGCCACGGGAAACCACCCCAGTATCTTTCCCTTGTAATTCTAGGGAGTCTGCTAGGGGTTCGCCGTCTTGGGAACACTAGCGCTCCCTGGAGCACGGATGCTTCGGCAACGAAGCTCGCACTTCGGTGCGAACCGACCACACAATAAAAAAATAATCATATTGTTTTACTTAAAAAAATTAAAATAAGGAAAAATCCTAAAAGTGTTTCTAAATCAAAACCAAATCCTTAAATTTGTAATAATGCAAGTTAAAACATTTATTTAATATCAATAACAAATAATTCTTAACATTGAATATTGACATTTAAAACTGAGTATCACACATTTAAATAATATCATCATTAACGTCACCGATTCAAACAGGATCAATTGTGACCAATGAAATATGAATATATTAGAAAGTTCAGTAGGAATAATTATATGTGCTATAATTTGTTATTAAAATTCCACCTTAATTAAATCAGATCTTGACATGAAACTTTACCAGAGAATGAAGAGGAGTGAAAGTATATGTTATTGAAGGGCACATGAAAAACTGATAGGAAGAGCTAACGGAAATAAGATTAAAACAGAGCAAATAAAAATGCATATATGAAAAGACAGAAATATAGTTAAAAGTATCTTACAACTTTAATCTGAAAGAGATAAGGCTGGTGTGTAAGCTATATTGTCTTGGTACGGCTTGAAACCACACCCAATCTGGTACTAGAGGATGAAGTACATACGAAGGACAACAATTACTGGCAAAACATTTGTTTCTTCAAATTTTGAATCATGGTGTCTATGAAAATAGATTAAGAGGCAGAGATCTGGAAACTGCAATGATTGAAGAGTTATTGATTCAGATAAAACCAGCAGAGGGTTTTCTGGATATAGTCAGGTTCAAGTCAACTGTCAATTAGGCAGTTGCAAGACAGCTTACTTTGGGAAGAAGCCTGCACGTCATCAAATGGGCTGCTTGACAGATTATCCATTGGAAGAGAAACAGAATCACTGGCACAAAACAGTTGTGCTTGGATGTGAATGAAAATAATGGAATGGTTGAAGTACAAGAGGATCTGAATCAGCCTAAAGAGAAGTCTATGAAGTTCCATCTATACATCTAAAAAGCTAACCTAATCACAATAAGTTTAAATAAATGGAAAGTACAAGAATTTACACACACATTTGATACAGTCAACAGATACTTTTAATATTAAAAATTATGTGAAATTTATTAATATTAAATAATACTGGATTGTTTTGTTCTTCTTTTAATCTCTTAATTTTGTATGATTTCTTTTTAATGTTTATAATTTCCTATTTTTGTTTCTAGTTTAAGCATTACTGTAGCTTTTCTTATCTTCTGCTTTATTTTGAAGCATGAACTGAACAACTTTTTCAAAATGACATGGGCCAAAAACTATATGCATATTGGGAAGATCCTCGAATGATTAGAATGCTCAATTATCAATGCAATGAAGCAAGTTTCCTTATTTTAACTATTAACTATTTTAGATCTCTTTGTAGGCCACTGGAATAGCTACAGACACTTAATTCAAACATATTAGTATAATTAGTGATAGAAAAAAAAATGCTAATAGCTAAAATGTAATTAGGAAATAATATGTACCTCCTTCCATACTTAAATAAAAAAATAAATTACTTCATTTTGCAAAATGAATATTTAAAGAAACAAGATTTTACATGAATTAAAAATCTTGTATGTTAATATGAGAAATAGCAGATCATTCATTTACATATCATAAAATAAAAGTTTAAGTGCATCTTACATGTAACTGGTATAGAAATAAGAATTATTCACTTACGTGTAATTGAAGTTGCCGCTTATTAAAAGCGGCTTTCACAGCAGAAAGTGTAGAATCTGCAAATGCAGGAGAACGAGAGCGATACGGAGAAACAGTGCGATGAGGGGAACCAGAGCGGGTTTTGGATCGTACTGGTGATGTCATTCTAAGAAAGAATTAGGACTTAACATTTATTACATGCACTTCGTTCTGTCAAAGTTTAATAAAGCTTATTAATAGATATTAATAAATGGATTTAAATTCTTATCAATTAATCACCAAAAAAAATAAGTGTAGCCTTAACTGAAAAACAAGAACAATTATAAAATATTTTTCAAAAGATATTAATAATGGCTTCATTGAAAGAGTCTCAAACTCACTTTTATCAAATTATTAATTTTTTTGGAATTCGTCTGCTAATGGATATAAATGTCCATTGTTTTCACAGTTCTTTCGCAGTTGAATATTCTTTAAATAATGGACGTAATTTGCCGTCAAACAGAATACATAACATAGATAGAAAGAATCTATTTCCTAAATGACAGAGAAAAGTGAGATAATGGAAATCAGAGAATATCTTCAAGGAAAAGATTGATTTTTGATAAATGGTCATTTTTCTTTTTGCACGAATATTAAACAATTATGGATCTGCTAATGACAATCATCCTGCAAGTACTGTTAGGCAACCTTCAGAAAGTCGTTTATTTATTGAATAACTTGACTTCTTATCTGATTTTTTTTATTGGGAATTAAGAAAAACACTGAAAACATCATCTATGAAGTTGGCCAAGTATTTTTAACATATGTTTTGGCTTACCACAAAAATTAGTGAGGGTGATGCAAATATGTAAATGAGATGAATGTCAGAAAGTAGTAACAATCATTGACACCTAAGCTGACCTAAGAAGGACTGCTGAAATTGTTGCTGAGAAGACACAGGAGGAGATAGTTTTCAATTCTTCCCTGTGGAGTTGAATCTAAATAAACTTTTCTCTTTATACCACTACAATTAACCATTTCAACCACAATTTACAGATAAAAAAAAATGGTTGAGATTTATTGTTGAACAACAAAGTTAAGTCATTGCATCTTTAGGGCCATTCTTAACAAACATAACAAACACAACTCAAAATGTTGTTGAAAAATGTTCATTACTTATATCTTTATCCATTTTCACAATCAAACAGCCCAAGATAGGTCACAAATGATATACAAATAAACTTAAAAAATGTCCAACTGAATTTTAAATTAGTCTGATACTTGGAATAAAACATCAGAACTCAATGCATTAAATAAGGTTTTCCGATTCCCTGACAACTTAAATATTTCGAAAGCTTGACTAACAGTTAATATAGTATTGAGAAGAATACGTTCTCAAATGTAGTATATCTGTAAGTTGAAAAACTGTCTTTTCGATAAAACTCATTAGTCAAGTACAAGGTGATTTAAACTAAAGTATCCATATGCAGAGAACATGCCACATCTGGGCTACAGGAGTTTCAACAGATTTCACCGAAAGTAAGAATAAGGATTGGGTTTGCGGTCATATTTGTAATCAGCCTGTTTTTTTTTGAGGAAATCCATCCAACTCTAACTGTAACCTGTAGGGTAAACACAACTCATTATCGAGACATGTTGTACAGTTTCATCATCCCACACGTACAGCATAAAGAATGTCTCAACACAACAACATTTATGCAATATGGAGGACCTTCCCATATAGGACGTCATGTTCAACAGTTACCGTAACAACATTTCACAGATAGAATCATCAGTTGAGCATTCTCAACAAGATGGCCTTTATGTTCACCAGACCTTAATCCCTGTGATTTTTAGTTTTGGGGTTACCTCAAAAGCATGGTTTATCGGGGCAACTTTCTTCACTTGACAGATTTGAAGGACAGAATCATACTGCACACACAAAACATCTCTACAGATCAATTGCATTCTGCTGTCGAAAATGCTGTCACTCGGTATCAGCTTTTGGTCCTGCAGAACTATCAACACAATGAACATTGCCTCTGACTATCCTTGACAGCTTCCTGCAGCCTCAGTCAGCTTTCGATGCTATTAATCACTTTTACTTAATATATGGAATGAATGAATAAAAATCACTTGATAACACTTGATATGCCTTTGTTTATGGTTCCTTTTCCGTTCACACCCCTATCCAGTCCATACTACTGTAATTGGTACTCTCAGGCAGCACCATATTCCCCTCGTCAAGCCATTTTTTAACTATTTTTTTTTTCATTGCAGAAAACTTTTCTCCATGCTCTGGAATGAGTACAGATCAAGTCTGACATTGTTTCACCCACTGGTCATCTCCAGAGTACTCTTTAATTTGAATCACCTTGTACACAGATTTCTTCCTGATTTTTTCATGACAAAACAGCAAAATTAAACTGTAAGTATACATTAAATTATTCACTTTTTAAAATGGAATCTCTTTCAAAACTGTTAATGTTTTTCAAGTATATGGTTATGCCAAGTTACAAGACACGACACATTTCTACAATGAATTTTAAAAAAAGTCAAAAGCTACTAATACATTTTTTTCTTGTATGTGTAGGAAGTAGGCTTAACTTTGAAGTTCCATATATTAATACTGTCAATTTTATATCAATACTTGTGTCTTATATTATTATTTCAGTGATTTTAGTTCCACACAAATACATCTTCCATTTCTATTTAGCATCATATTTAGTACTGGAATGTTTGTATGTATCTTATACATTAGTGTTAATAAAAAATTCAAATGTCCAAATTTATAATTTTAAAAGTGCAGAATTTAAACATTGTTACCTAAGAGAAGATGATTGGAAGACTGAACTATCATGATCTACAGCATCAGCATCATCAATAACAACTTGAGCAATATCTCGAATAGTGTCCTGTAGAAATTCAATATTTTCTCTTAATTCAGAAGCAGCCATAATTTCTTGGCGTGTTTTTTCATCCACTTCCATTTTGCTTGTTTCCTAAAAAGATATGTAATGACAACAGGAATTGAGATATATTTACAATATAAGAAAACTAATAAATAAAATGAATTTTAGAAATTTATAAAGACATATAATACACTAATTGACAATTCTTGTGTGGGCTAGATTGTCTCTCTTCTCCTGCAATTGTTATACCAATATTTATATCATTTATTTTACCCTCATCATGACTTTCTGCAAGATCTGATGCTATGAATTTCTATACATGATGGGACAAAAAAACTAAATGAAAGTTACTGGATAAGCATCATTGCTATCTGATAATTGTGTGGTTCTTTCATCTTGATGTGTAGATGTACAACAGAATATTTATTTAACAATTTAAAAATCAAATAAATATGCATCATGCGGATAAGAAATACACACACACACATATATATAAGAAAAATAAAAAGTTTGGGAAAAAAAAGAAACATGGAAATTGAGAGCTATAAATACATACATTGCTTGCGAATAAAAGAAGGGTTATGATGATTCATGAGTTAAGCGGGAATGACTACAGTCTCAGATAACACTAATAAGAAATGATAGGAAACGTGATGAGAACTGAACAATACTCTTTAAGTGTAAGTCTTTAGATAAGGAAACATCATACATAAAAAAATAGATGGATTGGTTAATTAAAGTTAAATGAGAATCTGAATAAAAAATATAAAGAGTTAAGGAATTTGGCTTCATTGGAAGAGTGAAGACAGTCAAAACTTGATTGATTAGTGAAGTTTTATTTTTATATTCATTACTGAATGTAAAGTTAGCATCAATCTTATCCGGCATCTTACTAGTAATGTAGGATAATAAAATCTCTGCAATTACCACGTTTCCAAATAGTGTTATTCTGTCACAAATGAAACAATTAGTTCTGAATTAACTATAACAAAATTAATTGGAATTGTTTCACTTGTAAAAGGATGTAACCCAGTAAAACCAAACAAGACATTAAACTGAAATAAGTGAGATATTTCCTATATCTCTTCTAATTAAAATATGTTTTAGATAACAGAACTTTTAACCTATTATGTACTTACTTCAAAGTTAAAAAAATACAAAAGCAACCAAGAAAATAAGAAATACTAAATAATGTTATTTAATATATATATATATATATATAAGCCAGACAGTGATTTGTGATTTGAAACACCAATATCAAAAATAAACTGAAATAAGTGAGATATTTCCTATAATTATAGGAAATAATAATAATTTATTATTATTATTTATTTATTATTTCTTATAATTTCCTTATATAATTATTAAATTATTTAATTAGAAGAGATATAGGAAATATCTCACTTATTTCAGTTTATTTTTGATATTGGTGTTTCAAATCACAAATCACTGTCTGGCTTATCATAGGTTTAGTAATATAAGTTAATTTTTATTCTAATATTCTACGCTTCTTGAATTCTAAATTGCAAATGATTAATTGAAATCTTTGCTTTACGAAATTTGAAGAACACAAGCTTCAAGTTTTGTGTGTTGGATTATATATATATATATATATATATATATATAAAAAGAGGTAAAAATAGTCCCATTGTAAGTCTTGGGGTTGTGGAAAATAAGGCTCCAAGAATTTCCTGACCAATGAGACTAAGTTGAGGCCAGGTGATCAGCACACCTTTAACCCCAGGAAAGAACCCTGGTGCCCAGTCTTCAGAGGGTTGGGTGGACCCTAGGACCTGTCTGGAGAAGAACTGAGCATGGAAAAATTCTCAATCTCCATTGGGATCCGGAACTGAACCAGCATCTTCCAGGTCACAGTCAAGAGCCTTACAATTCAGTTAATGGGCCAACAAAAAACATAGGAGTCATGAAAATGCCTCGCTCACTACTGCTTAGATTAATCCTGTAGACAAAAATAGTTACAGAAATATGACAATCGTGGGAAAGCTTTTGTGAAGCAGCAAATAAGAAATAACAACTGACATAAGCTACATTTTATAATATTTTATCCTTTTCAATAAATAGGCCCAAGTTTACATTAAAATAAGTTTCTTTATTCCAAAAGAACCTGAGACTGTTGTCAGTTATAGTTAAACGTATGTGGCACATGTTTAATAAAAAGCTATTTTAAAAAATGTTATTAAAAAAAATACATGACTTACTAACTGTCCAATAGTTTCCTTAAGATTTGAAATTATTTTTTCTTTATCATCTAATTGGGATTTCATACGATCTATCTGTACATTCATATCTTGAATTCTAAGGGAGGGAAAAAAGTTCAATTCATTAGGAAATGCTTAAGTTGAAAAAGTGAAAATAAATAAAACGCACTTATTTACAATAATGTTGAGGAGAGAATTATAAACAAGGTAATAAACCGATAGTTTTGGAATACTGTGCGTATTCCTTCATCAGGGACGGCACAAACATATAAGACATTAAAACAATATTTAAGATGACACGAGGTGGGAAGGCATGGTGAAAGTGACTTCCATTGCCTTCCAGACTTTCCTGATGAAGGAATATGCGCAGTATTCCGAAACTGTCGGTTTATTACCATGCTTGTAATTCTCTTCTCAACATTATTGTAAGTAAGTTTCTTTATTTCAATACATGCACATTAAGCCTCAATGCTTAAGATGAATGTATTTATTTACGACATTCCAAAGGAAATATTTTATTTGAATTTAATTCTCCTCTTATAAAACCGAAGAAAAAACTTTATGCCATATTAAAAATAAAATCTAAGGATGCATGACATATTACGGTATTATCAGAGATCCTGAGATGCTTATATGTTAAGAAATTCACTGAAGGGAGTTTCAAAGTTTCTGGATAGAATGCATTTGATTTCCTATAACAACTTTTTGAAAATTGATGCATGATTTCTTTAGCTGATTATTACAGAGACAGAATGTATCCTTAAGTTAATTTTTTATGAGAGAAGAATTAAATGCAAAGAGTAGGCCTAGAAAGAAAGATAGAAGAAATGCAAAGATACGGCAGTCAAACAAGAGTGTATGTCTCAAATTCAAGTATAATTGGAAACTAAGACACACCTAGAAGAAACTAATTTCAATCAGAGAATTTTATTATCAAAATAATAAAAATGCCTTTTTTTTTAATCCGAAAATTAAAAAGTTATCATACAGTTATGTAAGCTGGAGAAACACAAAAAAATAGTATAATGACATAATAGTAATGAAGATGAATACTTCAAATTTTTATTCATATTTTGATTAAGTTTTTTAATAATATCTCAATAGTTCAATAAATGAAATATATAATAAGCATTATTGAAATATTCAACTCATGATTTCATGTCTCACAGTTTTATTTCGTTTAAAATCAAACTGGCTGAAAAAAATTCAATTGCCAATATCTATACATGAGAGATTCAACATTCCAAACAAACAAAAACAATGATGATGATGACGATGATGATTGATCACTTGCACTTAAGCTACTTTTCTACATTCTTTTACCCTACCTTGACTTAAGGTCATTCTTCTCTGTTTCAATATTTAATTGTTGTCGGTGAAGTTCTTGTATTTGACGCCACAACTCAGTTGGATTCATATTAAGTATTTCTTCTATACTTTTACCCTGCAAAAACCAATAAAAATAAAAACAACACAAGTCATTAAGAATGCTTATAACAAACTATAAATAAATAAATACAAGCATATCATGTTAGATCCTATTTTATCATAAATTGCTTTCATAGTTTTGAAATTCTGTATACAAATCTACTTATAAAGACTATTTTCAAAATAAGTTTATATGAAAATAATAAGAATGAGGCACTAAATATCACTTAAAAAAAAAATCAAATCTATTTTTTTTTTTTTTTTTTTTAAAATAAGACCAATACATTTGACCTTTCTTTTGAAGGACTGCTTGAGATATACCATTCAAAATTTATTTGATTCCTTATTAGATGTTTACTTCTACATTTGTTAAAATCAGTACAAATTAAGATTGAATAGAAATATTTAACTAATCTAAATATCAGTCTCAAACTCAGGTCTCAAATGTCTCACAAAAGAGCTCTGAGCTAATTTTATTGCAATTAATACATTTTGCAGCCCTTCTTTTAAATACTGTTTTGTTTAATGCTTTTGTGCAGAAATATTATAAATTAAGTGACCAATTTTCCAGTATCAATCTGGGACAGACAATTTTCACAACCCAAAAAATAAAAAAAAAAAACTGCAAAACTACTTTAACAACCAAAATAAAAAAACAAAAACAAACGACTTTCTTGATTAATTACAAAACCCGGGACTATTTTCAGAATCTGGGATATACACTGATGCGGGATAATGCATTAAAATTAGGAACATCTGGTCACTCTAATTATAAAACTTAATTGAAATAAAGAACTTAGTCATGAGAAAAAAGACAAATTCTAAAAATACTGAAATAATATTTTCAGAAATAGATCTGTTAAATATTATTTAACTGAATTTGTCTTTCAAAAACCATACTAATACATAAAAAAATAAAGCATACACTTAAAAATTACAAAAAACCTTACTGTATGATAGGACATTCTGACCAGCAGAAAACCAACAAGGCCATCTTCAGCTGAAAAACTGCCAAATCTTGTAGTTTTCCGCTGGTCGAAACATCTTGTTTTATGGTAATATGTTTATTGTTATTTCTTAAATGTGTGCGTTATTTTTTTATGTATCAGTATGGTCTTTGATAAACACTCATTTCTATATGTTAAAGTTGAATTTATATGACTTTGTTTTCATTAAAAAAAAGTGATTTCATTTCATTATTAATTGGAGATTTTCTAATGTTTTGCTTTGTCTAATTGCGACCCTTGATAAGCCTTCCACACTATTTTGTATTCTCAAATAGGATTGAAATACCTCTTTGTGACCCACGAAGTAAATGAGTTTGAAATAGCTGATCTAAATGAGGAGGAAAATATGATATGGCTTTTATTCTTCTTTCAATAAAATTTTAAGCAATGGACATAATTAAGAACAGTCATAGGAAGCATAGAAGCAATTCAATGAATTGGAAAAGAAAAATTATCTATAAATTGTTTCAAAATGGGAGGAGTAGACAAAGAAAATGAAGAGGAAAGGTTCTGACTTCAGTTATAGGAAAAGTAGACAACACTAGAATGGAATTCAGAAAAGGAAAAATAAGATATATTGTTTCCTGATTAATGAAGTTTAATCAAGGTGAATGACAATCACAGTTCTTATGCTTCTGACAGTAATAATTTAAATTAGTACGTTTAGGCACACTAACAAAGATCATAAAAAAAAAAGAAAGAAAAAGAAAACATGCAGTTTACCAACTGAAGAATGTTTTAAAACAATCGCACAGAATTGGTAGAAAAAAATAAAAAAGGATTAAAAAATTGGCAAAATTCTTGACCAAGGAAAATTTGAATTCTGTCTACAAAGAAAACATCAAGAAAAAAAAAAATGAATGACTGAATACAAATGAAATAGAGAAGTAAACTCTAAAAATTAATGACAAATTTGATATATTTAATAAATTCTCTAACAGGGTCTCAAAGGGGGGAATGTTTAATATTAAATTTAAATTTTTGAAATGAATCCAGTGGCTTATTTCTGTTTCTCCAATATAAAGGAAAGATACACATGACAGTTGATAAATTAATGACATATGAATTAGTATTTCTTTTACCTTGATTATCTAACTGATGAATGTGGTTATGGAAAGGTTAATTTTTTGTGTTTTTAAGTTTAAGCTATGAAAACAATATTCATAATAAAAGCTGCTTCTTGGAGGATTACTCACATCATTTTAAATAGCACTTAGCTGTTGACAGTTAATTAGGATTATAATTTCTATCTCCAATTTTTTTTGTTTTAATTAATCAAACATACATCTCTACTTCTATTTTATCATTATTATAAGATATGAGATCTAAAATTTTAAGGTTACAATATTGGAAGTTTACAGGAAGAAATCTTAAAAACCATTACTTATTTTAAGTATTTTATGATAATTTTGGGTACCTGAAGATCTCCTGGAGCCATTGCTACATTTGCAAAAACAGTAAGGCATGACAAACAAAGATTTTGGGATGCCTTACTGAACTCAGAACGTAATCTTGATAAATCACGCTCAGTTGCTGATCGCATTTCTCCAAATTCACGTCGAAAAGACACAACCTCACGCCACAGGGATAGCAATCGGTTGTGTTCGGCAGTGAAATATTCATTAAAAGACTGAAAAGAAAGTTAAGAACAGCAACATTAATTATCACCAATGTATAATAACAGAAAAAGAAGTAAATAAATAAATACCGTATTTTACGGACTATAAGATGCACCTTAATTTTTAAACAACTTTTTTAAAAAATAACATTGTTATCATTTTTATCATTAGATTGCAAAGCCAGACTAAAAAAAAATCTTGGTTTATAAAACCGAACTGACCTTTTTATATTAATTTTGAGTATAAGATGTTCCTGAATTTTGGAGGCAATAAAAGTGCGTCTTATAGTCCGTAAAATACGGTAAATGCTTCAACTTAATTTTAATTTTTATTAACATTAAAATGGGAAGTTAGCTTTTATTATGAGGAAGTTTATTTGAAGAAAGGCTGAAAATGCTGTCAATCACATTCTCAAGACTTTTCAATGTTGAATACATTCAAGATAACATTAAGAAATTCAAATGATCACGTAATTATCATTATTGTCTTTTTGCCATGACAGATGGACTAGGGAATTTTAGGAAAAGTTGATCGAAATCACTATTGACACCAAAATCAAAACTGTAAAAGCTGGAATGATATGCTTGTTCTGGCAAAGAGTTCTTTTTAATTAAAGAGAACAAAAGGAGGACTGTTATAAAATTTGCTTTATAACAATACCTGAACATATCCTGCTGAAGGAGGTTCCATAAGCTCGATAACTAGGAAATAATGTAAAATTCACTATGCACACTAACCAATCTTATCATCCAATCACTATAACTTCTGCAAGAATCTTGGTTAGTTGCTTCTGTTTTTTTTTTGTGTGTGTTTTTTTTAAATAAATGTTTAAAATCAGCCATTATTTTCCCAACAGCCTAAGATCAGCAGAATAAAAGCCACACCTCATAAAATAACCAGGTTGTCACATATGAAGTTGTGGATTTTACATAAACTTTTCGTAATGCTATAACTTTTAGTAAAGACAATTGTATTAATCAAAGTAATTTGATTTACACACTTTTTTCATCTAGACACAAATTGGCTGATACCATCTCAAAAAAACTTAGGGTTTAGAACTAACAAAATTTGAAAAGTCATTTTCAACATTTGATTTGTTTCTAAGGTTTTGTCTGTTAAAAAGTGTTTGAAGAAGTAGTAGTTTGTTGCAGCAAGATTGTTTATTTAAGCTGGATAGGATAGGAAGTGTTTCATATCCCAACTGATTCATTTTCTTTTTGTAATGTAATTTTTGGAACATATGGTGATATTTTCCTAGGAGAAGAAATGTTCAGTAAAACAGGTGACTTTTTCAAAAGTTTCTGATGCATTATCTCAAGTTCTTGACAAGACTATTCTGTGGTTACTGTTTCACCAGAATTCAAGAATTAGAACTGAATAACACCTGGCCAGTTCACAACGAACATAATCTTTCTGGAATGAAGAAATGGTTTAGGCAATTGTTTAAGCTCTTCATCTTTGTCTTAACCACTAAGCAGATCTATGACAATTAAAATGGAGAATTCAATTCTCATCACAACCATAATTCTGTTGAGCAAAGGATTATTTTTGACCCAAAGAAGAGAAGAGCAATTCTTGTGTTGTTACATTCTGTTGTTTTCAATAAGTTCATGGGACATGCATTTATCCAGTTTTTTCACCTTCTCAATGCCTTGAAACAGTTACAGTAAATACCCAAGCTTCTGTCCAAGTTCACAGACTATTTAACTTGTGTCATGTTAAACCAATTCTCTCAATTCATCATTAATTTTAGGTTTTTGTCTTTTTCTAGGTTTATTTTGAAGATTGTAATTTCCAGACTTAAAGACAAACCGAAAGCCTGCATAGGGACATGGCCTAATAGTGAAAGTGACCCATTTGAGATCAGAAATATATGGGGGGGGGTCTTAATAAGGAATAATGTCTATGGGCCCACCTCTCCAGCTCTTACTGTTTCATAGATAATGCCCATGTCAAGTTACAACTTTGATTGCAAATTGCTCGGCCATCGTAATAGATAGAGCTCTGGTTTTTGTTGCATTCATCTGCCCTGGAGATACTAGTTCTAACAGTATGCCACATGACTCCCCCCCAACTACTCCAGAACCACGTGACCTGGACATGGTCAACTGGTTATGGGCCCTTAAGTCAAGATTTTGGGTTAGGTACCTCTTAGTTTCTACATGGTATAATGGTATATATTGAGGTGTATATGCATGCCAAGTTTGAAGTTCGTATCTTTTTCCTAAGTTGGTATATATGTCAAGTGAATTTTTAACTTTCAAGTCGAATTTAAGGGTGAAACCAATTTTTCCGAATATGTGTACTAGAGGATAAAATGATCCTCTCTTAGAATACTATTGATTGGGTGGGTCCAAGTGTCCCCACTATTTATTTTGTCTCCCCAAAGGCATAACATTGTGTTCTCGATGACACGAAAGTGCCAAACATGATTCTCTCAGTCCTATCATCAGCCAAACGTAACTTAAAGTGTCTTCTCTGTCCATCGAAGAAAACCATGGTTGACGTCTCACCTGCCCCACGAGCTCAAGTTTGGGCCATAAAAGGCATCGTTATTCAAGATCGTGTCTGTGTCCCTTAATCTATTTCTGACCTCAAATGGGTCACTTTCACTATTAGGCCAAGTCCCTATGCAGGCTTTCGGTTTCTCTTTAATTAACCAATGTTGTATTTGCTAAACAAGCACTTAATTCACTGAAAGCTTGATAGATATTTCTAGTGGTTCTAATGAATTATGTCCAAGTTTATATTCATATGAAAATAATATTTTTTACAGATATATATTTTTTGTGTTAGGCACGAAATGTCCAACCAATTTAGTGGAAATGGCAGTTTCTAGAATTCATCACTAGCTGTCCGTGTGTAAAACAATCTTAAGTAAACAGCATTTTTACCATTATTTTCTAGTACAAACAAAGGTTCACAAATTCATATGTTCCTAATAATAATGTAAAAAAGCCGTTAATGATAAATATAAAAATTAAATTAGAAAATTAAAAAAAATCTTTACTGGAAATAAATCACTTAATTAGAGCAACAGTGTACTGTTATAAATGATGTGACAAGATAAGAAATGGTTAAAAATTGAACATATGTACATGGACATTGTGATTGTCAACATTGAATGCCTTTTCAATCTGAGTAAACATTTTTGTCAATCTCAAAATGAATTAAATGATGTAGTGGTAATGAAGAAAAAAACCTTAATGAAATCAACTGTAACTTATTGATTTGTGTTTATCTACAAGTGAACAATAATCTTTTATAATTAAAGAAAGACATAAAATAAAATAAAATGAATGAAATGTCAACCTGTTCTTCATCTCTCCATTCCAATTCCTTCATTTCCAATTCTTCTCTTGTTCTTTGCCAATCAACAGTCAGTTTGTGGATATCACCTGTTAAAGCGTGATTGGCCTGAGTCGCTGCATCCAACTGCTCCCTCAGCAAATTATTCACTTGGCTTAAACTTGCACATCTGCGAAGGGTTTATTTGATTGTTTATTTACTAAATGGCTACGAAAATTATTTTGCAAAAGATCTTAATTCCATGCGAAGAAATTTTAACTTGGTTTGCATAAATACGATAAATATTGTTAAACTGAATAATAGACTGTAATAAAATTAGCTTTTAGGAATATTTAAGTTAAGGGATATCTGGACAATGGTAAGAAATTCATAAAGTTCAAAGAGAAAAATTCCATGTAGCAGGAATCAGCCATCAGTAATTTGCAAAGAAAGATCTAGAAAATAAGAAAATCAGTTAAAAAAAAAAAAAAAAGATTAAGGAAAAGCAGTTAGTAATCATGCATGTTAGGAATCATCATCATCATCATCATTCTTTGCAATTCATAAAAGGTTTCAGTCTTACCGGCTTTGTTCTTCTTCTAGTTTTATTATTGCCATTTGGAGATCCATTCTTTCATCATCCAAATGTTCATGATATCTGTTATCCGAATAATCCACAGTTCCAGGTATATAAGCACTGGTTGAAGTGTACTGCATAACAAAAAAATTAAAAATTATATAATTTTATTATAAATGAATAATACAATTTTTAACATTTGAGGAAATCATCAAAGTTTATGCAATATAATCAATTTTTACTGAAATAAAATAAAGCAATGCTAAAAATATTATATAAACACCATAATTTGCATTATAAATATCTGAATTGATCTTTAAAATGAGGTCTGAATACAAACAGAGGTTGCTTTTTTATTTTTTGTATGTTTTTTGCACAAATGCAGATTATTTACATTAAAACATCTTCAAGATTCCGTAGATCAAAAAAAGAATAAATGAATAAAAATTGAGTAAAATGAATATTTTTATTGCTTTCAGTAGTAATTCTGAAAAGTATCTTTTGTTTGTGTAAAAAGAAAACTTAAAACAAGCAAACTACAAATTTTATGAAGTCTTTAAATTTCAGAAAAGATAAAACTGGAAAGAAAAAGACAGAAACATATTGTCACTTAAATATTTCATTTAAATCGACCGATGTTCATTTATTTATTTGTTTTAGGAAAATAGAAATAGAAAAAAAAAGAGAAAAGTTAACATATATAACAGAATTTGATAAAAATTAACTTCGTAAGAAATGGAAAGATTAAAAATAAAGGAAGAAACAATTTAAATTGCTGATGTGCCAAAATGCTGTAAAATGCTACAGATAATGAGATAACAGAAAAGTTTAGCAGAAAAGAAAGGAAAAAAAATCTAGTCCACATCACTAAGGCAGGTGAAATAGTGTATGAAAACTATCCCTACCACCTACTGGGAATCTTCCTGAGCATGATAATCAATCAAATCCACTGATGAGCAGATGTTTTTCCTTCTAGTTCACATTTTTGTGATAATCCTCATTCACCTACTTTTAAAGTATTTTTAATTTTCCTTTTTTTTCCCCTTCTCATACAGAGTTTAAGTAAATGTTTAAATGGATGCAATACAATACTTATAGATTTCTTCACGCTTTACAATTGTTATCTTGTATAAATTCTATGAATTAAAATGCACAAGAACTGCAAATGCTCAAAGAAAAAAGCTGAATAATTTTACTTCCCTTCTAGCTAATGTAAATCAATACCTTTGACTCTTCCAATTCCAATGGTCTGTCACTGATGGTAGCTTCCAGATCTGCACATTTTTGTTTGTATTGAAGAATCTACAAATTTGAAGTATTATTAATAAATTTCTAGGACAAAATATTTTAGAAACTATAAAAAATGGAAATTAATAAATAAATGTAACTTATAAAACCAATTTTTTTTTTAATTTCTTCAATATTTTAAAATCATTTTGATTTTAAAATATTGAAGAAATTAAAAAAAAAGAAAAAAGAAAAAGGGGTTGGAATGAAGACATCATCAAAGAGCTCAAGGAATACTATTGTAGGGAAATAATAAGAGAGACTTTATTCCTTAACTATTATTATCTTAATTATAATTAATTTTTAAAACCCTTTTATTTCAACTGCATTTTATTAAAAATTCTTCAACCATCTATGGAATTCAGTAATTAGGAATAATGAAGACGTGAATTCAATATAAAAGCTATTATTTTGATGAACAAAATTTGCTGGGCAGATGTTGGCTTTCAAGTTTCAAATTCAATGAAATTAAGCAACTGGAGCAAAGCCAAGCACTGCCGCATTTCACGAAGCAATTGCAATCTGACATTGGTTGAAGATCTAACACCACATCAACAAATAAACTTTTAATCTGCAGGCATCTCATAACAGTCTAAATATTTCTTTTACAAAATAAAAATAATTTTTTTTTAAAATATGAAACTGTTATTTTTTTTTTCTTCTTTTTTTTGTAACATCAACTTTGGCTCATTCAATATAATAAAAAACTATAGGGCAGTAATAAAAAAAGAAAGAACAATATTAGCAGAAATAACACAATTAACATTTTTCTGCAACTGTAATTCATTTTCTTGACATCTGTCCCTATATTGATCTGAAAATTATTTAGTTTCTTTATTTTAAATATTTAATGTTTTCTTAACATCTCAACAAGTGAAATGTAAGATATTTCTCTTTATTTAAGATTTAGAATAAGAAAAAGAGAATGGGGAAATGGTTGCTCTAAAAGCAAAAATAAATAAATAAAACTTCTTTTACTTTTTTTTTATTTAATCTTTTTATTAAATTAGTTATTAAGATTTGTTAATGAAACACTGGAAATTAATTACATAAACAAAAATACCTGAAAATATTTTGTTCTTACTTTATTTTGTAATTTCTGGACAAGTTGAGCTTGTTTTTGTTGTCCTTCATGATAAGCTTCCAATTTTCTTTTGTAGTTATTGTGTTCTTCTTCCAACCTCCGTCTGAGTTCGAGATTCTGTTGCAATAAGCTGGTTGAGGAAGCACCTTCAGCAGCACCTTCATCTCCGGCATGAGAACGTAGAAGACGTTCTAACTGAAAATAATGGAAAATTCATATATATATATATATATATATATTTAAAATACAAGGAAGAAATTCACTGTTTAATTTAAATGAACAAAAGTAAAGATTCCAAATAGGAAATAGGGATTTAGGATTTCAAAATACAGGCAAAAATTGTTGAAAAACAAACAAACAATGGTTACAGTACATAAGAGACAAATGGTTACAGTACAGTACAGAGTTTGTTTCAATAATTTCCTTGATGTTTCGCAAAGATTTTCAAACATGAATAGCATAAAAATCAACTATTTTCTTTACATTTTAATCTCATAGTTATGTCTAAGAATTTGGAATGGGAATTACGATGGTCCCCTCTGTTCAATCAAATAAAAAACATAACAAAAAATATCCTTTTGTTTTCTATATGAGGAAGGGGTTTATAAACAAAACAAATAGCCCTCCCCCTCCCAAAAATAAAAAATGCTTGATTTCTTTCTTTTTGGGATGCAATTTAAAGGCGTTACAACCCCCATGATCTCCCACCCAACCCTCGACAACGCTTAGTCTGTAACAAATTGCAGTAAACCTACTGTGATATGGCAAAAAAAGCTTCATTCTGAACATGTAACACTAATGGCACAATTCGTAATGGCATCAGATAAAGAATTTAAATTACTCACATGAAAATATTTTTTTTTTAACTTAAGAATTTTTTTTCAAAATTCAAATGCTTTTTAAGGTCTTGAAAATAAGACAACGAAAACGAAATGTTTTCAAGTATTGATACCAACAATGGGATTTATTTTTAATTTACACTATTTTCTGTTCCTTTCTTTTTTCTCTTAACTTTGTTTGTTTTGGTTTTTATTTTAGACAAGATTGTTATTTTTAATTTAAAGCTCCCATTTTAAATTTATTCCATATATTTTTTTGCTTAATTTTGTAATTTGGAGCCACAATAAATTATTCCTATTAAATATAATTAAGATTTTTGAAGTGTTCTTGAAATTAATTAAAGATACACACTTATATACACTGTTGCTATATAATGAATCTGAAATCTGAAATATTGCCTTGTTCTATAGAACACTCTGGATACAACAGTTAAACAGAAGCAAGTTCTGATAAGAAGATAATAACAACATTAATTAATAATTTCAAGTAATATTATCACAGGCTATGTTCTTATCAGATTTGCAATACTGCATGCTATTTAAAGAAAACTGATATTAACAATTGCTTTAATTGTTAGAAGACATTCATAAATAAATATATATTTGTGAGCAATAAGCAATAGTTGTGAAATACAGTAGAATAAAGAAAAATGGAAATAAATAAAACGCACTCACTTACAAAAAGTTAGGAGAATAATACATGGTAATAATCCAATAGTTTCGGAATACTTTAAGTATTCCTTCATCAGGGATGGCACAAACATATAGGACATAAAGACAATATTTAGGATGACATGATGAGGGAAGGTATCATGTCGTCCTAAATGTTGTCTTTATGTCCTGTATGTTTGTGCCATCCCTGATAAAGGAATACGCACAGTATTCCAAAACTGTTGGATTATTACCATGTATTATTCTCTCAACTTTTTGTAAGTAAGTGCATTTTATTTATTTCCATTTTTCTTTATTTCATTACATGCATGTTAAGCCTCCTTAGTAATACAGTAGAATAATCTAAAATCTCAACAGATTTGCATTAGAAAATTAACAAGGGTTTTCTCGATATTCTAGATTTATAAATCACAGATTTTTGTCATTCATTTACATTTCATGATCTCTTTCCAATCTCATCCGATTCAAAATAACTGCAATTCTGATTCTGTTTCAAACTATTGATAATCAAAGGATTTTTTTGCACCCTGGCTGTAGTGATGCACCTGCTACTTTGACAAATTATTGTCTGCAATGAAAAATCACAAGAGACAAAGACTATGCATAGCCATCCATTCTCAAAGCATCTGCCTCATGTCCAAAACTGAAATCAATATGACCATCACCTGCTATTCATTTAATGAGTTTTGACTCAGTCATCTATGTTCATTCTCAAATTAATGCCAAATATATCTTTTATACATGTTGAAGTTGCAAAAAAAACAACCTCCCAAATTACATCAATGTTTTTGATTGCCGTAGAAACTTACATAGGATTTCAACTCTAACCTTTGGCTCAAAAAAAAAAAAATATCAAGAAAAAGTGATATTCTATAAACTGAGGGGAAAAAAATATGAGTGAATGGCAACTGATTTCGCTGACACTAATAACCTTGCAGATGGAAAAACCTCTATTCACTGCAGAGTCAACAGTTCATAGAACATGACTTGAATTATGTCGAGTTACATTCATTAATTGATCACAATCAATATTGAGACACAAAGATTAATTAAATATTACATTAAATTTAATTCAGATGCAGGCAGTCAAATCTTTTGGCAAAAACAATAAAAAGGTTAAAATTAACTACTTATTTCTGATAAAAAACAAAACAAAATAATGCAAAATATAGTTATTGACTGAAAAAATTTTGCTGTTTTTTGTATTTTGCTAAAATGATATTAATTTAGTTAAAATATTGAAAATAAAATTTATGCACAATTAATGCTTAACATACATTAATTTCATATTTATTTAATTATATTTCATTAAAACTATTACTAATAAGGTGATGTCTTTTGAAAGTCTTTTCGTTTTAAATTTAGAAAGAATTTTATTTATTTTTTTCTCATAACAATATAAATATTCTTGAAATAATCAGCTCTAAGAAAAGGATCTGATTCAAAGAAAACAAAAGTACATATATTAGATGTATTTGCAGGTTCTTCAGTACGTCATTACTGTCTCCTTCTCAGTTTTAGTGACAGTTTAATTACATTAACAATTTTATTAAAACTTCAATCAAAGAGCAAAAGTAATAAGATCCTGGAAAGGAAAAATGGAGTCCAAGCAAAGAAAGTTTCTTTAAAACAGGGATTGGAATTTCTTTGGAATTCTATAACTATGACTAATCAATTTTATTTAGGTACATACATTTAAAAGAAAAATCTAATAATAACTTAATCAAAATTCCTTACTTTTTCACTCAGTGCATTGTATTTAATACTAATCTCGTCCCTTTCTGCTCTGCTTGCCGATAGCAAATCTTCAACACGTCCTAATTCACCCTGGAGCATCCGATTTTCATCCTACAATAGATAAGAAAATAAAGATAAGTTTTGAAACTAATTCAAGAATTATCATTAAGTTATTCTCTTTTGAGAGATGTTTACTTTCATTAGTACAAAAAGTGGATGAGTAAATTATAACATTTAAACTTACATGATACTACAAAGAGATTACAAATGATTTTGATCTGAAATTTGATGACGACAGTTCTTTGGATACAATTTATCAGGGAAACTTTTATGTTTTAATATAAAATCCTTTTAGATCTAGCTTAGAGAATTTTAGAAAGATAAATATTTGGCTGTAAATTTTGTAGATCTGCAATGTTGGCATAATATCTGAAAATAACGTTTTCAGTCATGTGTATATTTTAGATCCCATTGTTTCATTTTCATTCTAAGAAAAATATACACACAAATAAAGACGGCAAGATCAAATAATAAATCAGTGGGGTTTGCTTATCTTATACTTACTAAAAAATTTACTAAATATATTGTTTTTCCAATTTTATAATAATTAAATTGTAAAAGCAAAATATATATATATATACAGGGTGATTCAAAATTCCCTGTACAAACTTTAAAGATAGGTCAGGAATACAAAAACAAACCGTATTCACAGTGGAACGTAGGTCTGCAAACGACACCCGAATGTGCTACAGGGCAGCACATTAGTTGGGCAGTGTGGGCTATCGTCAGTTGAGATGTTGACAATGTACAATTAGGATGTATTGCTTCACTAATGCTAAGAGGGCAAATATCCATCAATCCTATGGGGCAGCAAACGAGTACAGACGAGCCACTGTACGATTGTATCGTGAACTGTTACCCAACAGACATGTGCCCAATCAAATGTCTGCACATTCGCATCAGAGATTGTGTGAAACTGGATCATTTGACTGAAACAGGCCTGATTGTGGTTGGCAACGATTGACGCACACACCTGCCATAGAGGAAGAGGTCGTAACAGAACTGAACACAATCCACTTGTAAATTGTACACAAGCTACTGCTAATCCCCTTGCTCTCCGTCAATCCAGCATTTGGCGAGTATTGCATGAGGCGTGGTTACATCCCTTTCACATGCAAAGGGGTCCAGTCATTGCTGGCTAAAAAACATGTTGGCCACCTTACTTGTTGTTTTTTATTTCTGAAACTTAATGTACCTTCTAGAACATTTGGGTGGCATTTGCGGACATACGTTCCACAATGAATACGGTTTGTTTATGTATTCCTGTTCTACCTTTACAGGGAATATGTAACTAAAACTATTTTACAATTAATTCTATATATGTACTATATTTATATATGTACAGAAAGGATATTTGTAACAGACTGCTAATAATCAACATAATTCAAAAACAACTTAAAAAATAAATAATAAGAAGAAAGATCAGTTATATATTTACTTGTGTGGTGGCCTTAGTTCCTTGCTATAAAGAGCAGTAACATTTTACAAAATCTGATATTGCAAAACAAACAACAACAAAAATCACATCTGTTTCTTGCTTTTCTTTGACATTATAATAGGGAATATCAGTAGATTCATAAATTTTCGATAATTAAGAAAGGTCATCCCTGCTAAATACAATTCATAAACTACTTACAAGTCCTGTCTTTTCTTGTTCTAAATTGATTCTTACTTATCAGGTTCTCCCTGCCTTTTTTTGATTGATTAAACACTTAAATTACATCCATTATATCCACTAAATGAACAGCCTAAGATTATAATATGTAATTAATGTAGTTAATTTTCTAGAAGTTGCCTGAATCAGGAGTGCAACTGTATTTACCAATTTTCATCTATTTAACTTCTCAATATCTAATGATATCTAAGATAATGGATATGAGAACTCTTGTAATCAAATTAGCAGAAAACAACTGCCTCAGACTTGTCATGTAAATGCAAAAAAACCAAAAAAAAAACCCTTGATTCTGTGAAACTTGTACTGTAATGTACTGTATACTACTTGTATTGTAATGTATGTTTTCATTACACATTTAAATCCTTCTATGCCCAGCTATATTATATATAAAGATCGTTTCTGCAGAACGTTTGTAAAATGAAATTTAAAACCAAGTAATTTCAAAAGTAAGTTTGATGCAATATTGTTAAATTTGAATAAAAATTCAATTGTTGCAGCAGATTTATGCAGACACTCATTGTGATGTATTTCTGCATACGTGGAACATTATTGTATACTCAAAACATTTCCATCTGATTCAAGAAATTTCTTCAGTGTATATTTGTTTAAAATGTAAAGTGTACTTTCCTGTCAACATATTTACATTCCTTCATTCTGTGCATAAATTGGAAATAAGCTTTTTAATGATGAAATATAATCAGCATCGTTAGACATTATATAGCTTTAATTAAAATATTTCACTGACATACTCTTCTTTTCAAATATTAATTATCGTCATTGTCCTTTAGGCAGAGTGGCCTGTTCTGAACTTAAATCATTTGTTTGTAGGCATCCACTGCTCCTCCTTCCATTTGGAAGGTAGTTTAGAATTTTGAGAGGATTCTATTTCTTTGCATTCTTGATACAAGGTCTGTCCACTTCTTCCTGTAACTTGTATTGGGTTTATACCAAGGTTTTTGATAATCTCACTGTTTCTTTCTTTTTGTCCATTAATGTGGATTTTTCTGTTTTCTGAAAGAATTTCATTTTAGCTGCTTGTATCCTCAGTTCATCTCTTTTCCCAAACATCCAGATTTCCCTTCCATACAGAAGACTAGGTTTGCGTATTCTTTGTAAATTCTCACTTCTGATAATGCCTGCGACTTTACAGTACTGGCTAGTGTAAAAATCCATATCCACTTCATTTTCATAAGACACTGTACCTAAATAATTGAAATTACTAACTTGTTCAATTATTTTACTTCTGATTGGATTGATACCTTTAAACCTTTGTTTTGTCAGTTGATATTCGAGTGATATTGTTTAGCTATGTTACTTACTGAGGTTCAAAATATATTTTTGAAATTTATCTTTTTTTTCTTCCAAAAATTATTTCATTGCCAGCAACAAGCAAAGTGTCAATAATTATTACAATAGGCTGTGAAGAAGTCTTGGAAATGAGACGAAATATTGCCATAATGTTGTAGTCTTGAAGGAGTTTGTTAATTTGTTTTTGCCAATTATTATATTTCAACTGTTTGAAAACCATTTGTATTCATTTTCCTTCAACCATTTATTATTTTATTAATACAGTCGGACCCCGATTTAACGAATTCATCAGGACCGAAAATTTTATTCGTTAAATCGGGGGTTATTCGTAATATCGGGGTCCAAAATAAAAAATTTCTGCACTTACTTTATGGAACAGCCCTAATAATCAACTACACAAAAATATCCATAATTAGAAATTGTACACTTTTTATTCAGCAGGTAATAATACAGCGAATAATTAAACACTAGTTAATTTGAAATTTTAAAGTATGTAGGCTACTGAGTAATGTTTGACAATTTCCTTGATTCCTGACTCGAAAAAGTTCTTTTTCGACTTTATGGAGAGAAGAAAATACAGCGTCATTTATATCCTACTGCATTAGGTATGTTTACCCAAAATAATAATAAAAAAAAATTTTTTTCGGCTGTTAAAATAATTCGTTAATTCGGGGTTTCTTATTCGTTAAATAGGGGTTTTTGCCTTCATTTTAATCGGGGAAAAAGAAAATTTCGTTAAATCGCGAAATTCGGTAAATAGGGGTTCGTTAAATCGGGGTCCGACTGTATATAATAATCACTTGATAAGGTACATCCTTGGTGTATTCCTCTATTGGTTGGTGTCCATTCTGAAATAGTGTCATTGTATTTACCTTGCAATTATAGTATAAAGGTACAGACTTATAATTGCTTGATACAATTGGGCTGGAAATTGATGGTCTTTTAAAATTTCCCACATTTTACTTCTTAAGATTTTATCAAATCCTTTGGTATAATCAATCACCTTGATTGATTGTAATATGTGTTTTAATGTTGTATTCTCTATGTTTTCAGTAAGTGTCAAGACAGGATCAATACACAATATTCCTTTACAAAATCATTATTCATTAGAAATTTCAAAATATATAAATATATTTCAAACCTCTGAGACTTATAAATGTTGTTTTGAAATATTACCATTCTCTTCTTCAGTGGTCACTTGTTAATATAACATTTACAACTTCGCAAAGCAATAACTATTTTGAAATGCTTTAAAAAGTTAAAAAAAAATCTTTTGTAATAAGACAGAAGATAGTGTAAAATTATTAGTAGTAATATTTTCTGTCTATTTTAACATTACCCAAAAAAAAAAAATCAGTATTATGTTTTGTATTTAGAATAACAACAGATTCAGATAACATCAAAACACTCCAAAACTGATTTTCATCATCTCAGCCACATAATAATAGATATATTGCACAATCAAGTTGTATCATGTACTTGAAAAGATGGTGCTGTTGTGAAAATGTTTATTATTGCAAATTTTTAATTTTCCATTACATTCATAAAAGGCTATTTATGGTCTAAGAAAACCTACAACAAATATTGATGAAACTTTATCAATTAAGTGATGAATTTGATGTTTGATAAGATATAACTTAACATTTAGATTTATCGGGGTTTTTTTTTTTTTTTTTTTTGGTGATTTTGATTTCCCCTGTACTTACCTCCATGGATAATGAAGTTGGACGTGTCATTGTGTCTGTTTCTGCTGGGTGTTCGTCAGCAGATAAACGTTGTGTCACTATCTCTCGTATCCGTGCTGGTAACTTGGTTACACTATCATCTTCTGCTTCATGTTTTATCCAAGGATCATCATCTTTTCCAAGAACACTCTCTTGTAAATTCTACAAAGATAAACATTATACTTTGAACTTAAAAATTAAACTTAATATTTTCTTTCAATTTCGCAGGAATCCTCACAAATCAATAATAAATATAAAAGGCTCTTTTAAAAAAAATATAACTATTTTTTATAATTATAGTTTTTAACTATTATTCGAAAACCAAGATGCAAGTGCTACCAAAGCTTTCTTGAAGATCTAATTTTACAAGGCCCAGAAAAAAAAGGCAGATTAATGAAAAAAAAAAAAAAGGATAATTATTAAGTGCAATTAGTTACTGCATTAACTGAGTAAATGAATATTCAAGGCTATAAAATAATTAAAAATGCCTTTAAAATTTCTACAGAAATGTTTGAATCAGGTGGAAAGAGAAAAAATGAACACAAGTAATAAAATAAAGTGAAAATTATGTTAAAGGCTTTTGTTTAGTTGAAATCATCACAGTGAAGCTGATGATGAATTTTAGAAACAGTACTTTTAAGCTGCATAATGATAAAAACTTTTGATAGAGAAACAAAAGCTTTGTATAAAGTACTTTGTGGACAATATTACAAAGCCCGCAGAAAATAGTTCACAGTTTCGTGGGAATCAATGTGGAACCTCCAAAAATAAAATAAACAAAAATAAATTCACAATAAAAAATATGTTAAAAAAAACAAACCTCATGTGCCAGCAATATTTAACTTCCTTTCAATCTTGTAATAGTGTGATTTATAAAGGCATTGATTTAATGAATTTTTTGGAGTTTAATTTTAGTTTTGAGGTACCGGAATTATTATTTTTACGAATTTGCAATTACTCATTCTCCCTGAATCACAGGATATGAGCTGATGAAGGGTAACAAGCACAAAACTGTTGTTTTAGAATATATCTTCAGGTATTCTTATTTTATGCTTATATTTATATTAAACACATTTTGATTGATTTATTTACTTCAAAATCAAAACAGTAGTGTATAAAAGTATAATTCAAGGCCATGTCACTAACGTCTTCAATTAGGCAATAATAACTTTCGTGTATTTTTGTTTGCCTCTTTCTAATTTTAAACAGTGTCAACAGAATTAGCGTCAACTCTCGCTTTCTGAAAGTAATTTTTATATTATTAGATCTCATTTTTTCCTTGCGTAATTTTTTTACTCATACTTCCTATTAATACCTCACATTTGAGGTTACAGCAACAAGTTTACTTCATCTTCACGATTAAGATGTGTATTTCAAGTTATGTTAACTTTACAAAAATAAAATTATCTAAAATTAATGAGTATTTAAAAACAAACAAACAAAAAGCTATCTTTATAAACTGAATTAAGACATGTCCCAGTTTTATTGTCCCCTTGAGAAGCGTCTAACAATAAGCAGAGAAGTGTCCGCAGTTGATCAAATGAACCCGAAGCCATTACAGACACAATTTCTGAAGTTTCTACTTTCAAAATGATCTAGTCGACTGAGAAATACGTTGGGAAACAGATTTACAGCGAATGAAGCTGATTTCTACTTACAGTGATCGAATCGAGAGGATCGTCGTCTGTATCTCGTATCGCCTTCTCGGCCATGGTGGCGGAGGATCTGAATGGGCTAAATTTAGCTCCAGTCATTAACGGTCATCTGACATTCAAATTGGGAGACCCCAGACATTCACACAACCCACGGCCACTCGAAAAAAAAATTAAAACGGAAAGGAAGAACTAATTCATTCTTAATTATGACGGAGGAACGACCGACGACTTGTAAGTTAATCAGATGTCCTCGGCCATTATAAGAGAAAACTTTTAGTTTTAACTTAGATCACAAATTATTGTTTGATTGCTCATTCAATTATTATAATTTTGTCTTGATTTTTATTTTTGAAGTTTAATGAGAAATTTGTGCTTCGGTTTCATGAGGAATCAACAGTTACTATTAGAAATACGAATCTAATTTTTTTTGTAGTACGGCAACAGACGAAATCAATTGAACTTAATATCAATACAACCTGGCAATCTACCTGAATTACTTTTTCCAAGGTAATTCCAGGGGGTTCTTGATCTTCCATGGAACCCGGGGAAGTTTCTTCCACGGGTTTCGTGGTTTGGACATTGAAACATCGAAACCCAACCACTGAAGAACCCGCGTCTGCTTTGAAATGTTTCTTACTCTCTGTCCCAGGTGAGAAGGGTCAGGTGACTCACCTACGTCCTTCACGGAGCCAGGCGCTCGAACCAAAGACTGTTTCATCACCGTTTCAATATTTACTGGATGCAATTCTACGAAAGAAATTCAGTGTTTTTCACGCATTGATGCGATATTCGCAATAACGCGACTCAATTGGAGCCGGGACATTTTTTTTTCCCTCCCACGCTTGTCAATCGATGAAATTGCAGACAAAAAAAATATTTCGATGTGTTTTCAGGAACATGTCTGAGTTTACATGTTTTGATTCTGTATCTATAAAGTTGTTTCGAAAGTAATAAATAAAGATGGACTAGCCGAAAGGGAACCGGGACAATGCCCAATGAGACGTTTTACTTTCAATGAATTGTTTTTACATTGTTATAAAGATGCTAATCCTGTTATCCTAAGTCTACCCTGACTATTCTATTTCAAATTATTAATTACTAAATTTAATCTGAATTGCTATTTCAATTTATTTATTTATTTATTTATTTATTTATTTATTTATTTATTTATTTATTATCATTATTATTATTTTTTTGTAATCCTAAATATACTCCTGTAAATATATTTACACTATATATTTATATTTACAGGAGTATGTCACTATATATTTACAGGAGTATGTTCTTTCATTTCTAACAAATAAGGAAAGAAAAACAATAATTTTACACATAATTATAACAGAGTACAGAAATCTTGAAACCTGACTTCAAAAGCCACAAAAAAGTAAAAAAAAAAAAAAAAGATAAAGAAAACTTTTTATATTTTATCCATTTAATAATAATATACATAAATATCTCTCAGATAATGCAATGTTTTGTTAGGAGCTAAGTAAACTTTAAAATCCCGTATTTGTGGTAGAATAAGATCACAACAATTAAGAATCTAATTCAATTTATATATATTTCACATATTAAAATAACTAATAAGTCGTGAATCACGAGTGCAGATGGGGCCCAGACTTTAGGGCCCGATACAAAGCAACCTGCCCTTTGGGAGGGCCTTGTATTTAATGAGTCATAAAAACAATTTGAGATTAACTATCAGCTTGAAACAAATAAACAAAAAAAAAAGTTAAGTAAATAAATAATTTATTCATAATTACTCACTATATATTTACAGTTACTTAATATAAAATAATATTAGAATCACTTACAATATATAAATGTGCTGCTCCAAATCCAGTTCTGTCATTGTAATCGAGAATTAATGCTGACAACCCATCGATAATTTCTAAATAGAAGATTTACCTCTATTTTGTCTTTCAAATTAAACTTCCAACAATTTTTTAAATTCAGAAGATTTATGTAATAATTGAGTTTTCAAACTGTAAAGTTATTCTTTCTTTGATATTTTTTTTTTTTTTTATATATATATATATATATAAAGTTAAGAACAGAGCAGGTTTTCGCCCCCCTACGGAGCAAATGAACTGGACGCTAATGTCACCTGTCTTCTGATGAGATTGGTTGTCATGGCAACGAAAACTAGACGCACCACGCGTTCATTCATCGGTCGTTGATACGCATCACTGAACACCACGATTCCTTTTATCTAAAACGATAATCCGATTTTCTTTTTTTTTTTTTTTTTTTTTAATGAAATTTTGGTGTGTTTATATTGAAAATGCAATTCAGTCATTTTTTCTTGGTATCTGATCTACTGTTAAAGGTATTTAAGATTCTGGTTCATGGATTGATAACTTTACGACAGATCTTGACGGATAATTCAATGAAATAAGAAGCGGGCCCCTAAAGTATTTGGAATCCTCTGAATCAAAGGTGGCAAAAAAAAAAAAAAATAATAATTAAATAGATGTATTGGTACTGAAACTGAAATGTTTCATTTCCATAAGATTTTATTTGCATAAGACAAGATATGGTATCGATCTCGAACAACCAAAAATGAAAAAGAAAAACAAAATCGTCATCTTCAAAATTCGTGGGGGGGGGGGGCCTAAGGTTCCCCAACCAGCCATCCAATCAAAAACAAAACCGAAAAAAGGGGCTTACTCTATACATTTGGAGGTGAGGGGGTGGGGTTGTATATGCAAGTGGTTTCACTTAAGAGAAGTAAAGTGATTTTTCATGCTTCCAAAACTCTTCGTTCTGCTAAAAGATTTTGGATCCATTTTTCATAAGTTTTATCGATTAAACAGCCATTTCTAAACTATAACTCAAGTTAAAACTTGATAGATTTAAATATATATTGAAAATTATCTTATTCAAGTTGCAATTAATAACTGCTAAAAAAAGAGTTACAAAAACATGAAAAACAAAAACAAAAAAAACAAGTGTGTAAACTAAAGATAAATTTAAGCATAAAAACTCACAAACTTCATCTTCAATATAAACTTCTTTATCTCAATATTTCAATCTCCTCAGCGGGGATTTTCTTCAGGATTAAAATAGGAAATAGAGAAAAACAAAACCTTTCTCTTCTATTTCAAAAAACGGAATCAAAATAATAATGTTTTTGAAATAGAAGAGAAAGGTTTGGTTTTTCTCTATTTCCTATTTTAATCCTGAAGAAAATCCCCGCTGAGGAGATTGAAATATTGAGAGAAAGAAGTTTCTACTGAAGATGAAGTTTGTGAGTTTTTATGTTTAATATATTTAAGAAGAAATTCGTAGTTTTTAAAAGATAAAGTTTTTTAAATCTATTTGCTTTTTATTTTTATAATTATTTTTTTTTTAAGACAGTTGAGATTCAGATAATTTGAAATAGTTTTCAAATTGTCCTGTAAACTGCCTTCCTGTGAATATTATAATTGATGATCAAGATTTTAACTTCGCATTAGCAGATGACCAACGATTAGTAGATGCTCTACTGTTTGTTGCAAGGTTTTATTGAGCCGAAATTTGGGAAAAACTGTCTGTATTTCTTACGGATAGTGCATAATTTATCAATGTGCTCTGATAATTCAGAAACTCACAGTTCAACATATAAACCAGTTAGACAAAAAAATAAAAATAAAAAAAAAGACCAGCGAAGTCAATTCCGTGTTTATGGTAAACATAAAAGTAAGTGACCTCGTATAATTTGTAATCTATCAAACGCTTGCGTTGTTAACAAGTAAATATAATTTTGTACTAAAGCACAAATTTAAGGGCGACCCATAATAATAAAAAATATGTAAAAATATATAATAAAAAAAAAAGTACATTAACGTAAGGAAAAATAAAAAAGCTTTAGGAAAATAAGAAAAAAAAAAACACTCGGACATAAGAAAAAAAAGTAGATACAGTCAGACCTCGATATAAGGTCACCCGCATAAAAGGTCACCCCGCATATAAGGTCACTTTTCTAAAGTCCCGGCTAACTGAATTGAAATGCGTATGAATCGGTTATAAGGTCAACCCGCTTATAAGGTCACTTTCGCGAGGTCCCAAGGGGTGACCTTATATCGAGGTCTGACTGTATACGGATTTGAACCGACAATCTTCAGTATATGAGTCCGAGACCTGAAGCATCAAGCTATAGGTAACAACTAAAATGTGATGAAAACTTGATGAAAAAAGTAAAAATTGTGTGTGTTTTTTAAAATTGTGTGAGATTAAATTACTTTTTTAAAAAAATTAACTGTTGCACTAATAATAAATATTTTAAATTCAAAACATTGTTTTACGAATTTTTGTAGCATTTCAGGCTTTTGTCAAATTTTTTTAAGTTGAAAATACCGAGTACTACATCGTAAACACTCAAAAAATTGACTGTTTTTGAATTTTAATTGAATTAATTGTAGAATATTTTGAAAAATTAAAAACAAGAAAATATAAATCCAAGATGCGTCTCAAGTTCATATTTAAATTTTCAGAATTTTAGGTGCATTGGTAAAAGAAATATACAGGTAAAAGAAATATACTTGATTCACGAAGATATGCAGAAACTTCGGGAGCTCATTCTACATGCAAAAGTAAAGAAAAAAAGTTATATAAACATAGGTCCGGAAATGCTTCGGTATC
>JAFIDM010000004.1:24419514-24439070 GCA_023159025.1 Thereuonema tuberculata | reverse complement strand
AAATAAATAAATAAATAAATAAATAAATAAATAAATAAATAAATAAAGAATGATTGGCAAGGATTTCCGGAAGAATCATTTCCTTTTGTATGACCAATTCTTTATTTCCTGTTTTCTTTCTTTCTTTTTTATTTGTTTTTATTATTGCATTACTTCTTATTATTGCATTACGTAATGTTTTTTTTTGTTTATCCTACAGAATAACTTAAAGGTCTTTTCGTATCTGCATAAAAACGCTGTACTTAAAAAAAAACAAAAACAAAAATAAATATTATAAATATTGTAAATAAATTTTATAATATTGTAATGGTGTTTGTGGCAGAGTCTTGTAGGAGCGAAGAAGCAACAAGTCAAGTTTGGAGCTGAACTGAATTAATTTATTAAACAGAAAACAGAAACATTTATAGATTTCATTGGAAGATTAATTAAAAACACACATAGTGATTGGACAGGAACTTAATGAACTTAAATTAATTAACTAATGAAATGGGCTGTAACGGAAAAGAATTTAAAAATAAACAGAACAGCAATAATTAGGAAATAGAAAACGAATGATTTAAAATAAATAACGGTAAAGATCAAAATGAATAAAATGCAGATAAATATAAATACAGGTAGGCCTAACCCCCGTTGATTGCGATCTCGGCGAGTGCGAATTCGTTATATAGTGCGATCTTTTGTTTTTAACTGTCAATTAATTGTTAAATAAAACATTATTACGATGAAGTAAATATATTTGTTACTTACATTAATTAATGTAGTTTATATATAATTACGATTTTTCATAATATCGACAAATTTTACGTAAAAAACGTAGACAGCAAGGAACACTAGATTCATTTTTGCAACGCGGAACAAAGTGATTAAATAATATTTTTTTCAGTTTCTTTTCAATTTTATATTATTTTGATGCTACATAAACATTTATTTTCATATTAATAATGTTTATTTTATCAATAAAGTGGTTTTTCATACTCTAAAATGATTTTTTTTTTTAAATCCCCCGTTGATTGCGAAATTTCGCTCATTGCGACCTTCTATGGAACGTATCCTTCGCAATCAACGGGGTTACTTGTAAATGATTTCTAAAAATATCTTCATATAAACTATTACAATATTGACATACGAAAGAATATTTATAAGAACTTATAACATCTAAAAATTCTCGTAAAAAAGAAATACGTATTTCATCCACCGTTAGTTTTAAAATTAATGTTTTAATTTATTTATTATTTAATCAGAGATTATGATAAATCAAAATCTTTTTAACCTTAAAAGCTGAAGTGATGACTAGAACTTTTTAGTGGACTTACATTAGGGGTCGTCCATTAATCACGTGATGTTTTTCAGCAACTTTTTAACTCCCCCCCCCCTCCACCTGGTGATACGTGGTGAGGTTTTAGACTACCCCCCACCCCCCTACCCAAAATCACGTGTATTTTTTTGATACAAAGTATCTTAAAAATTTTCAGAATATTATCTTTAAATACAGGTATAATCTAAATATAATTTAATTCTGGAAAATAAAGGGAAATCGTTGCCTGGCAACGGCAAGTCAAGGTCACGCGCCGCTTTTCGGTTTAGAAATCGCGCGTTCAACGAAAAAATAAATACACGTGATATCCCACTACACCCACCCTCCCCCCTTGTGATAATTCGTGATTTTTTTTTCCGAACCCCCTCCCCCCCTTTCGAGCCTCACGTGATTAATGGACGATCCCTTAGGTGAACTCACAAGCGAAGAAGTGTGACGTCAAAAACCGATGATGGAAAATGTCTACGATTCAAAGCAACTAAGCCAAGCCAAGAAAGGAGGAGATGTTGGTTAATCGATTGTTCATACTAACCTTCTGAGCGCCATCTATTTAACAACGCTTTATTTATATTACTTATATGATTATTACAAATGAATTATGAATAATAACATATTTAGATGTTACATTCTTCCAGTTTTTTTTTTAGTTTTTTTTTATTACAATGTAAATCTGTATACAATGGAAAACACTTGCCAACAATTCTAATATGTACTGCAAGGAGTAATTGATCGACTTTGTCATGCCTGCTTTATTAAGACACGACAAAGTCGATCAACTACTTCTTAATAAAGTCGACATTTACTTGTGGCAATCTGAAGTCTTTTTGATTTATAACGAAGAGGTCACCATCTGTTTCTTGTCATGATGGAAGAATTATGGACATTTCAAAGATGATGTCCGTCACGTGACATGTTCAGCCCTGCTTTGAAGCTAAATAAAGGCCTACATATTTTTCTTTTTCTTTTAGTAAATACTTCATCAAAAAAGTTTTATAAATTTTTAGTTTTAGGTTTTCTAGCCTCATTGATTCAATCTTAGTTCTTCACTTCAGACCACTATTTCCGTCATTTTCTTATTAAAATAGAAAAAAAAAAGTTTACAAAAATTCCCAAAATTTAAAACAAATAAAAGTTATTAATATTTTTATCTTTTTCTAATTTGCTCAAATATTATTAATAATTATCATTTTCTTTCAAACTTATCAAAACCTTTGGTGGTAAGTCAATTTCTTTTTGTTTTATTTGTAGAATTGCTTTATCAGTTGGTAATCCATTATAAAAGCCGTCGTAGTTTGTGTAACAGTTATCACACCTTCCCTTTGCCAATCACGTGCTCGCTTGTCAACTAAACCTAATTCCTCTTAGCAGCTGAGTAATTTATACAAAGATAGAACGACACAGATGGATTGGCCATTGTCTTCTACCACTTGGCAGGGATTCAGTGGGAAATGATGAAAAAATACATTTCGTTTCGCGGAAAACTTCGCAGGAATGTTACAACGAATTAACTTACAACGGAGATAGCATTCGTTGGTTTAAGCGTCGTAAATGTTGTGTTTCCGTTTTTATTAAGCAGTTAATATTATTCTACTTTTCTTTGTTTTGAATTCCTTAGTGAAATTTGAGTTTGCTTTAACGGCAATCGTACAATAGAAAATTTTATATATCTTTTAAAACAGCTAGAAGGTGGAAGGATATATAATGTCATATAAATAACTCTGCTGCAAAAAGAAAACGAAATGATCTATTATCCCCGCGCTCAAAGGTGAACCTCCCAAAATGCAACGCAGATTATAGATTGACCTTTCCTGGCTTTTCGTTAACATTCAAATGGAAGAGAAAATGGCGGTCGCTGGAAATCAGTCAACATTTCGACGACTTATTGAACGCAAGTAAAGGCAGCGGGCAGCAACGATGTCACTTCGTTCAAGCAAAACAGATCGGTGATTGACTTTTTGGAAAGGAAATCCAAATTTCCTCAGAATCACACGCATACTTGTTGACTGACCTGTAAATTGAATACGTTTCCTTGCTTCGGCGACAATCGTCCTCACTGTCGGCAATTCCTTCTTGATATGCATATCAGCAACAATTTGACGAATGACGTAACAATCAAAATCGTCAGGCAAACTCTTTGGAGCCAAACGAGGCATTTTTCTCCCTGGAAATGTTGACTGATTTCAAGCGACCGCCATTTTCTCTTCCATTTGAATGTTAACGAAAAGCCAGGAAAGGTCAATCTATAATCTGCGTTGCATTCTGGGAGGTTCATCTTTGAGCGCGGGGATAATAAACACATTTTTTTCTTTGTTACCCTCCATTCTCCAAAAACTATGTGAAAGCTAGATTGATATATATTATTATTAATTATTATTATTAATAATTATTATTATTATTATTATTATATAGCTTCCGGTTTTGTTTTGTTTTTTTTTTTTTTTAAAGTAGTAGTTTTGCGGAAACAGCAGGTCCATGAGCGATCTCCGATCCCATGAGATTATCTTTATTCTAGGAATAGCTACTGTGGTGGTTTCTCGTTGCCTTCCACAGGAAGCCATTATGGCCTGGCTTCAGACTCGAAGAGAAAGTGAAGAAGAGGCTGACAAAGGCAGAAAAGGAAATTGAAACAACCAAGCCGCTGCCGGGATTTGAACCAACACAACTGCCGAGTGGGAGACTGCAGCCTAGACCATTTGGCTATACCGAAACGGCATCTTCCAACTAAAGAAAGAATTGGAATGATTTTGGAGGTTAGGTAACGAGCTTGGAACTCGCAGCTCATAGGAACGAAATTGGGATAGAAACACAAGAAAAGGAAACTTTACGCAGATTCATCACATTATTGTAACGTATCAGGATTTTAATTTTAATCCTTCCTTACCTACAAGGAAACATCCACGATTTTATTTCGAGAGTATTTCCTTGAATAAAAATTTGCTTTTCTGTTTTGTAAAAGTTTTTTAAAATTCCTCTAAACGTTAAGAAGAATAGAAAAAGTAAGAAAGTTCCAAAAAGAACATATTTACCGTTTTTATCATCAACAACTTTAATTACGACTTGTAGGGAGGCGTTCAATTTTAATTTTTGAACATCAATATCTTTCAGAAAACGCTTCATTTCTTACAAGATTTACCGCCTTACGAATTTCAGATATCTACCTGCAATGAGATCTTCTCAATTTCAAGATTTCTTGTCGCCACGATGAATTTTCGAGAATCGCTGGGGCCTATATCTCCAGCAGCCTGCATGGCTCGATCCTTTAACTTGATTTTAAATTTAACTGACAGCTGAAATGAGGTGATTGCATTTCTAACATTTAAGCTAATAGCGAAAATCCAATGAAAACAATGCCAAATATCTAGAACATGGGGGGGGGGGGCGTTGACCCCTCAAAATACTCTACCTACTTTGTTTGGGTCTCTGAACACAATGGTGAAGTCCGTTGATCGATCCGACCTTCCGTTCGGGAGTTGTTAGGAGTGGACAAACACGGATGGACGGACAGGACAAACGCAGTAGCTACCGATTTTGGTCGCTATCACAATAGCTCCCAAATGGGTAGCTAAAAATCACAATTTAAAGCAAATATGACATTAAACGAAAATTTTTCTTCAAATTCTTTTCTTTATTCACAATATTTCGTTTTCCTCAATAGAAAACTTCTTCAGGTCAAATTGAGGACAAAAAACTTTCCTCTTCCTCTAGAATTCGTTATTATACATTCAAAAATTAATAATACTTCCCGTACAACAATATATGGACTTTTCGTCCGTGTTTACAATTCAATACAACACGTTTCAACAATATAGATAAACACGGACATTATCTGTATTGCATTTTTAGGAAGAATTTTCATTGTATATCACGATTGAATAAGGTTTATAGTTTTGGAAACAAATATGATATGTTTCAAGAAGATTCGTCACCGGTTCAAATGTTAGTAAGGATGGAGATACAGTCTGGCCAATCTTTCAAACCGTCCTTCTTGGTGAAATCAGGCTGCAAAATTGAAAGTAAACAATTCCTTAAATAGAGCCTAGAGAAAGAAAAAAAAAAACCAAAACAGAAAAGGCAAGTCTGATTTTCAGCACTCACAAATTTACCAGGATATATACAGAACATTCCAGATACAAGTAATGACAATTTAAATCATACTACCGGAATTATTCGGATTATCCAAAAACATTACGTTTTCAAATTGGTAAAATTGAGTCCCTCATTTTGAAGGAATTTGACCTGCGAATGAACGGTTTTTCTTTTGTATTAATAACGCATTGTAAGTCATTATTGGTGAGCGCCAACAAGTGCGAAAACAGCTATTTTAGAGAGCGTCGGGTTTTTTTTTATCAGGAGCGTTGTAAGTTCGTTGCGTGCTAAGTACATAAGCAGCCAAGTAATTGTATTCTATTTGTGTCTTGTATTTGTGTTTGTTTTTCCTTTCCGATGACGAGTCAAAGATCTTCGCCTTCGTTAAGTCTTTGGCACCATAAGACAATCGCCATCTTGGATTTTTGACTTAAGTTATTGACGAGACTAAGTAAAACTTCGTGTTTTAAAGAATTAAAATGAATTCAGAAAAAAAAATAATGAACAATTTCAGTTTATTTCCATTTTTTCTTTTTTTTTTTTTTTAATATTTCCTAAATTTTAAGTAACGTTGTTTCAGCGTTAAGTATTGGGATTCGTATTTTTTTTTCAGATTTCTCGTCAATAATAATATATCGTAATATTATATTAATATTAATTCGTTTTACAAAATGAATAATATTTAAAATATAATAAGATAATAACAAAATTAAGAATTCTAATTACAAATAAATACATTTAATGATGTTATAGCAGCTTATAATAATAGAAAAAAAAAAAAATAATCGCTTACTTTAGTTATTTTTAGAGACACATTTGGGAGCTATCAAATGTGATAGCGGCCAAAATCTGTTGCTATTGCGTTTGTCTTGTCCGTCCTTCCGTCCGTGTCTGTCCACCCCAACAACTCTCGAACGGAAGGTCGGATCGACAAACGGATTTCACCATCGTATTCAGAGGTCCAAACGCCGTAGGAATAGAGTATTTTTAGAGGTCCAATGCCCTCCCCTGTTCGAGATATTTGGTGTTGTTGTCATCGTCCCCCCCCCCCCCTAAAACTCCCGAACGAAAGGTCAGATCGACAAACGGACTTCACTATCCAGAGGCCCAAACAACACAGGAATAGAATTTTTCATTTCTTTTTCTTCTTATTTTCGTAACTTTTTTTTTTATTTTTTTTTTATTTTTCCTTACATTAATGTACTTTCTTTTTTTTTTTATTAATTTTTTTTTTTTTTTATTATAATCGGTCGCCCTAAAATATATGCTTTACCATAAAATTATATTCAGTTGTTTTCCAATATTTTCTTAAAACAATAAATTCTTATTATTAAAGAAAAATTCATTTTTGGAAGTAAGCATTTCTTGAAAAAAAATATTTCGCGCCATACAGTTTCAGTACCAATGATACAGGCAGTTGGATTGGCCTGGAGGAGAATTTCAGAATTTTAAAATTTCAGATTTGGAAATCGTGGAATGATGTAAATTTAAGACACTTCCATTCGGTGTTGTTCCTCAATTATTTCAATTTTAAGCATTCAGTGTTGGAAGACCAGAAATAACGTTATAATATTAATAATTCATTTAGTGTTTTGCTCCAGGAATATTTACACCGTCAAAACACAAATCGATGACGCAGTTAGTTTTCAAAATTCAGAGGAAGTGGTATGTTATTACTTCCCCTCAGCAGAAGATGGACCGCACTGGCAGGGAAACTGCTATTAATAGATTTGCGTGCAGAAATATTGCTACAAATAAACCAAACCGAACAAAAATAAACATTGAATATAAACACCAAAGAAAGATGAATTGCAGTCACTTAAAATACTTAAGGATTAAAAAGTATTTTGATTAGAGAAAAAGTTCGACAAAACGTAAACATATCCGTAGATTATATGGAGGAGAATCACGATTTGTTTCTGCAAAGCTCAAATTCACTTCATTTTTTGTCTGAAGAATTTTAATTAAATCAAAATTAAATCAAATATTTAATTCTCTATCTTAGTATTTAAATGAAATTTTAAATTTTGATATTGTTTAATCAATTTTCACAAAAAGGAATGAAGAGACGTAAACAGAGATCGTATGGGAAGTACTGTATATTCGCCAAATTGTCATTTAATTGTTTCGATTGAAACTTTCTAGAAAAACAAATACAATTGCACTTTTCCATTTGGAAAGAGGTGAAATCGGGAATTTTCAACTTTACTGTAGTCCGTTTATTAAATTTGTGAAGACACGTGACAACTCCATATTTGGTAAACGATTGAGCATTAGTTATTCCTTGTACTTCCGTTTTGAACATGGCGGCTATTGAACACACACCGTTGTTCGTTTGTTCCAACAAAACTTTGACAGGTCAATCGAGAGGAATCATTTGGAATGTTATTCTTTATTTCAAGTTGTCTATCTATCGTATAACGTTTGAAGCATTTCATCTCATTCAGTGTTCACAAGGAAACCGAAGCCTCGCTTAGCCTCTCTCTCGCTTACCACTAAGATTCTCTCATGTTCTTAATATTATTTGATTTTTTTTTAATATGTATTTCCATCCTATCATTGGCATCAATCAATATGTCTCTTTCTTCGGAAAGTCTAGATTTAAATAATATTTTTTTGATTTCGATAAGAGAGATTTATTTATATAATCCTTTTTGTATCCTTAGTATAGAGGAATGTTTTTTATTTTTTTTATCGTTAGTTATTTTGAGTTTCTCTTAAGTTCAGTAAGTTTTAGTACATTTTACTCCTTATTTCTTATGATTACTTGATGTTTTATCAAATATGAGCGGAATTGTTTTAAAAAGATACTGGAAATGTAGATCTATTACAGTTATCTCCATACATTGGGTTTTGATAGCAAACATTGTTGCTTGTTTGACTCTGTTTACAATATAAACATTTATTATTTTATTTAGCATTTCATTAATGTGACAATGCTTTTATTTTCATTCTTTTCATACTTGTTTAATCAAGAGTAATTGAGAAATAAAAGACTGTTGTAGCCCAACTACATTCCGTGAATACGGCAGACAACAATGATCAAATTTATTATTGGAGGTTTGTCATCAAAGTTTACAGAACAGTTATAAGTATTTCATAGGTGTAGTTATTTATCGGTGAGGTTTGTTATTTTTTTTTTTCTTCCCCCCCCCCCTCCTTTGGATCTTAGCCCTGCATAGGAGACTTTATCTCCATTGTTTATATCCATTAAGCTCATCAAATCAAAATATCGGTGTGTATTACTATTTACATATACATAAGTTGGTCAAACACGTGTAGCATATTGTACGTTTGCTAACAACTAAAAACATTTTGTATGCTCCAATAATACGAATATACAGAATCTGATCAAAAATACAACGTAAGATAACCAAATTAAAGAATCAAACAATCTCAATGAAGTGCATTCTTAATCCCTAGTGCATTCCTAATAAGAAGGCAGGTCTCACAATGTTGATTCTTGCTGTTGTTGATTGTTTCTAGGACCTCAGTAGAAAGCAAAGACCGTTATTCTTTTAAAAGCTCTTCTAAACCTCTCCAGATCTTGGGAAGGATGGCTGATCGGGAGGCATAGCTGGACTATCTAAAAGTATAGTAGTCTTCTCTCGAAGATATTAATCTACCAGCCTAGCTCTTGTGGACATACATTATTTTCTTGTTGGAGAAATGTAGTGCCTTGTGCATTTGTTTAATTGCAAATGTAAGGGTCAAGGACATCATCCCTAGTTCGTCTAGCAATCATGTTTCTCTTGCGATACCACCTCAAGAGATACCACCGAAAATAATCACGCTATCTCCGTTGTAAGTGTTCTTTCACGGATGTTACAGAAATGAAGTGTCCCTCGTTCTCTCCAGATCAAGCCTCTCCTGAAATCGCACTGCAAAAAAAAAAAAAAAATCTGGACTCGTCTGTGAACAGTGCTATTAGTCCAAATGATATATTGCAATAAGCCTACTATATTGACACTTTAAAATTAATATGGATAAAAATATTAATAAATATGGCTACGTACGTTTCTGAATTCCTTATTAAATTCCATTATCAAGCCATTATTAAAAACCCTGGATCCCCCAAAATTTCATTGTCCCAAAGGGACAATATCTTTTGATGCATTTCAAACATTACCTCCTCTGAATAATCAGAGTGGTGGTTGCCTAGCAAATAACCTGTGTCAAGCCTTTGCGCACAGTGGACACAGATAGTGCTCCCGGAGCTGCAGCAATGGCAGAATGCAAAGGGTAGTCAACAGAGGGAATCGGGAAAGACCGTTTCGTCCTTATTGGGAACTCATCAGCCCGATCCATCGTCCTTCATGACAAACCCAGAAAGGCGTGAAAAAGAAATGGGAATCACTTCCACATAATCGATATCTGTCATTTGAAATTGAACATTTCTCTAGAATGATTCTGGAAAAGAAAAAAAAAAAACATAGAAAACATTGGAAACAATTAACTTTCAATTACCACAAATAATGATAACGTTAATCTATTGGTTTGCGCAGGCTTTGATGTGAAATTTAAAAATTAATTGCATTTTGGCGATTTAAGAATTTTACAATTTAAATAATTGTCAACAAATGGAAGAACTGAAGGTACATTATTTGTCTAACACTTTACAAACAGAAAAACTTCTTTTTTTTTTTTTTTTTTCCAGACTTCAAAAAAATTAAGTAAAGGAAATTAGGCCTCTTGTTTTTGCAGGGTCTTTTTCTTTATTGGGAAAAAAAGTTGAGAGATAAATAAGAATTTGATTAAAAAACTTAGGGTAAACAGACCCCAATTTTACGAATCATATTTAGATTGTTTTTTCGTTCTTTGTCTTCCATGTTTTTTCCTGAATGATGAAACAGCAAATTGAACAATCAGAAAAAACAGTTTAAGAACTAATTAGAGCGAAAATAATTGTCTTGATAATTTCTTTATCGTTTTCTTAGAATTAACAACAGAAGTAGATCGGTTCTAAATCGATCTTCAGTTTCTCAGAATTGTTTTCTTGGCATCCAGTTTTATGTTCCTGATTCCAAGCGTCTCTCCTAATGGAACCACCTCTTTTCTTTTGTAATACGTTTCTATGAATAAAAATGAAAATTCATATTTGTTTTCTTTTTAGGAAAAAGTAAAACATCTTATGAGTGTTTTAGAAAGATTACGTTAGGCTTACAAACCGTTCCAAAAATAGCTAATAAATATACAAAAAGAAAAAAAAATTGTCCCCGATTTTATTAAAACGAAAAATTTATGGCAGCCATTGTCTTCCTCAGTTGCGATTACAAACTAAACGAGAACCCGCACTGACAATTCCTCAGTATTTTTACCGAGGAAAGGTAGCTAAAGAAGAAATTGAGTGCAGCATTATTTTACACGTTTAACGTAAGGAATACAGGTGTACCTCGACTTACGACGAGGTTATATTCCGACCACTAAGGTCGTAAATCGATTTTATTTCAAGTGGAAAAATATGTATGAGAAGCCAGATAATATAGTAATCATACATATGTGAAATAACTTTTGTAGATAATATGAATATGCAAAATTACGCAAATATATAATTGTTACTAAAAATACTATATACTATAGTATACAGTATATATCACGTTTAAATAATCATTACAATAATGACAATTAAAAAAAAAACAATATATTTTTGCAGTTAAGAGATACTGTTACCAGTAATATATAATAATAATAATATATTTTATATATATATATAAAGAGAGAGAGAGAGAGTTATTTGTTATTGCTACGCCTATATCGTAACCGCTAATGATCGTACTTTGAGGTAAACCTGCACTGAAAATAAAGCAAATATAAAGTTAATTGAGGATTAACGTATTCTAAATTCATTGTAGTGACACTTTACATAATGGAAATCCATGTTAATCAGGTGTAATTCATAACAATACACGAATGAAGGAAAGCTTGCGATATTGACATTAGCAAAAGAGCCAGTCAGTGGAATGACGAGTACCGCTTTAGTATCACGTGGGCTGCTCGTGTATTGTTCTCGTGCCAAACGTCAACGATTCTGGCAATGGTAGCGAGAATTAAGAAACTGGACAATAACAAATACCATCAGTCATCTATTAATGACCGTTTTGTTCGTATTTAGATCGTATTTTGTTAATGTATTGTCTTTCATTCAATTGGTTGGACATTTATAGACTGTATAAAAATATTGGCAGCGTCTATTTTGACGCACTCAATCATTAGAATCCCTAAACTTCGCCATTCCCTGTAGTGTTTATAACGTTTAAAAAAGTTCATGCGTTTGATACTATTTCAGAAGAAACAGTTTTTTGTTTTTGTTTCTATATTATCTTGAAAGTACTTTTAAAATTTTGTTTAGTTTTTCTGTCTCAAAATATTAATAAAATTAATTAATAAATATTAATAACACAATGACAATCAAATTTAGTCTTTATATTGTAATGCAGTGTATTATTATAAATAAAGATAAACAGAAACAGTGCAATTGGAAAAAATATTGAACGTGCACCGATAAATCATTAAACAAGAAAATCAGTAATACACAGAAAGTAAATTTTCGCACGCTGACCCATCATCGAGGGGAATCCGGGACAGCTGTTTCATCCTTATTAGGAATTTATGCACTAATGATTTTGCTATTTAATGATTTATCTTTGCACGTTAAGTATTTTTTTCTAATCGCACAATTGACTTCTTGCATTGTTTCATTTTATATTTAGGCCTAAACTCCTTTTAGCCTTTCAGTGAATAATTTATTATGACGTCTAATGACACTGTCTAAAAGCATTAATTATCTTGTTTTTACTTAAAAACCGAACGAACTTTTTGGCCAACTCAATACAATTAAAAAGCAAAAAGAATATGGAAAAAATTACAGTTTAATTAAAAAGAAAATATATTTTTTCTTTTAATTAAAGTTTAAAAAGTAAAATTTTAATTATTTACAAAATACACATCAAGTGCGCTGGAGTGCGTCATCATTTATTATTATACATACATATACAGGGTGGAAATTAATACGGTAACAAACTTCTATGGCATAGAGGGTTGTGAAAATGAGATACCTTCTGAGATAAGAAACATGGGTCAGTTATTTTACAGAAATACATATATATTAAGATTCCATTCTTTTTTTATTTTAAGCAATCACCTGCTGTCTAGTTTTTTTTTTTTCACTTAACGAGCAGTTAAGTTGAAATTCTGCTTTACAGTTTCAGCAAATGACTTCTTGTTTTGTATTAATCTTAATGACTTACATCAAATTTCCAGCACCTATAATGCAGGAGTAATTAAGTAATTACACCTAATAGGACTGGTTAATATTAAAAAAAACAAAAAACAAATCCTGCTGATGATGATAAGCCTGATCCCCGTCGATGATGGCTCAGTGTGAGGAAAGTTATTTTCTGTCCACCAATGAATTTCTTGTTGTAATAAATATTATATATAATTAAAAAGAGTGTAAATTATAATTATAATTACAAAGATATAAAATTGTATATAATTTTATCTGAACATAGTATTTATACAATAAAAAATGAATGTAATACGTTTATAATAGGTTTTAACTTCTTTCAGTGACGTCTACGGCGCCATTAAGGTCATGTTAGTTCAGTTCGTTTGTTTGTTTATTTCTATTCCAACGAGAAAAACAGTTTTACGATATTTGCACGGTCTATTGTGAATGGATAACAGCCTCGAGACGGAATTGTTTTTCCACTCCTTTATTTGCATATTTTCATTTTTAATGACTATTTTTATATTCTTTGAGTCGTTAGTGTTTTGAACTACTGTTTTTCTCAACTATTTTGAATAGTACATAAAGATATTGACGTTGAGAACAAGAAGCTAATAAATCATTGAATTCTTTCCATGTTGTTCTTGGGGAATTTCCATCGGATCACTCAGTCTGTGTGTGCGTGCATTTCCTTAAAATTTTCGAACCGTTGAATGAATCATCTTGAAACTTAATATGCCTATTCGAGGACTAAGGACGAACCAACTTTTATATTTGAAGTCTTTTACAGATGGATCTTTGTTGAGAAATTAGCACCAGAAGGCGACAAAATCCCCATAGAAACCTATTGGAATATAAACAATGGGTTCTAATTCTATTAATATTTCATTGTCTTAACAATGGGAATTAATCCTTTTAGTTAATCCATTGCTTTTCTATTCACGACTTCAAAAAAAAAAAAAAAAAAAAAAAAAAGTAAACAAACAAAATATAAAACTAAATTTAATCTTAATGTATAAAAATGAATGTATCTTTGTTTGTTTGTCTCGTATGCGTTCCTATACCATTCATCAGATTGCGATGAAACTTTGGTGAGTTGTTGTGCGCACGAAGGTTTCTGAATTAGTAGAACCATTTTACAATATCTGGTGCGCGAGTCGTTGCAACAAATGAGTGTATTTCCGGTTTCAACGTTTGCAGTTTCCGGTGCGACTCGCATTTGCAATGACCATCAACAAAGCACAGGGACAAACAAGTGTGTGGACTACATTTGGAAAATCCATGCTTCGAACATGGATAGCTGTATGTGGCCTGCTCACGCGTCAGAAAACCTTCTGATTTATTCGGAAAACAAAAAATATTGTGTATCCAAAAGCACTCAATGAACAGAATTAAAACACAAACACTTTCTTTCTTTGAGTGGCATTGCAATGCATGCCGGGTACAGCTAGTTTTAAATAAATTTAAAGTAAGTAGATTTTATGAATTTATTTTCTTTGAACTATATTCCGTCCCTTTTGATGTTTTGTTTTCCTCAATATCTTCAGTTGTGGAATTTTATTCTTCTCTCAGTTAAGCTGTTTCTCTTTTGAACCTGTATTCAGTTTCTTTTATATCTCTCGTATTTCTTCAGCCAAGGTTAAGCAAACAATCCTCATTTGACCTTCAGGTTCTTATGAATTGCTGGCATTTCAAAATTAGACGTAAATACCGTAATATGTGATAACTTCTAAATATTACGTGATTGTGATGACATTGAAAATTAAGTTGTTGTTGACGTCATCACAGGCAAATAGCTGTGCATTTCATATTAATTTTTTTTTCTGAAATTTCTTTATTTTCAATCAAAAGAAACATTAAGATATTGTAAATAAACATGATTGGCATCTTTTATTAATTTGTTACCAAAGAAAACCCCGTAATTTTTAAAGGTGAAAAGTTGTTTAATTTAATTTAGCTAAGTTTATATTTGAATTTTAAATTGATTAATTTTTAAATCCTAATTGTAAGCTAACGGTTTCTGTTTTTTTTTTAGTTAAAAACATGTAGTTATGGCATGTTTAGTATTTGGAATGAGAGGGGGCTCTGTTATGTCAACCGAAAAAAAAAAATATGGATCTTTTTTCGGATTATGCTACATATACTCTCGTGCCTTTTTTGGCAGAAATTTAATCTCATAAAATAACGTTAAATAATGTATAGTTAAATAATGAAAATTATATAAATCTATTGTAAAAAAAAAGATCGTGGAATTATTGCGAGAATTATACAATACAGTTTTAAAAACATAGGTCATCGCACTTACTTCTTCTTTATCAAATTAATTGGAGAACTGATTGTGGTAAAAATCCTCAATTTTGGGTAATATTTTTCTTTGCACCAACAGAATATGTTAATTTTCCTTCCAATTTGAGTAAGAGGTATTTGTCCTAGATTGAGACCTATTACTGTTCTTGTTTTTATTTTTAACGCGCTACTGCTACTCCGTTGCTTTTGAGCGGTTATTACTACGTTGCATTGTTCACGTACTCCGTGTTGCCCCTGTGACCGAACGTGCATTTAGACACGTATCCAGAACGTTTTAAGGTCACACCAGACGTGACTCAACCCCCAACGAAATCGAATTCTGGGGGGAAACTGACATTGAACTTGGATGGGAATCAAAAAATCCAATTCAAGATGAAAAAAAAAAAAAAAAAAATCATTTGTTTTCATTGACTCATTCAAATCATTTAAAAATTATATTTTCATTATTTACATATTAATTTAGAATGCAGTTATAATAAAATAGTATGCATTTATCTTAATAACAAAGCCAAGATGATAAATAAATAATCAACTGAATTTTCTTTTTCTGCATGGGATTATTTATTTAATTATTTGTTTATTTATTTATTCATTTTTATTGAAAAGAACCCAAAAAAACAGATATTTAAGAATTAGTCTAATTAATATAATCGTATGTAAATATAAATTAAGCATTAGGTTTAGCATATCAATGAAATAAATAATAAAATAAAAATAATACATTTATTTGAATTATATCTTCTTCACCTTACATTTTATTTATTTATTTATTTTATTTTATGGTTCAGTTTTTGAATCAGCAATAATTCAAAACAGATGAATTGGGGATTACATTGTAATCGCAGAATTTCTCATATTTTCCTTCAAATTAACAATTATGATTTTACACTGAAATGCATTTATTTATTTATTTATTTATTTATTTTACAATACTGTAGACCAACATCGGAGGTTCTGTTGTGAAATTTTAGTATTGGATGCATTTTTCTTTGTACACTTTTCAGGTTCGACCTCATAAGACATTTTATATTTTCAATGGGGAAGCATGTGTTTGACATTGTAGTCATTCTTGTATTTCATTATGGCGCTCTTAAATCACATTTTTTGTGGCTAAAATAAAAGCTCATTTTGATTGAAAAACATTTCAATGTCACTTAACATTTAAAAAATTTTGAAAGATTTCAGAAAACAAGTACATATATTATGGAGCATATGTCGATCAAATATTTTTATTTCATTTATTAATGCACCAATAGAAAAAAAAAATAGTTAAATGGGGTTAAACTTTTTTATTTATATACCTTTCCAGCAATGTAAGTATTTTAGTCTTACTTAATAATCTTATATTACTTTTTTATAAAACAATTACTAAATTCATTTTTTCCCCCAAAATCTATGTGAAAGAACCATTAATAAGAATTATAAATCTCTAAACTTTTTTATGCTTCCTTGATCAGGAACTGTGTTTGTGTCGCGAAAGAAATCAGCTTAATTCTTCCTAAGAACTCTTATCCCAAGTGCTATCTAGAGAAGTTCATCATATGTAGAAAGAAAAAATATTTCGCCTTTCTTTAAGTAAAATCATACGACGAATAATGTAGGTCACCAGCAGCGAATTCAACTCAAAATTACATATTACGAGTACCTTTACAAACACACATATTCACATGTATGAATATATACAAAATAATGAATAATAATAATAATAATTTAATAAGTGTTCCACTCATAATTGAGTACTACACAATAAAAAGAAACAAGAACATACAAAGTACAGAAAAGATCTTAATTTAAATGAAAAGAGTGAGATTTATGAATTTGAAATTAAAGATCACATAATACAGATCTCATTTAAACATCGTTGGGCGATTTAGTTTATATAAAAAGTTCATAAAAGGTTGATATGCCTTTCCTTGAATTAAAAGTGATAATCTGCAAGGCCAAAGAATTTTCAGATAATTTAAGTTTAAAATGAGTTCAAATCTAGCTTTATCATATTTACTACAAGCATAAATTATATGGTTAACAGTTTCTGTTTCTCCGGATTCACATTCACTAAAGGCTGTATTTGTAACATTCCAGGCTGCTAGGCGGGCTCTGAAGTTACCATGGCCCGTAAGGTATTGAAGGAAAAAGACAATAACAATATAGATAATCACAATGGAAAAATAATGCTATTAGGCCGGAATATATTGAAATTTATATTTTCACGTGAAAACAACGAAAAAAAAATAAATAAACAAAATAAGATTAAGAAGCATTAGTACACATTATTAAGAAGCTGATAATGAAGCCTTTATATTTAGATTAAAATCTCCTAGATGGCGTTTTCTTCTTCTTTTTCTTTTGATTAATGGTTGAGTCTTCTTCCTTCCGCCATTATCTCTTAAACCACAGCTGATCGCTTTATAGTGTGCTTTTGTAGCTCCCCCATTAAGGGCAAGTTCCTCTTTCTTTCTGCTTACAGAGTCAGAACGAGAAGATGAAGAATAATTTTTACAGTTGATTTGTGATTTTTACGTGCAGATTTAAATACACTAATAATGCGACCGACTGCACAATTAATTAATTAAAAAATTTATATACATTAAAAATAAAATCAGTTCGGAGACCTACAATAACGATTCTCTTCTTCGCTACCGTTATTACAGGTCCCGCAACTGATTTTATTTTTAATAGGCATTAAATTTTTAATTCAATTAATTGTGCAGTCGTCGCATTATTAGTGTATTTTAGTTATTGAATTATTATTATTGATGGATTACGCGCGCCTTTCAACGCTTACGCTGTAATTGATATTTCCAGCTTCGGTAACATCTTTAATTAGTTATTAATAGTATAGTTGTCTTAAAAATTTATAATAAGCATCGCAGCAAGGGTGGTGTCTACGCAACCGTTGAGAACTCAACATGGCGCTTTTTTTTCTTCCTTTTTTTTTCTTTTTTTTTTTAGCTGTAAAAACGGACCCTGAACCATCCTCCTCGAATCATGTACATAGCCTCATTTTCTACTGTTTTTTTTTTTTTCGTTGGATGGTTGGTTGAGGTGACCTTGCCCTTTCCCATTTTGAATACCTAATTTTTGTTTTTGTTTTCAGATCGGCAGCATAAATTAGGCCTATTATTGTTCCCGAAATAAAATCTATGTGTGACCCTGTCTTAATAGTAGCTAAACTAACTTTGGAGAGTATTTTTTTGTTTGTTTGTTTGTTTTTTTCCTTATCTGCTAACAAGTATCTTTTGTTTTTGTTTTTTTTTTATTTATTTACTATTAATATCAAAAGTAAATAAAAAATAAATTCCTTTTTTTTTTCCATCTTTATTAGTAAGCCTTGTTTCTTATTACTAAATACTCATTTACTTCACTCATTTACGGCAAAAGCTCAAAATATATTCGATTCAAATGAGGCAGAGAACCTCAAAAATAACCTTTAGGACTAAGCACTTGTTCTGTCGACAGGGAAGCCATATGGGAAGGAAGATGATCCTGTAAGATCAGGAAAATACATCCCGTGTCATCCGATATATCCTGGGCTATTTTTTTCCAACGGTTCGTTACTTTTACTATTCAGATAGAAACACCAGTCAACAAACCAGAGGTAATGAATCACGAATGACAAGTTGGAGTCATGTCCAACGTCTGATTCACACGAGTCATTCAACAGATATTAAAGCTCACTTGTTATTACTTATTTAGCAGTTCTTTTCACTGAACAGTATTTAAAGGACAGAAATTCATGAAAAATAAAGCAATAATGTAAAATATCGCTCTTAAAATCTGACCTTTCTGAAATAAAGCGGCGTTTTAAAGAATTAGTCTTGAATTCTACGTTCGATAATTTAAACCAGTGGTGGCCAACATTTTACATTCCAAGCGCCGATTTTCTTACGAATGAGTTAGATGCTCTACATATTTCTTGTACAACTATTCAATTCTTGTGTAAAATATGCTAAATATTTAGCACTTACATTACTATTTAAAAATTATCATAAAATATTCTACTTAGCATTTTTTTTCATGATGAATAGATATTTAAAGATTTATAGTTTGTTTTTATGAGAACTTTTTATAATTCGGTTTTAGTAATAATCAAGTAAGCGTGAATAGGCTTAATTTATGTAATTATTATCATCGCTGTGCAATGCTCCACTTCTAATCATCAAATGCACCACTTTTGGCTCATGTCTCATAGGTTGGCCGTCCCTGATTTGAAACATTAAGACGGATTTTTTTTTTTAAAAATGTGTGTTTTGTTTTGTGTGTTTTCCACTTCAACTCTTTCGTTTCCTATGAATAAGTAAATTTTCGTAAAGCTCTTAAAGATCCAGTTCACCTAATCTGCATTTTACATATTAAGGTAATTTCATTTTACGTTTACATACAATCTAAAAGATTTATCAAATCTACAATTCCGGCTTGCATCTTGCTTAATTTGACGAACATTTACATTCATGTCTGGTCGCAAAAAGAAAATGTAATTTGTCAATCCTTTTTCTTCTTAGAGGGTGTCACGGATGCATGAGTTGGAAGTCAATTTAACCATGGAAGAAAATGTGGAAATTATAATGTGTCTTGTCTGCTTTAGGATTCATTCTAGGCGGAGAAGAATTTTTCTCCGTC
>JAFIDM010000004.1:24393606-24419414 GCA_023159025.1 Thereuonema tuberculata | reverse complement strand
AAGATTTTTACGAACTAAGAAAGGTTTGAAGTGATAGGGTTATGACGTTCCAAAATTCGAATAACCTGGAACTAGGTACACTGGGAGGACGGTGAGTGGATGGGCAAACATAGTTCAAAGATACTTCTACGAGGTTTTCGGGATAGATATAGATTTGTAATGAGATTAGACCTTTTGAGATGTTGCTTTGTTTTTGTACCAACTGGGAAAGTTTCGATGTGATCTCGCAATTGCAATTTCTTTATCATCCACATTAGGACATTTGTTTTTTGTAACCCGAGCGAAGAACGGGTCTTTTTGCTAGTTATTAAATAATTAAAAAAATACCCAGTATTAATATATTTATTTCCACATTATTATTTTTACTCTGATGCAACACAAATTAATGAAGAAATAACTAATTTTACATTTCAATCATGAAATGGTAGCGAGAGAAAATAATAGTTAAATAAAATAAAAATCTAATATAAAGATTTGCTATTGAAAAATGCTTATAGAATAACAAAAATAATAATAATAATAATAATGAAGTTACCCACTTTAAAATTTGCAGATTTCGATAAAGCTTTCGATTTTTTTATAAATGGCGATACCTTTTTATAGGAAGTAAATAATATTTTAATAATAATGTTGTTTGGTATACACCGATCAATATTTATTTAAAAAAAAATCCCTAAGAACTAACTTTTTATTCTAAATTCAAATTCTAGTATTAATATATGATATTCTCCAAATTTTATATGTATATATAATAATTTCAACGCTTATCTATTGAAGGGAAAAATAATATTGAGGTTAAAAAAAAATAAAAAATCTGTTGTATCAATGGTGACTGTTGCGCCATCTGTTGGTCAGAAAAATAACCTCGAACAGTTGATAGTTGTCTTTTCTGCCTCATGGCGGCGCTTTAGTCAGAATTAACCGTAATTGATTTAGCACAGTTGGAGTGCTTCAGTAACAGTGACTCATTTTATTTTAAGTCAATAAATTTTCCTCTATATATAAGTTACATGTAACAAGTCTCGGATTAGTGAAGGAAGAATTTAAATAAATATTTTTAAATCAATTTCATGCATTTTTTAAATAATAGGAATGAATAATATTGATAAGCATGGAAATGAATAATATTGATAAGCATGTATCATAATTACCTCAACGAGATGGATTCATATTCTCATGATTGTAATTTCCTCATCACACTTAAATACTAAAAAAAAATACAATAATTACGGTTTTATAATTACTTATATGGTTAAGGCTCATGTATACTAGACTTCAGCTACATACTTCTTGAAATTGGATTTAATAATAATATGAAAACTGGAAGACTGTATTGCCTTCGTTAAATATGTTTTGAAAGAATCCATCAATATATTTTTAGCGACCCATTTGGGAGATATTGTGATAACTACCAAAAATCAGTAGCTATTGCGTTTGTCCTGTCCGTCCGTCCCTAACAACTCCGAACGGAAGGTCGGATCGACAAATGGATTTGGCCATCGTGTTCAGAGGTCCAAACAACGTAGGAATAGGGTATTTTCATGGGTCAACACCACCATGTTAGAGATATGGAGTGCAACATTGATTGGCATTGTTTTTGGATTTCCTCTAATTAGCTTAAATTTCATTTCAGTTGTAAGCAATAACTTGATTGGTAAGTTCTCGGAGTCGTATGCTGAAAGTTGTCAGTTCGAATCCGTATATCTTGTTTTTTTTCTTCTCAATATCCACATGGATTTTTTTTTCTTAGTTTTTATAACCTCTTTTTTTATTTTTGCTTACGTTAATGTACTTCCTTTTTATTATGGGTCGCCTGAAATTTATATTTACTTTTTTATGAAGTGCATTTTCTCAGGTAGTAATAAGACTTTGCTGCCTTGCGTCCAGTTTCTTGTACTAATATTAGCTTACTTAGCATCTTCAATGGATGGATCAGTTCATTGGACTTCATCCAGGAGTTGCCTACGACTATCATGGAGGAGAACTGGCCATAAATATATAAACTATATTTTTAGTCTCTGGTCGTTTGTACCGTCCATCTCCTCCTTCCTAGTAACCTTTGAACCACACGATGGATCTTCTAAACAAATTGGTATGCATATACAAGGACCAGGAACAAACTTTTATTTTTTTTTTATTTAACTGAAATCTTTTATTTTTTTTTAATATTCATTGTCTAAAGCCCCGCGAACACCATGCAATTTTTCAACAATTTAGTCGTCCGATTTTGACGTCACGAGCAGTTTTGAGCCCGTTTATTGATTATATCAGCTCGTGACGTCAAAATCGAACGACTAAATTGCATGGTGTTCGCGGGGCTTAAGACTAAGTCCTTAAGACATTGGGCGTGGCTTAATTCAATTAAAACTGGCATATTTGTGACAGTTTTATAATTTTAATATAAATGTAGGATCTCCCCCCCCCCCCTCATTCGTAAGTTGATAATTTTAATAAATCTTAGTCTCACCCATTGGTGTTGAAGACTTGGTCGAATTGATGTTTATGAATTCATTTGAGGTTGGCGGAATGCTGACACTTCACTTTTATTTCTTATTGTTTATTTTGTTTAATAAGGCTCCATTTTTATTCCCACTTATTATCTTTCTTTTTATTATTCAGATTGAAGAAATTGGAAGAAGTAAGAAATTTGAGGAGGAAATACGGCAAGAACAAGAGGAGAGGAAACAGCTCGAAGAAGAAAGGAAGCAAAGACAGAAAGCGTTTAGAGAAAAAGCAGCCATGTTTGAACATGCAGCTGCATCATAGAAGAAACCCTTCAGAAAATATATAAAATCAGTATTAAAATATATAGATGCATTTATAGATTTATAATATATAACATCCAAAGGGAGGGAGGGTGGAATAAATGTAAATTGGCAGTTTAAGGCACTTGGAAAAAAGGTTTAAACACTCATTCCATTTTGTATCGTCAATTATGTGTCATTTTATAACAAGTAGTGCCAAACTTTTGAGTATTTTTCTTTTACACAATTTTTTAATCTTGAATTTATCCTTCTCCTTATTGAACTGTAAATACATGGTTAGTTTAAAAGTTCAGAATATAAAAAGGGTGTTAACCAACTTTATGCTCTGGTTGCAATGCTTGGTTCGTAAAGTTTTTCTTTTTTTCTCTTGATAGTTTTCCAATGTCACTTGCTTTATTAGCACTTTTCTAAACTATTTTTGGGCGGATGAGGTTTTCTAGTCAAGGCTTTTGGTAAAAAAAAAGATTTAATTTCTAAATTTTCGTAGGCCAGAGCATAATAAATTATGTAAATAGTGATTTTTATAGTATATTTATGATAAAAGAAAAAAATCCAAACAAACTTGTATATCCATGTTTTTAAATGCAATAAAATAAAAGACTTTTTAATTTGGAAAAAAAATATTTTTATTTACAAGTATACAATTAATCAATCACTCCAACTTACAACTGGCACACACTTCAAATAATGTACACATTTTATCTATCATTTAAAAACACTTTTTTTTACTACACTGATTTTTATAAAAATGAATACACAACTCTAGCATAACCTACAAGCTGAAAACTCAAAGATTCTCAATCTTTTGTCTCACACACTAAAACCAAATGTACAATAGACATTCAATGGAATGCTACTTTTGGAATGACATAATGGTGGTTTATAGTACCTCTCGCATTCATCACTGTATCAGAACCCTGATTTATATTTTTCTTTAGGCACCACTTTAACAATTCAACAAAGAACAAACAAAAATTGCTGACATTTTACTTTAGAAGTTTACATGAACCCCTCCCCCCTGTATTCTTCAATTGAGCAAATAATATATAAAAACTAAGAACTTTTTATCACAACAACATAAATAATTATGTACAGTATTTACAAAAAACTGCACCTCTTTCGGGAAGTGAGTTGGTTTAAAATTCTAAAACAGAATTTTCTTGGTCTTCCGCAACAGCTCCGTAAAATTTTGATCTCAAATATAGCTTTTTGGAAAGCTTCTGTTTCATAAGTACTGGAAATTTAGATGTAGTTTTCCATAAAGGAGAAGCTTTTTTTTTCTAAACAAATTAATTTCTCCGAGACATTTTCTTTACATAGCACCGTTTATTAGCCTCGCGTCCAACCACCACGCAATTTTCAAGCCATGTATAAACAGCCAAAACTGTTAAACCTTAATACATTCTTCTGCAACATTTTTAATCCCTCAAACTGCATCGTCGTCAAATAATGCGGCCTCTTCTGTTACTTTAACGGTGTTGGTATACGTTGAAAGTAAATAAACCACAGCTTCATAGGTAGACATCATGATAGCAGTGTTGGGGATTTGCCTCACCAATTGCGTAGCCAATCCTCTATATAATCCTCTGTAACCTTCTTCTCGTAATACTGTGGCCAATGTTTGCCAAAATGTGCGGTACTTATCTCCCTCCTGCCTTAGTCTTGTTCTTGCCACTTCTGAAATAAATACAAAAAAAAAAATCCTATAGTCAGAAGAACCGTAAACAATTTAAATCAATTCAAAACAGAGAAAAGTTGAACACATTTGCAAATTCTTTAAGCATAGGATTAACGAAAATTGTATGGCTTTGCCAGATTTTGGTTATTAATTTTATTTTGATACTGAAAACTATATTCATTTATAAACATCTTTTAACTATCAACATACAGGTGCTAAAGGCAACAAATTGTATAGATCAATATTGTTCCAGTTAAAGACCTTGATGACGTAATACGCTTATAGACTGATGTTTCCATGGAGTAATAGTGACATCTATTGCCCAAATTCAAAACTGAATCTTATAAAGATAATGGAAGCAAACTATTTTCTACAGTTAATAACACTGTAAAAATATATTTGTATTTAATTTATTTTAAATTGGCTTGGCTGTGGAATGCCGATGTAGAATTTCTTCATATTAATTCTTCCATACTTCTTTCCCAGCTCCATGTGAAGAATTAAATGCAAAGATGTTTTGCTTCTGTTTAATTCAATCTTTGACTGAAAGTTCCGAATGAATAATTTCATTGACAGTGGATCTCACAATATATAAGTCAAAGTTGTCCATATCTGCCACTGGTTTTACAAGAAACAGCTTCATATCGTTCCCCGCTCCTGACTTCCTGCAGAAAGACTGTTCGCAGACAATTTTCTTCGCAGTCTAAGCGAACAAATTTGTTGCGATCACAATTCTGAATTTACGTATTTCATCACCGACTCTTGGAATATTGAAAAACGTTCCAAATTAATCATTTAGCTGTGTAATGTCTTCTATCACGTATTGAAAGTAACTCGCTATTGCAGACATCACTTCTATGTTTGACATCATGATTTTCAGGCGAACGTCAGTGATCAGATACTGTCAAAAATAAGGTGTTTCTGATTTGAAATCCACTGAAAACATTATGAATTCACATTTTAGATAGGAATAAATCCATGTTTTTCATTCTATTGATTAGTTTCTTTTTTCATTTTTCAAAATTTGAAATAAAATTATTGCAGTCAACAGCACAAATTTTGCTAACCCATTACAATGCTATTTAATTCCTGTACAAATTATTAAGATTACCACTAATAACTTTACATTTATGCATTATTTTCAAGGGGAAGGGGACAAATTTATGGCAATTTTGGCAATGAATTATCTATCTGATGCCTTTAACTTTTTTTTTCTTAACTCCACAATTAAAAAGTAAATAAAACAAATATATATACACACACAGTCGGACCCCGATTTAACGAACCCCTATTTACCAAATTTTTCTTTTTCCCTGATTAAAATGAAGGCAAAAACCCCTATTTAACGAATAAGAAACCCCGAATTATTTGAACAGCCGAAAAAAAAAATTTTTTTTTTGTTAGTTTGGTTAAACATACCTAAACATATCTAAATGACGCTGTATTTTCTTCTCTCCATAAAGTCGAAAAAGAACTTTTTCAAGTCAGGAATCAAGGAAATTGTCCAACATTACGGTAGTCAGTGCATACTTTAAAATTTCAAATTAACTAGTGCGTAATTATTCGCTGTATTATTAGCTGCTGAATAAAAAGTGAACAATTTCTAATTACGGATATTTTTGTGTAGTTGCTTATTAGGGCTATTCCTTAAGGTAAGTGCAGAAATTTTTTTATTTTGGACCCCGATATTATGAATAACCCCCGATCCCGATGAATTCGTTAAATCTGGATCCGACTGTATATATATAATAAACATTATACATATACACAAAACATTTTCTTTTCTTCTTGCAATATTTTGCAGGCAACAGCTTTGTCCTGCTTCATCAGGCTTCTAAATACATCGAATAGTTCTTACAAACATAAAAATAGTCTTCATAAACATAGAAGCATACAGATATTTTGTTTAATACAATACTGAGCACGCCGTGTTTAGAAGCCTGATGAAGCAGGACAAAGCCGTCCCTGCGAATTATTGCAAATAAGAAAAGAAAATATGTTGTGTTTCATTAAAAATAAAACAATAATTTCAAAAATTTTGTGAGTGAATGAAAGCCAACTTACCATGAGGATAGGCAATACACGAGGCACAAGTCTTGGAAAAGGCACCAGCGCACATGTATTCTAGGAAATCTCTGGTGGTTTTCTCGTCACAGCTGCTGCCACTGCGATACTTCCTCAGGTGGGCTTTAACCGCTTCGTAGATAACAAAATGAATCACGGTCTCTGAGATTCCAAAATACGATGCCGTAATACCTTTATAGAACCCAACAACTCCCTTGGTGCGATAGATCGATTTGATACACTGCAACGTTGACAGCGTTCCATTTATCCTGTAAAAGAGATCAACGTCACATCAAATCAAACATTCCCTTAAAAGTGTTTTTTTATAATAATAATACTTTTAAATTATAAATTGAAAAATACCAACAACCAAAACCACATGCATTTAATTTACAATGAAATTTTAAATATTAATTTAATTTAACTGTTAAAAATTTATAAAAAATAACGTCATCAATGATAGCAGTGAAAATCTACAGAGAACCATAATTTAGGAACTGTATTTTAAATTGATTTGAAAAGCCTTAAGACTCAGTCTGGAGTGAATGGAACAAAAAAGAAAAAGGCAGTTCATCAAAGAGGAAAAAGTAGATAATCAAAAAAATATCCGACGGAGTTCAAGGTAAAATTTTACCTAAGGTTTTGCTCTTACCCCCCCCTTTTTTTTTGTTTTTAATTTTATTAAGGGTTAAGGAAAAGTGTTATTGTATCATAAATCTGGAAACTTTATTACATTTTTTGCAAATTTTGTAGACTTTGTCTATTAACATCTTCCAGTATTGATTCTACCATGTATTGCAAAAGTTATCAATGCCTATTCTAATAATATATTTTAATAATAAGGATAAAAGTCTTCAATACTGTTAAGAGGAAAGATAGGGTTTTTTTTTTGTTTTGTTTTTTAACTAAGATTCTATTCTACTAAATGAAATTTATTCTGCTTTAATAAATCTAAACACAAAAAGAACAAAAAACAAAACTACTAAAAAGATAAGAACTGCCTCCAAGGACTCCAGACTTTTCCTTCAGGCCAGCAATCGTGCCATAAACACAAGGTTTAGGCAGAATTCTCGAGTGAAGGTAGCATCACCTACCAAGCCGGCAAAGAACCATGAGCCTCTTAAACTTCGAAGGTCATGGAGGCCTACATGTACATCCTCAACTTCCTTAACATGCTTAACGGGAATACATGTAACTTATGCCATTCTGGACTACAACAGACCTGGGTGGGAAAGCACAGTTAATGGGGGGAAAAGGCTATCCAACCGACACATGGCACTTAGAGTATCTCACCCTGGACCCCAATTTTTTTATTATTATTATTAATTGAAGACTGGGTTTCAACAAAAAACAATACTGAATTACAGTGGCAAATTCTATTATTTGTTAAGAATAAAGTATCTGTATAAAACTATACACATGCCTACACATCCACTAACAACTCAAAACATATTTCCTTAGGTATATATTATATATATATATATATGGGATGAATATGAATGAGATGCTATTCTGTTAATAACGAAATTAATTCTTTTGTTAATTCTACGTATTTTAGTTTCATTCAGAAGCTTAACTCTTATTTTCTTTAGATTGATTAGTTTTCAATTTTTAATATTTGATTAACAATTATTATTAAAACTTCAGATTGCAGCTTTCAGTCACTTTGAAAAAGATTCCTCGGACATTAGGAACAATATCGTACAATTCTTTCTTTTTCGAAAGTACATAAATTTTACTTAATTGTAAATCAGGAAATTTTATTTAAGGCTAAAATTCTTGAAGAGTAAATATTGTATTTTAGTGTTTTACAAAATTTTGAATATTTAATTTACTAAAGTGTGGCCGCTCGGTTGGCTAAGACATTGGCCTCTCACCTCTGAGTACCGGGGTTCGGTTCTCATGTGCGTTTCGTGATGGTGGACGATCCGCGCTGGGCAGGTTTTCTCGGGGTTCTCCCGTTTTCCTGCACTTCTCCCACCATTCTTTCTCTCGATCTGTCCTTATTTCCATGGGATAGCACAATAGACTCAGGGTCGTGGTAATCAGCTTCCCTGCCACCCACACAAACATACTAAGTGTGTTCTAAGCAAGCTTTTTTTTTTTTTGTTTTAAAGTTTGGTTTGCATATTCAAGCAAACTACAGAATTTCTAATAGCTTCTTCACATCTCTAAATTTAATCTACTATTATCCTGAATTCAATATAGTATTAAAGATAAACCCAATCTATTCTACTACTAAATCTTTTAAGTAGCCTTCATTTTAAACTTTAAAACAAAACTTTTAATTGACATACAAAAGCATTTTAAATTTTAATCTTTAAGTTTAATAAAAATTATTTAATTCAAATTGCGAGATATTGAACAGCTTTCTTCTAAATTTAAAACATGCATTCATTCGATTATATTAAAAAAAACAAAAAAAACTAGTGCTTTTTAATTTCAAAGCTTAGAAGTTAACGATGTATTAGCTAAGTGGTAAATTTTTTTTTATGACATGCAATTAATTTCTTTAAAATGCATGCAAAAAAAAAAAAAAAAATGGTACAAAGTAAAAAACAAACAAAAAAAAATCACATAAATAAAAAAGAAAGCTATCCAAGAAGCAAGCGACTGTTTAAATTTTACTGAGAAATTAAATATAGAAATGTCTTGTAATCGCACTTACCTACACAGAGCCTATCAGAAGTAAAAGAAATTAAGCATATGGCAATAAATGCCAATAAGAAATCAAATGTTGCAAAACAAATAAAAAGTTCTATACTAATAATATTTCCCTTTCAAGCCAGGGTGAGATACAGTGCACACTTATCTAAAAGAATAAAAGGAAACACATTGTTTACCTCTGATCAAGCTGGAGCCTGGTTTTGACAAACCAGATGGGGTTGGTTGCAGTCGATGCAGCAAAACCTATAGAAAGAAAGACGATATGAGACATCATCATTACGCAAAGTGTTACTTTCCAATTCTTTGGCATGCATACGGGGAAGATGCATTGGGAGGAATTCTTTTGGATTCTTCTATTATGTACACAATACAAAACAGGCAACGTGTGGAGTTGAATTAAGGAACACGAGTAAAATTCTGTATAAATTGGTATAAAACTGAAAAATAAGTTTCAATTTTTGCAGGAAAAGTGTAGTTTCTTAATGCTATTCTTGCATTATAGGTTGTATTTCTTTTAAGTAGTACTTGCACTTCCTTGTGATACTATTTACACTTCAGGGATGGTTAGCATGCTAAAACAAATATCAAAAATTATTAACACGGATTTTTTAACGGAGCAAAGGAGAGGCTATTTTGTTTGAGAGAGACAGAGCACAAGAATGAATTAACAATGTTATCCATAATCCTCTGTATCACTGTCTGACGCTAATCACAGTTACGACCTAATGCTACTAAGTACTATGTTATTATTCTCCACTGGATTCAAATTTAGTTGCTCAGGAAAATATGTAAGAAACCAATTGCTTATGGCTAGGTATGCTATTTTGAGGATTCCCGACAACACTATTTTGAGTTTTATGTGATTAGTAGGGAATGAGAATATCTGTTAAAATGACTCGCTTCTAGTAAAACAATTTGTATTTTAGTTTTTAGATTTCTTTCTTTGAAAGTCTTGACGTAGCAATAACTTAATTCAGATGATATCAAAATGACAGATCTTTTAGGTCTTCAGCACACTTGGCTTGACGATAACTCAGTACATAACGACATTAATAACACTTTCAATTACTCTTCAACAACGATAAAATATTTCCTTTCAAATTTTAAATGAAATAAGTTTCTGGTAGTTCAGACTAAATAAATATTTCTTTTTCACATGTGCATTTTTTTCTATATCATCCATTTTTCATTTCATTGGATTAATAGTGTGCCTTTACTCTCGTAAGATGGTAGGCAGTACAGGAGGTAGGCTCCTGCAGAGACGAAGTTGAGGGCTAATCCAACACTTACTACCTATTCATGTTAATACTTAAGTAAACTATTAAAGAGAATTAAGTATTTAATATTTGTAACAAAAAATCAGAGAATCAATTCAGTGAAAGTCACTTGTATATACAGGGTGTAACTGAAATGTGCTGCCAAATTTAAAGGTTGTATTCAATCATGCAAAACAACGAATAAATGTCATATAAACATGGGTCTGGAAATGCGTTATTTCCAAGAGATGAACGATGAAACGATACAGAGGTGTTGGCCTTTGCGTCGTATCAGTGTGATTAACTTGCTCCTCAGTAATCGTGACATGGCCTGATCATTCCCTGGTTTAAACCATCTGGACTTTTTCATATGGGGTTGTCTTGAAACATTAGTGTGCACCACACCGGTACCTGAAAGCCCACACACTTCGATGTGCACTTGACATCTTCGACCATGTTCGGCAGTGGATGGAACGATGTTGTGTTGCGTGCATTGCGGCCGGTGGAGAACATTTCGAGCACTTTCTGTGAAACTGAGTGACTGTACGGCCAACACCTCTGTATTGTTGCATCGTTCATATCTTGGAAATAAAGCATTTCCAGACCCATGTTTATATGACATTAATTCGCTGTTTTGCATGATTAAATACAACCTGTAAGTTTGGCAGCACATTTCAGTTACACCCTACATTTTACCAATGTTTAAGGAATTTATTTACGCAAACTTATGAGCGAAATTATAGAACAAACAGGTTCAAAATCAAGTAAGGAGTGCTTGAAACATATTTTTGATGAATAAAAACAAAAAAAGTACCCCAGTTAAAGCTTCATAGAATTAATAGATGGCGTATGAAATTACACAAGAAAAAAACAAGAGGGAAAAAGACAGTAGATTGAAAGACGATTGTTAAAATCTCAATTTATGACAGATATCTTCTGGACACGATTTAAAAATTCATAAGACAGAAGTAAATTGCCCTGTACAGGCTAAAACGCTGGTTCGAATAGCTACAAGGCTTCACACCATTTAAGAATTTGGATTGCTATTTGATTACTTAAAAAGATGAAAGAAGGAATGAAGGATGAAAACTGAGAATGGTGAAGAAAAATATAAAGTTACGTTTTAATCTGCCTTCGGTAGAAATAAGTAATTTATCGTCAAGCATAATGTGACCTGCTTTTTGAAATATTCTGTTCATTTTAAATACTGACCTGCACAAACTGCAGAGCACATGTGCACCTGAGGTGTATCAGGAGGTAAACAACTATTGAAGTACTTCTTGGCACGTGAATATGTACTGAAGTAAATTGCCCTAAAACAAAAAATCATTGAATAATCATTAGCTTTTATAAATAAAAGGCCTTTCCAATTAAAAATAAAATGAAAAAAAAATTCAGAAAACCACTTGAATTTTTGGAGAATTAGCTGTAATTCAGAATCATAACATGATTATTCATCTTTTTTATTTACTTTTTTTTAAATAACTAATACTTTAAGTTAATTAGATGACGAGATTGTCGTCTTACCTCGATGGAGCAACACCAATTAAATTTGGACCTAACCCTTTGAATAGGGCACTGGCTCCTTCGGTCTCGATGATGAACCTGCAATAAAAAAAAAAAAAAAAATAAAAGTATTTATTATCGTTTCAAAACGAAAAAACAAGAAAAAGAGGATAAAATTGCTACTTTCTTTTCTAATGAGGATTTTTAATTAAATCTCATTTTCTAAATTAAATAATCCCAAAGCTGCCCTTCAATTTTCCCTGTGATTTCACTCAATTCATTTAATCTGAACAGGATCTTGATTACTAATTATATATCACTTGTAAAAGGAATTACGCAAGCGTTCAAAGGTGAAGCCGCAGCTGAAACACTTGCAGACCACAGTTAATCAGAAATGATTTCATAACCAAAATCCCCTGAGGTTTTCAAATTTGAATTTAAGGATCCGAGAAATTAAAGGATGATAAAGAATTGTAATCGTTATTTTTTTTAGCCCATTCTATCTTGAACGCATTAAGTATGAAGAAATAAACAGAACGTCCCAACTATTACAAAAAAAAAAACTGATAATAATTTTTTGGAGGTCATCTTTTCATAATTAACTGATAACAATTGTCTCCCAGTAACAAAATGAGTCATTATTACATATCACTACTCATTTTCTTACTTTCCATTACAATTATAGTTACAGCATTTTACTAAAAATATTAAGAATTTCATGAGATACCTTCCTCTATGACACGCATTCTTAATCTATTCTATGCCATTGACCCCATTGGCAGTCTGGTGAAATCTGTGGATCTCTTCTCAGAACAATGTTTTCAAATGCATAAAAAACAAAAGGAAACGGTTAAAATAAGTCACCCCTTTCCACGCAATACCCTTGGAATTGCAGGACTGCCACCCTCGGTAAAGATTTCCGATGCGAGTCTTAACGACTGCCTTAACAGAGGCACCCCTTGCTTACTGTCTTGAGCCGGTTAGTAAGAATCCAGATATTATTCTTTTTCAAAGACCTCTAAAATCTATCCACGAATCTCAGTTGAAGAAATCCTGCTCTATGAAGCAAAAAAAGGCCAGCACAATCTACATACATGAGTTAGATGAAATACATAATCTTTTCGCAAGGAAATAACAGCTTATCATATTACAATATTTGGTTTTGTATTCCATCTTCAAAATTACAATGATCTTTGGAGACGTGGAAAAATAAAATTAGTAAAGTAAAAATACACCTGAAACCTTTAGCAGATCACAATTTACAATCATCCCTTTTCAATTTTCACTTTATTTCTGATCAATGTGAAAAACTTGAGTGATCTGGAAGATCTGAGTAATCCAAATTCGAGCAGTGACAAAGGCTAAAAGAAAAAAAAATATATTTTCTCATTTACAAAAATGAACATCCGCTCATTCTAGTCGTTTCATTTAGAAACCATCAGAAATACGATAGCCATGAAGAAATGATGAATGACTACATCAGATCTATCGTTTTATCTACTGGGAAGTCAATGTAATGCAATTCACTGCATTTGAAAAAGAGAAGAGAGAAAAAAAAAAGTTATAAATACAGTTAAATATGTCATAACTTAGAATACGGTGTCTCAATTAAATTTGTATTTATATCAAGAGAGAGAACTGATACTATTACATCCCTCTACAGAACGGAACTCACTGATAACCCCTGAAATATTAGATAAGCAAGAATTTGATAATTTTTTTTTTCTCTCTCTAGGAATTGGTTAATGAATTACTCACTTGATACATCTCCATATTCCGGTCCCCACTGGTCTTGATCTTCCTGCATCAGACGGCGACAGAACTAAAACGTCTGACCTGTAAGCTGATGGACATGTGGTCAGTTCCACCAAAGACTGAGACGGTGAATACACATTGTGGAATGTCGCAACGGTTGACTGCAATCGTGTCTTCACAACTTCAAGAGGACATGTCGCTATGGCGCCGGCAGTGCCTCCAGCCCTAAGAGAGCAAATAAATAAATAAATAAATAAGCACATTTTCATACAACTAGATAATAAATTCGTACAAATGCAAAAAAATTACACTAGTTAACGAATTTCATAAACGCCTGTACCCTTTTAAATTGAAAAGCTAATTATAAAATTACCCTCATGAATCAAATTATAGAATTTTTCAATATTTTGGCGGTAACGAAATTTAAATTTTTAAAAGTATACTATTATCAAAAAACTAAAATAACAAAAAAATAAGAATTCGTGGATATTTGAATTTCTTTCTTTTCTTCTTCTGTTCAATGAATTTCAAAGATAAAACTTAAAAAATGATTTCAGTTAATCTGTACTTGTCAAGTGCAAACTTTTTAAATCACTGTTGTTCTATGATAAATAAAAAGTAATAAAAAATCCTAAATATTAATTACAATAAGCATTCTTTCATTATTCTACTGCTAGGCCCTATTCATTTAATTTACATTTTAATGACCAATCAAGCTCTGTAAGTAAAAATAAATACGAAACTGAAGCCCCCCACCCCCACCACCAAAAAAAAATCTGATCGCGCAAATCTTAGATCTTCAATTAATCTGCTTTAATCTTTTTTTCGTTCTTTCCTTTTCCCATAGGGAAAATCTTCAAGAAGCCTATTTTCCTCGCAGGCCAGTGGAAAGGGGTGGACACGTGGGATTTGATGAACTTACATAAACTACATATTACTTATGAAAATAAGCTTTTGTTTCTTTCTTCGTTCCTAAGATTCAGTAATGCTCATCTTAAGACTTGAAATGAAGAGAAGTCAGTTGATAATGGGGTGATTTTAATACTTTTAAAAGACCTAATTGTTGTAATTACTGGTGAAATATCCGCAAGAACGGAATTTTCCATCAAGGAAAAGGAATTGTGGGGGGTAGCGAATAAACATTCAAAATCAATACCCAAGTAATCAACTGCATCTGAAATTGATTTTTGTGGTTCAACAACAACATTACATAAGATTAGAAAATATTCAACCGGAAATCACAGTTTTCTATTTCTTTAGGCCGAGGCTTATGTAGAAGGATGTTAAGATGCTATCCCTCCTATGGGGGTGGGGATTGATCTTCCAGCGGAATTTTCCACAGGAACAACAGGGATTAGGGATTAACATTATACAAATAGTCGAATTAACGAAAAGAATCTATCATTATGGGTTCTCGATGTAATGAAATGTTCAATATAAAAAATTAAATCTACTTAATATACATTATAACTATTTTTAAAAATAACAACAAACGGAAATGGGAAATATTTAAAGATTTCAATTTGTAAAATTAAACTCAATGAAAGCCAAGTTAAGGCCTACTTAGAGTTCAAAGGATATTGATTACATGTAAATTATTTTTTTTTTTTTTAAGAGGAAAGACCATGAATTCAACTCGGCCAAACGTTCCTTCATTTGTCATTTCAAACACACTGAAATGGCCGTGAATGTTTGCAATCGCATTCAGCTTGTTCTTAACAGTTTCTAAGAAGGTTGGGGAATCAAATTTGCAGGTTATTTTAAGACTAGTTAAGAACTGAAACCTTTCTAGGCGCGGTGAGAGTTTTTTTTTTTTTTTTTTTTCAATGGAGGACGGGCGATCAAAGCCAACAACAAGAGATATTTTGATCTCTATTTTCACATAAAATAACGAAAAAAAAAATAATAAAATATAATTTCTATAAAGAAAGAAAAAGATACCTACCCCCCAGCTATCAAATGTATAATGGTATCACGCTGAGACATAAGAAATTGAGACGAATTCCAGTAAGCGATACACACATACGCAGTCCTCAAACTATGAGTCGATTCTATTACGTCTTGGACTCGCGGCCGGTAGGAGGCAATTGGGTGATCATGAAGTTGTCACGTGAAAATAAGGCTCTGATTGGCTGGATTGAACCCATGTGATCACAACACGAAACGCTATTGGTTCGTAATAAAATGTTGTTTATTTCATTAGCAAGTTTGTACTGGAAGCCTAGCCGGTCCAGATTGAGCAGGATAGATAGCAGCAAAACATTACTTTAATCGGTCGAACACTAAAACATTAAAGATAAATTCAGAATGTGTGTTATTCTGACAAGAATTTTATAAGAAGGGATATTAGAAATTGAGATTGTGGCTGCTGAAAAAAAAAAAAGATTTAGTTTGTGACCTTGAACTTAACGATGAGGAAGCCAGTTTTTATTCCAATTTGAAAAAAAAAGGTAATGTTATTAATAGAAAAAATGAATAAAAATTGGTTGAATTAAACGTATTATTACTTTAAGATATACTGTGAAGTGTTATCTACCAGAAAACTAAAAAAAAAGAAGGGAACATGAAAACATTGCTTGGGAAGGAAAACTGCCTGAAGAGAGTTTTTTTTTTTTTTTTTTTACATTATCAAGTTATTTGTTCATTTAATTGTTTTATCAGTTAATTGATTATAGTTTATTAAGCAATTGTTAATAATTTTTAAGAAATCTTTTTAAATATATGTCCACGTTTCTAATAAGTTCTCAAAGAGATATCTTTTCATTTTTAATAAAGTTTTCCTGGACTGTTATTTTTAGATTCACTTCTTCGCAACCCTTTATAAAAACGACTTGACAGAACTTATTTCATATCTTAATTCTTGATTTAAAATAAGATGTCATTGCTGACACATCTTCTTTTGTTTTATTTTCATTACATTTATTTTAAGTAACTTAGCTTTGTATTGACTGGTAGTGCAGTGGCGTTGTATTGATATGTTTTTTGTTTTTTTTTTTACTCAAGATTACTAGATAGATTCAGAGTATTTCATTATGTGACTTAGAAACGTTGTATGCTGGGAAATACTTTTAACAATTAATATATTTACTACTTTCTTAGTTTATCTGTTTTAAGCAATCTCTTTGCTTAAGGTTTTAGTTTGACAGGAGGCCCTTTTTTACTTATTATTTATTCACTATTATTATTATAACCGATAATCCCTTTAAATACGCCACTTACCGTACTTACCATTATTTTGAAAGTTAGCAAAGGTAAAGCAAATTCCACTACAGGCCATGTAGGCCTGGGAATTTTAGACTCGTGCGATACTCGGCCGACGGGACTATCCGCCTTTAATCCCCGAATAAGTAACCTGGTAACCAGTTGACAAATGGCTGGGTGAACCCTATGGTCCATCTGGGGCAGGAACAGCCGTGCAAAAACCTCTGGATCATCGTCGGGAATGGAATACGTTTACACAATAGTGTATTTCATAACGCTTAGGGACCCACTCTTCTAGCTTTCTATTATTATTATTATTTTTGTTATATTTATTATTATTAGATATAAAATGATTAGGAATTTGAAAATTTTCAATTTTGGTTCTAGCTTATCTTATACTTTTTTTGTTATGTCTCAATTAAAAAAAAAAAAACTGCTTTATTGTTATTTACTTCAAAATTGAGTTTTTAAGTAATTCAGAATACTTTGTAAAAGAAGAGTTGAACAAGAGTTTATACTACCCTTGAAACTAATTTAGGTAACGAGGTATTTTAAATACCTGTCAACGCAAGCTGGCACATTCAAATGACACAATCAAATAGAACTGCTTTTCTTGAAAGGGACAGTTCAGAAATAACCGTGTCCTTCTTTATATGATGTTATACCGTCCCTGAAACTAATTTGGAACTTTTGTGTCTCTTAGCTAGTAGACACTGGAGTGAAAGCAGTAACTCTTTCATGTGATTATGTAATGCTCCTTTTTTTCTCTTTTTTTTTAAACTTTTAAAGAAGATGTATTAAGAGAATTTCGGCCAAGTACGCAAAGGGAATATATCGAAATAATTTGTAAAATTAATTCTGTGGAGAATTATAATATCTACATCAAACTAAATAGTAATAAAACTTCAATAGTTACAAAAAATATCTGTAATAATGTATGTATGATCATTAATGTTAATTTGGTACTTCTTTTATTAATGTTGATTATTTGTACTTCTTTGTCAAAAGCAATAGCAAGCAGTATAATGGAAACATTAATTTTCAACAATTAATCGTACGATAATAGTTGATTGCAAGAAATCTGGCGCCTTTTTATTTTTCTCATGTTTTTTTGTCGAATTAACAATATTGTTATAAACTACGGAACACAATTTTTGAATAACACACTTTCTTCCTTTACAAATGACAAAATAATTGACTTTATTAAGAAATAATTGGCCTTTTTAAATAATTAATTCTGACTTTCATTGTGTTTTCAGTTAGCTATTGAAAATCGGTATTAAAGTTTATTGAGAAATTGAAATTAAACTAACAGTAATTAACAGTTACGTTAGAGGGATAGTGATTGTAAAAGTGGAAAGGGATTGGAATGTGTCTACGTGACACCGATCAGCCGCTGACGTCTTTTCATAACGAGACGGCTACAAATTCTTCACTCTAATTTTGAAATTGCTCTTTTTTTATATATATACAGTATATAAATTCATGAATGATGATAGCCTTAAAGTTATTCGATTATTGTAGCTTTGCTTTCTGTAGGTTACAAAGTAAACTGAAGCGCTGAGACGGTATTGGGTGACCTTGAGTCATTAGAGCGGGAAGCAGTGTAGCGTTCAATGAATGTTCCAGATCAACGTAAAGCAAGTCCAGTTCTCACAGCGACCAAAAAAAAAAAAAAAAAATAACCGAATTCGAAAACAATAACTTAGGCATTTTTTTAGATGATTTTATTGATTAAATTTTGACTTATGAACTAATATGTATTACTATCAATTTTTTTTTATAGTCTAATAAGTTAATATTTGTTACTGTGAATTTATTATTAAATTTTTAGGTAATGTTTATTTTATGAAATCAAGGTTCCTAAAATACAGTTTTTGCCGAAATGAAATTTGAATAAGTATATTTGTAAATATGGCTTGCAAAGTTATTTTATTTTGTTATTGTTATTTTATTTATTTATTTATTTATTTATTTATTTATTTATTTATTTATTTATTTTTATTTAGTTTTTTTAATAATTAATCATGAATTAGTTTCAAATGATATTTTAATTTGTATTTCAAATTACAATTTACAAAAATCTGAAAAAGTTAAAAAACACAGGACCGGGAGCGTCTGTGACATCACTAGATAATTTTATTCAGTTTGGAAGATCATATTTTCCTTTAGAAAGATTAAAATAGCCTACAATTTTGATCTTTTGATCTGAACTGAGAGGTAGTTGGATTTCTTCTGGGATTACAATTGGGCGACGTTCCTAAGAGAAAAGTAAAAAAAAATGGCTTCTTGTTTTGAAATTTGTGATTCGTGCAGTTATTCAATTGCCGTTAGGATATTTTTATGAAATAAAAAAAAACTTTTTCAAAAAACTTTTTACTCATAATTCGGCAAAATTATCGCTGTGTTTGTTCTAAGTAAGTTAATCGATGAAGATTATTGAAATATAAAATACAGCACAATGCTTTAAAAATGTGTTTACTTTTCTTTAGCACAGGATTATAAGTTGTATTTCGTTATTGTTATTTCGAAAACAACTTTAGTTACAATAACGGTAAATGCGTTTATAATATCGTTTAGTATTGATTAGCACTTCTCAATCCTTTCGTAAACATTCGTATCAACAGAAACTTAATAATAAGGTTTGTAGTCATCGGAGGCAACTAAATGATCAGGTTTCTAATTTCACGAGCGGCGTGGATTTCACCCTAAAGGAGTTCTCACCGTAATATTTCTCATAATTTCTCTTACCGGTATCCTTTTGTTGAGATATTCCATAACACATCAAATTTTTATTTTATAAAATATCATTTGCAATCGGAAAGTCTTCCCCCTGTATTTTACATTATTTTCAATAAATAACGTGTATTGAATAAAGCTAGAGAAGAAGATAACGGTTGTATGTAACATGATTCTTTGTTGCAGTAAAACTTTTTAATGACTTGTAACTTAATCTCCTTAATTTATTTATAAATAATGTTAACAGGAATGACGTGTTCCTGAATTACACGAACTCCAAACACTTTATAACGGACCACCGCATTTCTTTTATGTCATGATTTTGATCCTTAAAAGCGATTGTGTTCCTTCCAAAACACGAAGCTCACTTGCTAACATTGCTAGGGGTGAGAGTCCAGATACAATGATTTATAGTCCATTGAAGATAGGTATAAAATGAAGGCTGGGGGCTGTAGGTAAGGTTCCAAGGGCACGTCATTCAATTTCAGAGGCGTAAGAAAAAAAAATTATAGTTCACATTATTCTCTTTTTTGAAGATGTAATTTATAGTTAGCAGTGGCGATTGTTTTTAGTCAGAAGTGCAGTTAATTTCGGATTTAAAAGTTTGTAACTTGGAAATCCGGAACGTAATTGGTAATTTCTCTGATAAACTGGAAGCAGTGGCGAATATAGAATTTATTTATTTTTTTTTTTGGTGGGGGGGGGGGGGCTAGATTAATGTAAGGTTAGGTTAAGTAATTTTAAGTAGACACCCCATGATACTTTGTATCAGTTTTGCTGCTCATATTCAGAGGGAAATTTGCGCTGCCTTGAATGCTGAATTCGTTATTGCATAAAGGCATGATTCATTAAAATAATTCAGATTACGGTACTTATTTTTTTCTTTACATTCATTATTTCGGGGGGGGGGGTACCCTTGGCCCTTTCCCCCTTATATTCGCCATTGACTGGAAGTTGTTTTTGTTACTGACTCGAGAATACATTATAACAGTTTTTATTTATAAATGTTGTTTTACATTTTTTTTTTAGTTACGTAACTAAAACTGAACTGAAAAGTGTCGCAGATCCTGCAAATGATTAAAAAAAAAGTGTATTTTCATCCATTTTTTTAATTACAAAATAATCGAATTTTCATCAAAATATTCAAATAAATCTCTACACCTAATTTCAAATTGGTTAGAATTGAAAGTAAATCAATATTCAGATGTCAGAATGACCAAATTTTTATAAAAATTTAACGAAAAGAAATTAATGTGCATCAATGTATATTAGTGAGAGAAAAAATAAAAATGCACCTCAATAAATAAAGGTGACTTATCGTTGTTAGGTTGATATTGTTGAGGGCCACTTTGGGGGGGGGGCTGAAGTTGTAACCCCAATTTTGCCTCGATACCTCGGAGTGCATCAAGGAGAAATCTGGCTGAAAAAGTCTAATAAGGCTGAAACAGCTGTCCCAGAATCCTGACATGATAGCTCAAGTTGCGAGAACCTTTGTTTAATTAAGGGCATTTTTTTTTTTCTTTAATAAAAATTTGCTCGTCATTCATCTTTGGACTATAAATATGCATTGTATTGACTGAAAAGTCATCCTGCAGCTACTTGTACGTTGGATGCAAAGCACGTTGTAATCATTTCTAGAATGTTCAAGTATCCCAGTACAGCAGCGATTCTCAAAGTGTATGCCGCGCGAGGAAAAAAAAAAACCTGGAAAGAAACCTAGTACCCATTTTACTCAGGGTGGGTGAACCCTTGGACCCATTAGGAGAAGAAAGAACAAGGGGAAAATGTTACCGACTACCGCCCGAATCGAACCCCGCTCTTCCAGTCTCCACTCAAGCGCATTACCAATTGGGGGGGCCCATTCTCTAGAATGTTAATTTGCTTTTCTTAAGAAATTTTCTTAATTTCTTAATTCAGAAATTACATTGTATTATGTAAATATTTCAAGAATTTCTAGATTATATCAATAATACTTCTCACTTTGAGATAACTTTGTATTCAGTCATAGACTCAAAACTTATCAAAAATCAATTCTTATAAAAAATACATAATTAAAAGCCTTTTGCAACATTCGTCTTAAAATTTTTATTAAAATTCATCATCTCTGTTTACAGAATATTAATTTATAGCGTGTGAAAAAAAGTTACAGAAGTCCCACGTTTGAGTACCTATAATCTCTGCACTCAAATTTGGCAAGCTTTGGAGATTTGAAACTTAAACTTATTTGAATTTTTAATTAGGTTTTGAAATCTTAGTTTGAGAGGTTAAGGATTTCCATTAATGGTAGACAATACTTGTAAATACAGTACTTTTAATAAATAGATTTCAACTTCGCATCTTATATACAGGGAGTTTCAGAATTCCCTCCGGGATTTCGGAGGTCTATAGCTCACAGACAAACTCGCCCACAGGGACAAGAGGGTGGCAGTTCTATTAATAATTTTTGCCTCCAGGTTAGTATGTGACGTTCCTATGCACAATATTTTAGTTCCAATTGTTGAACAACAAAATGTAGTCCCAATTCTCGCTTTCAAGAAAGTTGACCTTTCCGTTTACCCCCCTTAGGACGCCAATATCGAAAATTCGTCGAATACGGGTCATTTTTTTATTTCTATACGAAGCATTCACAACAATCACATTTATAATAAGGAAATTAACGCAATATCAATTATATTTTCTTAAACGTATCAGAAGACGTTGCGAAGCATTGTGATTGGTTTACTAAACGCTATCCCTACCTTATTTTTTTCAAATATCATAGATTTAATAATAATAATTCCAAAATGAGAGCTTTAACCAAATAGAGAATTTTTATTTAACCATAGAATGATATTTTGATTTAGTTTAAAAAAAAAAGAAAGAAAGAAAAAAAAAAAGTAAAGTATAGAATGAATTTAGAAAAACAATTTCATTTCCAGAAAAATAAAATAATGGAATTATTTATAAAAAAAAATAATAATTTATTCCAATATCGATTCGAGAATTAACAGTCTATTCACGTAACAGCCGTCTACTGACAGTTCACAAGATTCAATCACCTGAGCTACAAGAAACCTTCTTTGTTTTTTAATGCTAATTCTAATAGGTGCTTTTCATAAATTTGATTCCTTTAGAGTCAAATTGTAAGTAAAAGAATGAAATTTGTATTTAATTAACAAAAAAAGAGAGAATAGAATGAATTTTGAAAAAAATTTCACTTTCAGAAAAATATCAACTGATTTATTTATGAAAAGCCACCCATTAGAATTTGCATTAAAAAACAAAGAAGGTTTCTTGTAGCTCAGGTAATTGAATCTTGTGAACTGTCAGTAGACGGCTGATACGTGGACAGACCGTTAATTCTCGAATTTACATTGGAGTAAATTATTAATTTTTTTTTTTATAAATAATTCCATTATTTTATTTTTGTGGACATAACATTTTTTCGAAATTTATTCTGTACTTTTTTTTTTTTGACGCTAAAACAAAATCTCATTCTTTTTACTTACAATTTGACTGCAAAAGAGATGAAATAAAAATGTGACTTATTGTAATTATTATTATTAAATCTACGATTAGAAAAAAAAATACTAAATTGTTTTGATAATGGTTCTGAACTTTTTATTAAAAAACTAGTCGGCTACCCGTCGCTTCGCTCCGGAAGCCTCGCTTATGTCTGACAGACAGACAGAGAAATAAAAGATTTTAGTAATATAGATTGTTTGATAATTTTCAGTGGTTTTTGAATTACAAATAAGGATTTTTCAGTATTCTACCTAATAGAAATAGAGCTTCTTTTTTTCTTGACTCTTTTTTATATTTTATATTCCAACATCTTCCATGTACACGCGCTTATTTTTCAATATCACACAGAATTTGGTTAAGTCAGAATATTATATTTAAAATATTGCAATGTAATTTTCGAATTACAAATAAACTGACGGATGGGAAATAAATAAAATCTTGAAATTCCTAAAAAAAAGGATGAATACATTCCTTATTGATGGGGGAAGAAGAAGGACAGATAAGTCCAAAAACAATATGAAAAGAGTTGTAGTTCCCATGGCCTAATGGATAAGGCATCTGACTTCAGATCAGAAGGTTGCAGGTTCGATTCCTGTCGCGGATGTTTCATTGTAAAAATTATTTCTATTTTCCATTCTGACAGAAAATTGCGCCGGACAGACACACAGACAGACAGACAGAGAAATAAAAGATTTTAGTAATATAGATTCGTTTTATTATTATTATAATTATGTAAAAGTTTCAAACCTTGGGTTTCCCCAGCAAAGACAACATGGCGGGTCATGGACCAAAGCACATATTGCCAAATGTAAAGAGGTATGCAAGGAGGATTAGGGAAATGTGGTTGTGTCCATAAATTTCCTAACTATGCTTGTTGTGCTGAGTATCACAGCCTGCTGGGGTTGTGCGTAAGTGTTTTTGTGAAGTGCTAGTGTGCTGAGGCTGTGGTGCAATGTGAGAGGCACCAGACCAGTGGCGGACAGGACGATGCGTACAACACGTACTCGGTCCTTCCTCCACTGCTTCTGGAGCTCGTGTGCTAGATCGGTGTATTTACTGATCTTGTCTGCTTGAGTTTTCTGCATATTCCTGCTGATAGGCACTGCAATATCTATGAGATTAGGTCTGTTTGTTCACCTTATCAACAAGTGTATTATTATTATCATTTGCCTTTCAAAACCGCACAGTTTTATTATTATTATTAATAAAAGGAAACAAATATTACAGTACTAAAATATAATATATTAAATCCTAAACAAAAATTTATATATAAAATAATAATAAATAATTTTTATAGTGTAATTAAATTAAAAGATGAAAGTATAAAAGAAAATTATAATTTGAGAAATAAAAATAGAATAAAACTTGATTATCCTTATATCTATAATGAATATGGTATAAGAAATTTAAATTATATAATTGAGAAAACCTTTAATGATATAAATTGGAATATATTTAAAGATTATAAAAGAATTTCAATTGTAAAAAATAAGGTAAAAAATTGGATATTGGATAATATTGATTAATAATTTGTTAATTTTATGTTTGTGCTAATATGTTTTTTGCTAATATATTTGTTTCAATATGATTGAGGATGATAAGTTGATTTTGTAAAATTTATTTAAATATAATTTTTAATATAATTATTATGTATTATAATAAAATAACAGCACCTGTTGATAGGAATTTGAATTCCTAATGGGACTGAATTGTATAAATTTAATAAATGAATAAATAAAATAAAAAATAAAATTTTTAAAAAATGAAACATTTTACTTGTTTAAAAACTAACTAGACTTCTGTATGTAACTATTATTTTACAGTAAAAGGAAAAGAAAATATATAGTTAATATAATGTATTAAAAATTCATTAAAAATATTTGATTCTATTTTTTTCTTTTTTAATTCAGTTATTTTTTGAATATGTTTTATTTTTGAATCATTAGTTAATTTTATCTTTAATTTCATAGATCAAACTTTATATGGATGTTTTCAATAACATATTTGCTTAAAAATAGCTGTTTACGTTTCTAAAAGAAAAATGCGAGGGTGGAAGGAATCTTCCGTTGCGTGTCCTACGCCCGGTAACAGCCTTTTACTATACGCACTGTACAAGAATGATTATAAAAAAATGTTGAAAGAGAAAATCTCTGAGCTAAAGATATCTTTTGGCGTCAACAAGGTTAAGCATTTAATAAGCCTGAGAAGGACATCACTTCATAGCTACATTTACTTAAAAAAAAAAAGATTAGGTTTTAAATAAAATGGTTAGATATTATAGTTATTTTCGTTAAATAACGTCAAGGGGATGTAGAAATAAACGAATGTTTGGATGTTAGCCAAAGAAAATTTAGAATTAACCCTAACATATATGGTTAGACCAGTGTTTCTCAAATAGTAGGTCAACACCTTAAGGAGAATCGCTCAAGGTCTGATTAAAATAAAAAATGATTTCTAAATTTTTTTTTCTACGTCATCTATCCATAAAAAAATATGTTAATATAAAATTGGAGATTGCACAATTGAAGATTATGGTAGGGCCAGATGTTGGATTTTATTTCGGCATGGGCTAACAACCAAAAAAAAATTTTTTTAATTCGGTAGCGTTTAAACATCCCCAATACATCGAAATTATTATTTAAAAAAATTATTCGATTGTCTCTCAAAAAAGTC
>JAFIDM010000004.1:24334151-24367393 GCA_023159025.1 Thereuonema tuberculata | reverse complement strand
AAGGGGGGGGGGGAGGTAACTTTTTCTGGAAAGTACATTTACAAGTTCTTTCAAGAACCTCTCGCAATTGTTATTGATGTGACCTTTTTTCTTAAATAATTTTCTTCCAATGCAGTACTTCAAAAATGCAGTACCTCTATAATAAATAAACACGATTCAAATCCAAAGATTTGAAGAAAACTTCATAAAGGATGGTGTCTTTTTATTTTTTTTTCCCGCCATCATTTTCTCATATGAAGTTCGCTGTGTCTATTGTAACAAGCATTCCTTCACTTTTATCGCATCTAAAACGCTTCCTATAAATAACCTGTGTAAATAAACATTGACCCGAGTTAAGCCATCTTCCAAGCAAGTCCTATTTAAGGAATTCCTACAAAATCATTGCTCTACGAACCCAACAGATACGTCAAAGAATATTGATTTTCTCACTGAAGAGGAAAAAAAAATGTTTTGTTATTAATTTACTAACATCTACTGTTTTGTAGTTGTAATAAAGCAGTCATCAAAATATTGTGTAAGTTATACATGTTTAGAAAACTGAATATAATCTAAGACCTAATCCTCAGTACTTATAGACTACTGCATAACCTATAAAAAAAAAAGTTTAGTTCATGAAAGAAAAGCTTTTGATGACAATAATTTCCTTATGGATTCATGTTTCCAGGACGTAGCAGCGCCATCTATTGCTAAGATACGTAACTGAAATCTTATAAACATTACAAAAACATTCTGGTTTTTGTAGTTTCTACAATTACGAATACATTTTTAAATTATTGTTATTATTATAGTAATAATTAAAAACGTTCCACACTATTCCCCTAGCTTGGCTATGCAAAGTTTGTCCTTCTTGGTCACGCTTATGCGATCACAAAACGACGCCATCTTGGACTGACTACTCGGAGTTCAAGTTGATGACGTCATGACTGGTGACGTTTGTTCCAGACATTACGATCGCTACATAATGACCAAATACGGCAAACCCTTTTTTTTTTTTTTTTTTTTTTGCAAAATACTATAATTCTGTTTAGTTTCTGTGAGATGTATTAAATTCTACCAATAGATGGCGCAACAAAAGAGAAACCTTTTTTTTGTGTTTCTTCCTGTTTATCTTAGTGAATTCTATAAAACTTTTCATTGAATTTCAATCGACCTTTAACTCACTATGCCTTCCGGCTCTTTTAAAGCATTTTACCAGCTTTCTTTTGGGATGGATTTAGGAATAACCGTCAACTACATTTACTTCAAGCAACGTCCTGAAAATATTACGTTAAGGGAAATATGGTTTAATGTCTAACAGATGGATGTTGACGATCCCGTATTTTCGTGATTTCACGTAATTTACGCGAGAATAGTCTCTATCCATGTCTTCTCACAAAATATTGAATATTTAAATGAATTACAATACGGGAAAATACATGAGACTTTTACTACATTTTAATATAGTTTTAATAAATTGAAAACAATTAATAAACAAACAATAAATTCATTATGTAGCATTTTCCTAGTGACAGACATTAAAAATACTAAATTCCTTGAGACCTGCTGAAGAGGTTAATGGCGAGATCTCGTGTTTTTCGTAATTCTCGTGCAAACGTGATCGTCAACATCCATCTGTTAGACATTAGGTTCCTTCATCTTTAAAAATAGAAAAATTAAAAGAAAAAAAAAAAAAAAAAGAGTCGACGATTTGTCTTGTCTGTCCGTCCGTTTGTGAGAATGAAACACTGGTTCTCGAATCCACCAAGGATGAAATTAAGGATTAAAATTAAGGACCACAAACTTAGTACTTCCAAAAATATCTCACAATTAAGCAACAGCAAAGTAGAATGTGTCTCCATCTCCTGACTGCCTTTGGAAATTTTTGCGTATTTGGCGCACACGTCCCCTTCCGTTAACTTATAAACGCGTAATAACAAAGAAAAACGATTTTATATCCGCAAAAATGATTTATTAGACGTCTCTTAAATGCTACGGTCTACCGTGCTTGTTCTTCTTATATCTTATTGTGATCAGGGCAGAAGAACCTGCAACGGAATTAAAGTAATTGTCTCCTTAATACAAAAGAAGGAGAAGTAATATTCCAATGATGTTTTTCGCTTAGCTCAGGTGTCTCTGAATCGGATAGAACCAGTTAATTGTCTTCCTCTTTTTTAAGAAATAGGCTGGGGATCGAATAATTACTAAGCGGAGTCACGAATTCCAGATTTTTCAATTTCAAACCAACACATTACCTTTGTAATAAAAAGTTTTTATTGTGTTAATGAAAACAAAAATATCACTCGGATATATGGAATTCCGTAATAATTATTTTATTCTTTCTTACATTATTTTGTCTTTAACTTGTGGTCAATAACAAATTCTACTTTATTTTCCAATGATATTTTCATATTTGCATGATAAGATCAGCTAACAACAAGTACCGTGGTTCAGTTTACTGTTTGTGAAATGCCTTGCTATGCATTGGCTTATAATAACAAATAACTGTATTCTAATGTATTTGATCTAAGTTAAATTACGTTTGTTCATTCCTTCGTCTATGATTAAGAGAGCCTAAAACCTATCTGAGGCAGCTGAAACTTTAGTAATAAGCTTAGGATTTTAAATAAAATCAGTAAATATCCTTATAAATTTGACCAGTATCTTCTAAAAGTATCTTCTATAGTAGTAAACATAGAAATCACAGCATTGTTATTCCGGTGGCGCCGCTCTAGCGGCAAAATCGATAACTACTGGAGTAATATTCTGGATTTTTACTAAGTTTATGAATAAAATGTGGAACTAGTAAATTTTAAATAATCATTCGACTAATAGATTTATAAATATCTGTTACTTTTCCGCCATTTTTGAAGGTTGAAAAAAGTTAATGTAAATTAAGCACATCTTTGCTGAAAAATATAATAATAATAATGAAAGGGTTATTGCTCTCCGCTGTATCAATTATGCGTTGTTGGTGAATTTATTAAGAACTCTCTCATTGGAGTGGGACCACACCCACTATCCATCAACTACATCATCATCTTAATGGAAACCCTCTCCTCACTTTGGATCTCGAAATGAACCCATCCATTCGTACATTTCGCGAATTACACATTGGCATTCAGCACCGGTACACGACACGTGAATGTCGAAACTACTGGGCTTCTAATTGACGCGGATACAGCCACGAAACTTGATTAAAAAATTGATTTCTTTTAAAAAAAAATCAATAGTAAAAGCTGTCGAAGGCAGATAAGCAAATCCTTTTCACATTTGAATCAAAATTTTGACTTCCATCGTCAGTCTCGAATTTTACAGATCACAGCCGTGTCGTCCGCCGCCCAAGAAAATAGATCCAATTTCGAGATTTGTTTTAAGTGAAGTGACAACTTGTAAAACTGTCTAGCAGCAACAAGCAATTAAGATATTTTAATCTAAGTAAATTTCGAAATCGTAGCAAGTTTCGAAACTGGGGAAAGGAAAGTAAGGAAGAGGTTTTACAAAATATTAAAACTGAACAAAGAAAATATTTTGCACTAATCTTGCTTTAAAGCAACATTTCCTATTAGCCATCAACATCAGAAGAGATTACCTGTTTTAGACCTAGCGTCTCTATGATAAAAGACACGCATTCATGAGTCCTACAAAAGAAACACGGTTTCCCACATCAGTTTTTTTAAAATTAAAACAGGAAAAAAAAAAAAAAAAACCGTACCTCATGACTAAGACAGTACATCAGTAAAACAAAAACATTTAATTCCACCAGTTTTATTCATTTATTTAGGTTTAATGAAGCTCATAAAAATCAAATATCTCCTTAAGCATTTAAGTTTGAATTTTAGTCCAAAACAGGCCAAATTACCTCTTAGACGAGCAGTGAATGAAATTCACGTCAAATTTAATCCAATGTGTTGGCGACTTTTATGAATGGCGGAAGGATACAAGACATCTTTTCAGTAAGCAGTCAGCAAAATTCTGTTGACTGTTGGTGCCTATACACCTTGGAAATGTTTGAATTAAAAACAAATAAACAATCAAACAACTTCGGAATAAAATATTTTCATCAAAACTTAAAGGAATATATATCTCTAGAATTTAGCTTAAAAAATGGTTTTAAATTATATAATTTTCGAGACAATTAAGTGAGGAAATTTTAATTAAAACTGCAATACTGATGCTAACTAACTTCCCGTCAAGATACGCTATATATAAAATCATCGCAAGCATTTTAAGAAATGATATTTCAATGTAAGCCTATTTTTTTTTTGAAGACTATGTTATTTCGATGCTAGGCTTATCACTCAGGAACTTCCTGTTACAATTTACACCATGTTCCGTTTTCTCACTGTCCTTTGTAGGCCACTTTGTCGGGGCGAATTAAATACAAGACAGGTATAATTGTTAATTCATTGAGGGAATAACATCAATACAATGGACTGTGTTCGTGTGAGAGAGATATGAAGGCTGCCGAGTAGGACACCAGAGACTTCTCACAAGTTGGAACTGGAATAGTAAGTATCTAAGCGACGGGAAACAGACGGATTAAACATTTAGATGGGAGAAATTTCAAGAAGAATAATTTAAGTTTAAGTGTATAATGGTTCGGACATTACAAAAACATAAGCTAATCTAAGTTCTAATTAGGCTAAGACAGATTATAATAGCACTACAAGCAAGTAACAGAATCCAAAACATACGTCATTCTACGAAAATAAGACGAATCTTTATATAAAAATGAATGTTTCTTTGTTTGTTTGTCCCGTATTCGTTCCTATAGGTCTACCATTCATGCTATGAAAGTTTGGTTAGTTGTTGTGCACACGCCCGCGAAGGTTTCTGAATTAGAACCATTTTACAATATCTGGTGCGCGAGTCGTTTCAACAAATGAGTATTTCCGGTTTCAACGTTTGCAGTTTCCGGTGCGACTCGCATTTGCAATGATTATCAACAAAGCACTTGGACAACATATGGACAGCTGTATGTGGCCTGCTCACGCGTCGGAAAACCTTCTGATTTATTAGTTTATGCACCAGACGGGAAAACAAAAAATATTGTGTATCCAAAACTTCAATAAACAGAAGTAAAACACAAATACTTTCTTTCTTTGAGTGGCATTGCAACGCATGCCGGGGACAGCTAGTCCATAAAAAAAATAATATGAGAAATTCCTGCGCCCACATTCCGCCAGCCACAAATGAATTTTGTGTGCATTAAAAAAATAAAAAATAAAAGTGCCTAAAATGTTAGGAAACAACAATTGTGAGTCCAAAAATCTATGTATATAAAAGAAAACATGATTTTTTTTTTTTTCTGCCCGTTTCTCATCCAAAACCATAAGACACAGAAATACAAATAAGGCAACAATTTGGCTTTCATTGACAATGGTTAACAGGGCGTCCCGGGAGACGTCTCGAGAACAACCCGTGACGCTCTTGCTGGTCGTGAGAAAGCGGTGGCGTGTGGTGATCTCAGAATCCACTTTTGCCGGATTGCCAGTATTTCATAACAGGCATTGCTTCAACATTTCCGATTGTACTATTTAGGCTAACAAAATTCATAATTTAATATTTGCTTCTTTAATTTATAAACTTTTCATAATAACAAATAATAATAGGCCTAATGATAATCAGCGCTTTTTACGTGACGCTAAGTGACGGTACAATATTTCTGAAATCTGGAAAATGTATTACCTAGCATGGATATTAGCACTTTATTTAAATACTGGCACCTTTTTTTTTTTTTTTTTTTTTTACTAAAAAGTTATAATAATAACAATAATATATTTTTCTAAAATTTAGTTGTGAAAAAATTATAAATTTATAATTTGGAGACCTCGTTGTTTTACTGGTGACTGCTCCTAGCTGATGATCGCCATATTAGCGTGAAACAGTTGTTCTAGGATGTCTATTGGTCTCACCCATTAATGTTTATTAATATTTATGCGCTAAAAAAATTCATAGCAGCCGCGTGCACATGCAAAAATTTATAAAGTACTGAATCAAATATTAACAAATTTTAAAATTTACTTGTTTATTTTTCTAATAATAACAATTATTATTTTAAAGAAATATTATAAGGCATCCCGCAATGAAAAAAAAATTCCGTAAAAAAAATAAATAAAGTTTCACAAATCTCTATTTTCATTTTTATTCCTGTTGATTTCACTTCTATCGAAACGAAAAAAATAGCAATATCTCTTAAGAAAGTTATAGACTTGTTCTTCATAATTTTTTTTTTTCCAAATAATATTCCGCGGGAAAAATGTTGAAGCCCGAGTTATTATCAACTTGCTGATTTTCGTGGTTTGAAAATACATAAAATTACTAAAACAACATTAGATTATTTATTATCCGAACTTAAAATTGTAATCTGATAATTGAGAAAATAAATTCAGAAATTTGTTTAGAAATATTCTTCTATACACTGATTATTCGGAATTTTTTATCTTTCTTTCTTAATTTAGTACGAGCGCGAAATAAGCCTAATACTTAAATTTAAAACCATCTTCGATTCGGACTGCGACAATACGTCATTTTTACAGTTACGGCGGGTAAAGGAAACAGTGTTAATCTAAGGTTTCATGTCTCCCCCTATTTCCTCACCCATACAGGAAATCAAAGTCACTCATATAGAAACGAAATCTACACACACGGATATATTTACATTCAACATTAAATAATATATATATATCACTAAATTGAACTAAAAACAATGTTGTTGTTTTTTTTTTTAATTTTATAGTAGTATTTCATTCTATATATATATATATATATATATATATATATATATATATATATATATATATATATACACACACACAAATATGTATGTACTGCCAAAGACAAAAGCGAAATGGACCCTTACAACGGCCACTTGTTGGTTTATTATGTAGACTGGATACATAAATGAAATACGTGGCTAAGGATTTGAAGTTTGATATATTTAAAAAACAAAAAAAAAACTGAAAATATAATGATTTCTTTCTGTTATAAATAAATCTTTACGAATTTACGAAACACTACATTTATATACATCTTCTTCCTATTCACATTGTAAGTACCGATAAATACGATCTCTGTTTACGATCGTTTGATTTACGAACGATCGCTAATATGTTACAACTCGTGCAGAATATCTGAAAGCCGCCAAACATATAGTTAACATAATTACTGTAATAAATTCATTTTTTAAAAAGTTTATTTATTTATATCTTACAATTATCGGAAAACTAGTAAAAGATTATACTAATAGATGTATTGTAGAAATCTCAGGAATAAAAGATGCACAATAACGAACGTCTTGGAAAGGATCATTTCGAAACCGTGAGTTGCCTCGAGTTAATTATCTTCCATCAGTGTTTCGAACATTACCAGATATAATTCTACCGATAATGATTAACTGGGCAGGCGAAATCTTCCTTGAGTAATTTCTTTGTGTATTTATTATTTATTTCGTAATCATTTCTAATGCCATCCCATACTCATGTGCACCTCTTTGTTTTTTGGTAACGCGAACTCTGGAATCATTATCAGGCAAATATTAAAAAAGAAACTGTTATGAACAAACAAATTCACTGAAATTAATTTGTTTCAATATAAAAATTAATTTACAAAAGCCAAACGAAAAAAGTATTCGGTATCAGCTTTAGAAAAAGCCAAAATTCCGCGGAGCATGCGCACACGCGTTTTGTGATTCGCTCACTGGAAAAGTAGATTCAGATGAACTTTTCCTGAACTAAAAAGGAATTCGAGCGCATTAATAAGGAATATGTAATTCGTCACTTTTATTAGAAGCTCTATACAGAGCTCGTATTTAGGTCTTATTATTCTGAGCTTATAAATTCTGCAAATTCACAATCCTTACCCATACGTGTTCATTCATTCATTAATTCTAAAAAATTCGTTACAAAACTCAATGAATCGTATATCTTCACACATGATATCTCAAGTCAAATCGGATTTTTTTTTAAAACCAATATAAATTTTCATATTTGCTAATATTTAAATTTTTAAAAGTTAATATGTAGAAGTTAAACTTCAATAATTAGGAATAAGTGCTTTTTCTATAATTTGAATTTAAGATTTTTTTTTGCATATTTTAGCATAAACTATAATTACAAGAAAAGAGAAGTGAATTTTGAGACTACGATAAAGTTAAAAATAATAAAATTACCGGTATCGAAAGTTAAATGGAGGAGAAAAAAAAAGGGCTTCAAAAGTTATTAAATATTACATGAGAATTCAGGATTCAACTGAAATCCTTCAATCCATGAAGGAATTTGGTTAAAAGGAAAGTTAAGTTGCATCAACTGGGTTCGTTACCTGGACCGACTGGTGTTGCTCGGTGGAGTGTCGTCGGCGTCTCTGTGCTCCGCACCCAGCTCTGAGCTCCCGGGGTTAGTTCCCGAGTGAACGGAGATGCACGAGCCGGGCAAACAGGTGAGGCAGGCCCATACAGGGGGGAGGGTGTGCCAATACCCGTCTGGACGTGTGTGAACCATTATTGTACAGTCTGTGAAAACCCAACCCAAAGCCAGTCCTTGGTGGCATGTGCCGGAAGTTGTTGGTGGAGAAATCACGGTGGGATTGGCCACCCCCAACCCCCTTTATTCCAAGTGTTTGGGGCTTTTTATTATTATTATTATTATTATTATTATTATTATTAACAAACTTCCTTTACCTCTCTCACAGAAAACGGAGGATTTATAACAATAAGACAAGTAAAGCCATACAGAGCAAGTAACAACTTATTTCTCTGTAATTTGCATGAAGACTCATAGATTGTTTTTAAACTTGGGCAACCTAGACTCGGCCTCGTATTTTATACAAATTATTTAAAAAGGATCTCTTGTTTTTACTTAAACTTGTGTCTCGCAAATCCTCGCTTGCTTATAGAGACTTGAACAACATAAACTACTCCTGAACTATATCTTTAAACCGGAGATAAAAAGTTTTTTCAATTATCGTAAGAATTGCCTCTATCTCTACAATATTTTTTATTAAAATTTGACGATTGATCTTAAAGATGTACGAATACTCTTTCTAGCTGGGTGCGGGACATGCCAGGTGTTTTTATTTTTTGTTAGAAAAAAAAAAAGTCATCAGCATAACGGAATTAAAAGGTACCTACTCTACTTAATAAATTCGTTTTCTGTTCAGCAATTCTCCGTTAACTAGAACTAAAGAGTGAAAGTTAAAGTTTGAAGTTTAGCAACATTTTTAATGAATTTACGGTGTAACGAATACTATAAATTTCAAACGATTGGATGAAATTATAATGTAGATAATTGAAAACTGTAATTTAAATTATTAGAATGACGAATACAGTTATATTGATTATATTTTCTTTGTTTTAGGTCGACGCAACAATGAATATTGATATTTAAAATGCATTGTTAATGTGTTCTATCAAATCCTTCTTGGAAACAAGAAGATGATTTTCAAGATGGCATTGGTTCACGAGAAAGTTAGCAGGCGTCAATGGTATTTCTTGTTAGCCAATTTACGATAATTCACGGAAATCTGTAACGAACCGAAAAGAAATCTGAAAATATATATAAAACTTGAGATTAAAGAGTTGATTCTGGATCTTTTATAAGGGTAAGAGAAGAACCAATAAGATAAAGGCAAGCACCAGTAAAGAAGCTACTGATAAAGTATTAGGATGCCTCCCTAACCTAAATTATCTGCATACAGCTATTTTATTATTAATTTATTTTGAGAACGATATTTAATACATCACTTAAGCATCCTAACTAATGCATAACCAGTGTATTTTGGCATAAAATTCTAAATTAAAATAAAAATCTATAACTTGTGAATGACAAAAATCGTTTGATAACTACCACAACCTATATGACAATTTGAAATTAAGATGAAACTATTTAAACGAATATCAATAAGAAAAAAATTACTGTTCTATTCTAACGAACTTTGTAGGGAAGCCAACGAGGCTACTTGAGATGTAATGACAAACGGGGTTTATTAACAACGCATTTTGGTGGTTTATGACCCCTAGTTCCTTCTCTAAATGCTTCCGATTTTATAACCAATTTGACAACCATTAAGAATCTATACCTGCTATTAAAGTTTAGGACAAATTTAAGAATTTTCTTGAAACACACGGATGGATATGGACATCAAATTGTATTTCAGAACTTTTTGCTTTCGCTCCGCTACAAACGTTAGACAAAATCTATACTACGATATCTATATCTCCATGGAGGTATAAAAACTTATTTCAACGTTAATATTTAGCGAAATACTTTTAAAATAGGATATACTGCTATTAGATCAAACAGTGATGTATTTAAAAGTATAAATTCTTTCTTAGATTTTTTCACATTTAAGTTCACACGTTGCAAGACCTAAAACTGATTGGTTAAAAGTAAATAATGAATCTACAATTATTTCACTACATAACAATCGAGATCTGATCATATTTTTAGTTGCAATATATGATGTTAATATTAATTTAGATAAAACAAAGAAATAACGAGTTATTTGCATTTTTTTTTAAGTCTCGTTCTTTATTCCACACAGAATAGTTTGGGATCTATTGTCTACGTTTGTAAAAATACATAATTTAGTGTCCATTTAATGAAACGGACGGAAGAAATTAGCATTGGATCGAGAACTGTTTGTTGGGCCAAGTGGAACTGCCAACACCTGTTGCATTGTACGAAGTAAATATCAGAGGCAGGTGAGTTACACTACAACGAATTATGAAACAATAGTTATTTTATTAAAAAAGATTAATAGCAAGTGGAATAGAGCAACGCAATTCTGTCCAGCGGAATTTACGAATCAGATACACCTGCCAAAATTGATAAAAAAAAAGGGGAATTATTTAACAAATCATTCGTTTATTGATTCATAGACTATTGAATGATTTGTTAAATAATTCCACAAATCATTCGTTAGGCTATAACTCTAATAAACGATTTTTTTAAGCCTAAGTCATCGCATTTATTATTAACTAGTGTATATTTCCGCAGATGAATAGGTTGGATTCAACATCCACATTTATTTAAATATATCTCTACCTTTTCGTTCCAGAACAATTAAATAACACCCCTTTCTCTGACCAGGCCCAACGTGTATTGTTATTATTTCTTTTCTACAATAATTTTGTCCACGGATATTACAGGTTTGATCTGACTTTTCTTACCCGCCTTAATGTGCATCGGAGGAAAAAAAAAATAAAAAATAGATAAAAAAAAAAAAAAAAGTCTCGAAATTTCTTTTCCATTCTGATCAATATAAAAACTCTTTACACCAGCAACTGAAGCCGTAGTGATAAGCTTAGGCTACTAAACGGAAGAGTTAAAAAAAAATGTTTCCATTTTGCCGTTTTAAACCATAATTATAGTAATTCAGAAATTGTTTATCTTAGAAAGATGAAACTTTGATGGAAGACGAGTCGGTGGTCAGTGTGGACTCTGGGCTGCTTTTAATCCAAATTGAGAGGACAGATGAGAAGCCGAAAGCCAGAACATATCTTACCCGAGTTGGTTCAAGTGCTATTCAAATAAATACTCAGATAATTAATTTGAAAAATTGAAAGTTTACTGGTAGGCTAAATTATTTCGTGTCTGTCTGACCCAAATTAGTCTCTATATTTTATTATATTTATTACAAATTTAGATTACAAATTAAACTGTTTCTTTGTTTGCTTTTAAATTCCTAGAGATTCTATTTTATTTACAGCTTTGTACATCTACTTCGACTATGTCCTTACTATGTTTGATATTAACTAAATCAGTAAATAAGAAGCCAGTGATAAAATTTCAGTAAAGCATGAAGAATGATTTTACTTTCATGTAAAACTTCTATTTAACTTAATACCTATAGATAAAAACCTCGTGACTGCTTTCATGTGCTCGAAACCTTGCCTCAAACCGAAATTCCATGCTCGAAGACTTGTCATTTGCTTTAAATACAACATATCCTAATTTGAAGCAAGTTTTAGGAGCAACTCGACACCAGCGCGCCTAGCGGCAGAAAACTTTATTTGAAAAACTGAACCAGCGCTAACTTTACGGTGGAATCTGGATGTCTTATTGGGATTTCCATACATCACCTCCTCTTTTTCGGGATTTTTTTTTTTTTCCTTTTTCTTCATTACTGTAGCATGAGAATTAATAACAAAACAGCTGCAAAGCCAACCACTTCGTTGCTTCGCCGACATATTTTTAATCGTAGAACAAAGAGAAAACAAAACCAAAAAAAAAAAAAACCAAGACTTTGCCAATGGAAGTTCACTGTCTCTTGTTCGCCGTGTTACAGTTGTACATTTAATTAATCTGATAACTACTTTAAGAAAGCAGAAATATCAATGGAGATGGATGTTACTGAATCTATGGTTTCTTATTGACTTTGAACAAATTCAGCCCATACATGAGATTTACCAAAAAAATGAGTACTGTAATTCCCATTACATGACTCTTGTTAATGCTATTTCAATAAATAACTAATTAACTACAAAAGTTTACTGATATTTAAATCATTCCTAAAATTTTTGTAATTAGTAAATTTGAGAATAACTTATGCTTGTCTGATACAGAATGCCATCAGCAAACTAAAGAGCAAATAATCCATTTCAAAATTAAACAGGAAAACGAAGAAAAGGAATTGTAATTTTGTACAACAGTTAAATTATCGATAACACTTAAAAAATAAAATATATAATACAGTGTTACCTCCGAATAACGGACAGTCATGGAACCGGAAGTTTTGTCCGTTATTGGGAGGTGTCCGCTATTCGGGAGGACTGTCTTTTTTTCATTTTTTAGCTTATAGCATGTCATTTAATGAAAAATTACATACAATCTTAATTAAATTTCTACAATTATCATTGCGATATGAGAGAATATGAACAATTGCAAATTATTTACTGTATTCCTTTTTAAATGAGTGCTAATCCGTTTGTCTTACTTAAAATAATGATAAAATTAATTACAGTATACAGAAAGTTAATTTCTAGCCATCCATTTGATGCCTTAAACGTGTCCAATCCTAAAGTTTGACCGACTTCTCTGGCTTTTTCTTGAAGGAAAACACAGCTTATAGAATGTTCTTTGCACGAGCAAAGCGGAACCATTTTATCACCATTTCCTCGATTTTGCTTGTTATAGTTTTACGAAACTTCAAATTCTTCGAATTTTCGTTTGAATTCAACATCCATATTTTTCTATTCTCATCTTTGTCTTTCAAAAGTTCACTAAAGTTTCCAACTTTAAAACGTTCAGCAAGACAACGCACACTCAGCTTTTCTTTTTCAGCAACTTCAAGAACATCAATTTTTTCTTTAAGTGCCAATCTTTTCCTTTTTGACGCCATTTTAATTCGCAGTAAATTTAATCAACACGTTTATAGGATAGCTTTACGAGGGATTGATATTTACAAAGCAACTGCAGTGAAAAAAAAGGGCCTCAGATTCGTGCATTGAATCATGGGACACCGATACAATGTATCAATGTATGGGACACCGATGTAAATACAACCATGATGTGTTTGTCGAAATGTTAATCGAAAATTTTTTTTTTTCTACAGTTAAAATAACTGTCCGCTATTCAGAGTGTCCGCTATTCGGAGTGGATAACATTGAATGTCCTATTGTAAGGGACTGGGACCCGCAATAATGTCCGCTAATTAGAGGTGTCCGCTATTCGGAGCGTCCGTTAAAGGAGGTTACACTGTATAAATAAAATATAAACCCAGCCTCTGATGTAGAAAAGCCCGTATAGGCTTAACAGATAATAGCTTCTAGATGTTTCGAGATTCCTATCAAATTGTCATTATCATAATTCACGATGCGAACAATTACTGCGTCATTTAAAATCGATTTTTAACTGAATTCATAAATTAAGATTTAAAGATTATTAAGCTACAATTTCGAGACAGGAGCACAAGCAGCAAGTTTTAAAATAGTAATTTAAACGATCGATGTAAATCAGTATCGTTTCATGAATTTAAAATCAAATTTTTTTTCTTCCAAGTTTTTGGCCATAACTTCTCGTCAAGTGATACTTCAGCTCTTCTGAAATATGCCACATATACATAGAAATACGCATACATGATATTAATGCATGTATTCCATGCACAAATATAAATGGGACCTTAAGGGGGAGAAGGAATGTGAACATCATTATTTTATTATTTTCTTTTGGAGAAAAAGGATTAGGAATTAAAAATAAAATATTCTAATATTTATTATTAACTATCACGTATAATGTACGTAATTGCAACTGCTGTGTTATAAATGGAAATACTTTTCATTTTCGTGCTGCTTCAACTGTTCTAGTTGTTTGTTACGACAAGCAATTCAACTGAAAGTGTTTTCTACATATGCAGGATGATTCAGTATAAAGCATCGAACTTCGATACAGCATTCAGCTAGTCAGACAAATGGCTACATCGTGAAAAGAAAACTAAGAAAGTATTGTAGTACTATACTTTTACTACTAAAACTATTAAGAAAGGCTTTAATTGCAGTAAGTACACAAGACATCAAGAAATGTCAGATAAATTACGAAATGTCTGCCTCTAACCTTACTTTAAATGGTCCCATACTCCAATAAATCAATTTGGCTAAATAAATACTTCTTTCAAGTTATGTTTGTTTGCAAATTAATGGTTTCCTGGTATTTAAGAGATTTTAATTGAAATGGCTCCATATATAACCGACATTTCTTGTTTCCTTGATAAATTTACTGTAATAAAAAACCTTCATTTTTATTGGTAGGTGTTTCTGTCCTTTAATTCTCCATAGATCCGTCCTTTGACGATTTGGATCTTATTTTGATAGGACTTATAATCAATTCCCCGAATCTTTATCGTTCTGAATCATTCTGTCGTTGAGAAAGGAAGTATTAAACTGTTGTGGTAGCACAATCAAGCTACAACAATTACAAATATTTTGAATGGTGTTATATATAGTCATGCCCCCTTAGTTCGAAATCATAACCCGTGGTTCGAAAAAAATATTAAATAAAAAAAATCAGGAATTCAAAAATTCACCGCGTGTGAGCGGCGTCATGAACCCTCTGTCGGTCAGCTCTTTCCTGTTCTCGCGCGTTCAATCAGTCAGTTCACTTGGATGCTATCACAGTGAAAGCATTTTTTAAAAACTCTCGCTGCTGTGAATTATGAAATAAAAATTCTAATTTTGCGTTAATTATTTTTGTTGATGTCTTAATATGTATAATTCTGTAAATTAAACTGTATCATAAGTAAGTACATATGTTAAAAACATACTCGTATATTATATATAGGGTTCGATATTTTCCGCGGTTTCAAGCTTTCGCGTGAAGGCTTGAAATCCAACTGGCCGCCAATACGGGGAGAACTGACTATTGCATTTGTAAGTCAATGAAGATTTTTGTAATAAAAAAAAAATGGAATATTTTTCATTCTCTTTCTGAAGAAAAAAAACAATTCGTGCTTCATTATCGGAATATTCTCTCTATTCTCATTATTATTCGTAGCAGTGGTAGTATTTATATAAATTGGTAAATAAAATAAATAAGTAAGTTGAGAACCACTGCACGACAGATATCAAGAATTTCCTTATCTCTGTATTATCGCTTACTGATAAGTGTTTGGCAATAATAAATCTTATCAGTAATTATTATCAAATAGCAGAAAAATGGAAAGGAAACCGCTAACATTCGCCGAAGGATTTTTTTTCTTTATTTTTTTTTTAATATTTGAAACTAATATTGGAATTCTAATGGATTATTGAACTAATGAATTATAAGCAATGACCTTTCGTTAAGAATTGGTTTGATAAGACTACAAAATAACTTCAGCAACTTTTCATTGCGCTGAATAGATTAGCATATCCTTATCTATTTAAAATAGTGGTGACTGGAACGAAGCTATTTTTATTGCTTTCTTAGAATCAGTTATTGATATGTAATCAAAAAACTTGAGGATGGGGAGTAGTCATAAATTAAACATTAATCTTAAGAAACTTTAATAGCACTATTAATAACAATGAATTATCAATCACTGAACGATAATGGAAAGATACAAAGATTGAATTGATTCATGCAATTATACGACGCGTAATATTCACTCAAGCAAGTATGTTCTCTTATCGAAAGATACAGATTGACTTTATGACTTCTTTGGCAGTATGGTAGACTGTCCCGTATTACACTGGATGTCCTGTTTTTACTGCTAAATGTTTTCTATTTCATGATTCCATTGTCCCGTATAAATGTGAAATGTTAAAAAAAAAAAAAAAAAAAAAAAGGAGCCAAAAATATATATTAAAAATTATTAATTTCAAATCTCAAGCTATATTTTAAAATAAGTTAAAAGAGTTTAACGTGCCGCAAAATAATTTAAAATAAATAAAACAAGAAATGAATTCAGCACAAATTTAACCAAATTGCCTTTCTGGTTCGATTATCGGACAGGAATCGGAAATGGCCGTTTCATCCCACAGGGGACTCATCAGCCCGATCTCCGCCTTCCCCGATAAAAGACTCAGAAAGGCAAGATCTTATATGAAGGCCACCGTCACAGCTGGCAGTTAGCCCGAAGAACAAAAAACATCAACAATAAATGTTGTGCCAATTTGTACAACTAAAAACCTCTTCCTAATAACTGACAGGACTGTAGGTTAGTTTAATACAAAGAAGGTTAGATTTGTGCTGAATTCATTTCTTGTTTTATTTTTATGTTAAGTTTAAAATGGATTAAAAAAAATATATTTTCATTTTCATTCGCAGCACAAATTGTTTGTTGCAACTTTTTTTTTTTTTTTACACAACCCTAGTGTAATTGAAGTGTCTTTAAAAAAAAAATATTTGCTTGTGGATTTTTATTTATTTAAAAAACGGATATTTAGAATACGGTAACCCTAATACATTTATAATTTAGTTCGTATCAGGAGGATGTCATTGGATATTTCTACATCTGCTGTCATTCAAAACAACGATGCAGTTATAGTTTGAAGTTACAGTACGATTATAAGAAATTAAAATTATAATAATATAATCTACTAAAAACTAAGTAAAATATAAAAAAATCGGCACAGTTTTAATTAACACAATTTAAACTGTTTACGTAACTTAGTACAGATTCACAAAAGTGACCAAGAAGAAATTTCTGCTTCTTTCTAACTTAAGAAAGTTTAGGGAAAAAAAAAAAAAAATGAGGCGGAAGTCAGTTTGGACTATTTAGAAGTTAATGAATGAATCATATTCTCCTATTCTTTATTTTAATATGAAAACTGAATTAATTATATTTAAGCTCAAAACAGACTAATTTTTCGAAAGAATTTCAGATCTATTAAATTATTTTAGCTTAAAAAAGTTCCTGTTTTTGATTATATGAATGAATACAGTAATAATCTAGTAACTGAATTCAACATTTCCTTTATTTTCCCAGTAATTGAATTAAAAAACAAACAAACAAACAAATAAAGAAACCCATAAATCAGAATTTTAAATTTGTTATTTTTATAATATTTTTATATTGTTACTTTTATTTTTTTTTAAATTCAATTACTGGAAAGTAAAGGAAATTTTAAATCCAGTTATTAGATTATTACTTTCTTTATTCGTAGAATCCGGAACTTTTTTAAGGTAAAATAATTTAATAGATCTGAAATTCTTTCGAAAAATTCGCCGGTTTTGAGCTTAAATATAATTAACTCAGTTTTCATATAAAAATCAAGAATAAGAGAATATGATTCATTCTTATTTAAAATATTGTAAATTTTTAGATTTTTAGTTGTGTTTTTAACACGTACAGAACGACTTGACTTCCAAATCGTCCAAACTGACCTGACCTTAAGCCTACACTTAAGATAATATACTGCTCACAAAATTTAGGGGATATTGTGAAATGAATATAATACTCCCAAAAACAGAGGCAATTGTGTTTATTTATTAAAGAACATCAAATGACACGAAAATGGAAGTTGTCTGAATATGCAAATGTGATGCAAAACGTTAATTTGCATTTTTGCCCACAGATAAAGAGAGATTACCTCCACTTTTCTGGATCAACAACAAGTGGCAGAATCAGTTCAGTGTCAACTGAAAATGCCCTGCAACGTGATTTACCCGAATCTCAAGCATGGAGAGCGGTAGAGCGCCTTGAAGCTGGCGAACACAGATGACAGTGGCGGCAGCGGTTGGAACCTCCCAAAGCGTGATTAAGCATGCTCTGGAATCGCTTCAGAGAGACTGGCATAGTACGAAGAAGACCAGGGCAGGGCTGCCCACGTGCCACCACTGCAAGAGATGATCGATACTTGCAAAGCACGAAGGAACCGGCGAAGCAATGCGACTGAGCTGAAGGGACAATTTTTCGCTGCTACTGGACGACGGGCGTGCACTGAAGACCGTGCGAAATCGACTCCATCACGGTGGACTGTATGTCCGGCGACCAATGGTATGTACTCCGTTAACTACTGAACATTGCAGAACCCACAGAAGGTGGCCTGAAATGCATCTTCCTTGGATCCGTGAAGAGTGGTCCACGGTTCGCTTCGGTGACGAGTCAAGATTCTGCCTGCAGCCCGACAATCGTCGACCCCTGATCTGGCGTGAACGTGGAACACGGGAGAATCCACAATTTCGTGCAAAAAAGAGATTCCTTTGGTGGAGGTGGAATCATGGTGTGGTCGTACTAAAGTCCATGATGTTTTAAATGGAACGGTGAATGCTGTAAGATTTCGGGATGAAATTCTACAGCCTATAGTGGTACCCTACACTGGAGCAGTAGGGCCAACTTTCTTTCTATGGACGATAATGCACGCCCCCACCGTGCGCATCACGTCAACAACAGGCTGCAAGAGGCTGGAATCGAGCACAAGGACTGACCTTCACGTTCTCCAGACCTGAATTCCATCGAACACGCGTCGGGTGCACTAGGAAGACGTGTTGCCAGTCACCAATCACTTCCAATAACACTTAATCAGCTGGAAGTTGCTCAGGTGCGCGAATGGCCACGAATCCCACAGGAACTGATGGACAATTTGATCCTCTCCATGCCTCATCGCTGTCAGAGTGTTGGAACAGTCTTAGATAACCCTACATCCTACTGAACAGTCAATGTGCGACACATTTTTCACGTTTGACATGCGAATGTTAACCCCCATCCATGTGTCACATCTTGCTCAATCCCGATAAATGAATTCTGCACCTCATTCAGATAACTGCCATTTTCGGGTCATTTGTTACTCTGATGATGTTCTTTAATAAATAAACTTAAATACCTCTGTGTTTTGGGTGCATTATATTCATTTCGCAATTTCTCCTAAATTTTGTGAGCAGTGTACTTCGTAATATTATAGCTACTCAATAGTGTGAAAAGTAAGTAGGCCTACTAGAATCATGCAAACAGTTTTACAGACAGAATGCAAAACTCAGAAAAAATAATGAAAGAGTCAATTACTATCACTATAACAATAATAATAATAAAACATTTCCCAGATCTCTGTTTAACACATTAGATCTCTCCGATACGATAAAACGAAAATCGAATTTACATTCTCGTAACCAAAGGGTGGCTTAAATCGTCTTAATCTAGACGACTATAAAAATTCTTAGTAACTACATTATGCGATATTTTTTATTATCTACGTAGTTTTAAATTTGAAGGATACGTAAATTCCGTTTGGTTTTGATTAAACGTTAACCAAAACTTTAAAAAATTGCCAATTGCTCAGTATTATCATAATAATCTTTGGGATTTTTCACAAACTTGCAACACTGAAAGATAAAAGTTAAATATTTACGAAGTAAATATGTTGCTTTGTTTCATTTTCTTATTCCCACGTTGATCTTGTAAATGAAGAAATTCTATTGAACGGAAGTCCAAACTCGAATAATAGCTACCTAAAATACACGTTTTTGAAAATTGATTTGCGAACTGCGGTTTTGTATTTCGTTTCGTTGTAGGAATGCTTTTTGTCACGTGATTTAGTGAAACACGTGACACTGTAATAAAAAGAATCAAAAATTATTTTATTATAAATATAAACGACAGACAAAACTGTAAATAAAATTGAAAGTCAAAACGGTGTCTCCCCTCAATTTCACGACATTAAATGTTCTTAATCTACTGAGATCAAAAATAACAAATCAAGACCTAAAGAAAAAAAAAAAAAAAAAAAAAACTACGTGAAGGATGTTTAATCTTCAAATTATCCTGAATGGATAGATCTATTCTGAATCACCGAAGTAAAGAGTGGCTTCGTCTGACACTGAGGGAATCCGCCAGATTCAGTTACATTGTGTGTTGAAGATGATGCTGTTATTATCGACATCCTGTGACAGCCTCGGTGGTCATTCACACAACGACGCTTCTAAGGATTCCGTTTCATGGGAGAAAGAAAAAAAAAGAAATAGTGCCATCGATCAATGGAACACAGAATAACAATGCCACAAAGAATGTACTTATTGTTATCCTTTTCTTAACACTATCTCGGAATTTTAAGGTCACAAATTGTTATAGACTTAAATTTTGCAGATAAAAAATAAATAAAAATAAAATCAAAAACTGTTAAAATTATTGCGAGTTTTATCCACTACCCCAATACAAATAAATAAATAAATAATAAATAAATACAAATGAATTGGGAATAAGAAGTTTGATTTACGTCCAGTTAAGAACAGAGGGTGTTTAATTAAATAAAAACAAGCATAAATAAATAGTCCCAACTCTAATTAAATAAAAAAATTAAGATACTTATTTTGTTTATTTAATTAATAAGCAGGATAACATATATAAACACTACGTATCTTAAGCAAATAATTTATGTAAAGCTTTATATAAAAATATTAAAACAATTCGAACCAGGTCGTGTTGTTTTCAAAATTAGCTTGAATTGTTCAGAGCACTGAGATGGTGGGGGTTATGGCTGCGACTGCACCTCATCCCTTTGAAATCAAGGGGTGGGGAAGCTGTTCTCCCCACTAAAAAAACACTGACATTACGAGAGCCTTACTGGAAATCCCGTGAAGCAATGCTTTCAAAAGGGATTTTTTGAAATTATATCCCAAAGCCCAGAAATCAAACTTTTCAGGAGAGACAAGAAACTGAAGAGATTAGTGAAAAAGATATTTTTTTTTTGGAATCAGGACCGGACGAAGATATTTTGACGTCCCGGACAGAGGACGTCGATGGAGCCCTTTAATATAATAGAGAGGCGCCCTACTTACGCTATTACGCGTAAGTTTATAAAGATGTTCCCCAACTATGTCAACTTTTTTTTTTTTTTGGCTAAAATTTTATATTAGTTTGTTTTGTTTTTATTTTAGAGGAGTATAACAATTTTCTATGATTATTGATTATACTCTATATATCAATTATTTTTATAAGATCTGTGATATTTATTTCTTCAAATGTAATATACTACAGAATTGATTACATATCTGGTAAAGTAAATAAAAATCGTAATATTAATATTTTGTTCAATTTTTTTTTTTTTTATACATCAAATTTGGCGCGCCATTAAGCCCGGTGCCCTGGGCGGCCGCCCGTGTAGCCCGCCCTTAGTCTGTTTGTAATAAGAAAAAAATAGTTGTATCTATTTTTGTTGAAGTTCTGGAAGTAAGAAGTTCATTCTTTGGATTAAGATTTCACATCGTTATTGAAATCGCTATTTCTTTTAAACTATTAGAACTAATTAATAAATGATGATATCAGTGATTAAATGATACTATTTATAATAGTTTTTGCTGTTGCGGATTATTGTATTATTTAACTCATTATAATAATTAATATCTCGACTGTAATACTATTCTTCACTTGTCTGAGGCCATAAAAAAAAAAAAAAAAAAAATCATCTCGCGGGCCGAAGTTTTCCCACTCGGGATCTAAACGCTGTGTGTAATCTATGTAAGTTCAAACCTCCTTTTATATTCCAAATGATTATCGACTGAATGCGAAATTAAAGTATCTACTTTCATGATTTATCCGATACCAAGGCTTAATAATCAAGTGATTAAAATAACGAGCTTGTTTTTTAATGATGATGATGATGCACTGATAAAGTAACGGCAAATCGATGAAACAAATTTTAAATTTGATGTAAACTCACCCTTGTTTTGTTTTATCAACTTCCGGTTTTTTGGAAATCTTTTCTCATTGAGAAATTTTTCACTAACGAACAAAAAATAACATCAAAATTTGGATAAATTTAAATTCTTTTAACAATTTCTCACGTTTAATTAAAGTTACGAGTTGCCAAACAGCGTTTTTTAACAGTTTTAATCATAATTTTAATCCGTATGCAAAGTCATTATTTTTGATTGTTATGATGACGTCATAAACAACAATTTTGTAATAAATTTAATTGTTACATGAAATTCTTTGAAATATTATTAATATTAGTTATTTGTGCTTTTAAGGTGATCACAATCCGAAGTTAAAATGTTAAAATAAATAAAAGCTAAAAAATGTGAATAACAACAACAAACTTAACGAATATTTTTACTTTCTTTGTGAGACCAAATTTGAGCTTAAATTAATAACCCAATATGGATGTAATCGGTAATTATACATATCCTCATACTAATCAAAAAACATTAAATATCTAAAAAAAGGAAGATCATGTTCGGCATTATGATTCAAAGCTGTGTTGGGCCGAAACAGGTCAGAAAGCTAAACCTCCCAGATGAAGAGAATTTGAAGGCGGCAAAGAACAAAAGAAGCTTATTATTATTATTAAGCTTTTCTGGGACATGAATAAAACAGAAACTAACGAATTATGAAAACCTAATAGATAAAGTTCATTTGTTTTTGATTAGGTAAATTTGACTGACAATTTTAATTTGTATCAATCCTGTTTCGTAAAAACTATTTTCAATGACTACCATCTCTTCTTAGCATTTTTTAACTAAAGTGAATTATTTTTAATAATGAAGACCTGTAGAATCACAAGCATGAATCGCTGTTTCACGCTGGTTGACTCATCAGCTAGAAAGAGCCAGTTGATTAAAATCCACTTTTTTTCTTTATTTTACATATAACTTTATCATATATTATTTTCCTTTATGGTCGAGTTTCTATCCATTCTTTTTTTGATGCCAACTTGTCTTTTTTAGGACTTTGCTCAATTAAGTTTGCAGATATTTTTTTTTTTGTTTCGTTTTTTTACTTTTTCTTTTCGAAATACAAGAACAATACAAATAAGGGCGTTTTTTTTATTCATCTCATCTGACGGAACAATAACTTAAAGACACAAGACTTCTGTCAAGATGTTCTTATCAAACAGATCATCCTTCATAAAAATCACAGGAAATAATAAAAGGGACACGTAAAATTCTTTATGGTTCATTCGCGTGACACAAAGACAAGCAGCCTTGTACTTACGTGGAAAGGACACCATTTTCAGTACTTCCACTCGACATTGCATCTACAGTTACTGAATTATCTACAATATTGGAACTGAGTAGCAGAACACAATTTCATCGGGGTTGATTTAGCGTTAGACACGACTACTGTTCGTAACACTTTTCCTCTCCCAATATCCAAATATGTCTGCAATGTGTGGAACTGATAAATATTCTTGTGTATATCCAATTAATTATGATGGACCAATTGTCGACATTAATTGGAAAACACTTTGCTTCATCCTTTTTCTGAATTTCATATTATTATCTCATGTTAAGAACATTTTTTCAATTAGCATAAACCTTTCGCTACATGTTAAAGCCTTTGTTACTGCATCTTTGCTTGCTACGGTCAGGCCAAGCGCATAAGTGATTGTGGCATCTAACTGGACGAGAACAAAGACGCAGTCGGTGGCGAAGCATTCACGTATTAACATAGTTTTGACCCAAGGCTTTCACCGGTGGCTCCAGTTTATATTGAATCAAGATGAAGCTTTCAATTTGTAATCTGAGCTTACATGCAAACATCGGCTACTTAGTTACCAACCACTGAGCTCTGAAATCCGATGATATTATTTGAAAGAGGTTTGACATTCTTAAAACGCCCCCTCAATCGCAATTCCCCTCCAAAAAAAAAAGCTAATTTATTTTGTTACTGCAGCATAGCCGACTCTTCTTGATGTAAAAATTGTAATACAGTGCTATCCAAAAATAATATCATAAATACGCCATTGTTTAAAGTAGCGATGAATTGAGCTAGCAATGTACAACGAAACGTTCAATTCTTTGGAGTCTTGGAAATAGAATAATTACTTATTGGTTAAAAAAATTTTACGTGCTAAAAACTTCTAAGTTTTAGTTCTAAGTTCTAAAATTAAGAATGTATTTGTGAAATGCTTAAGAGCAAAATTAGACTTATTTTTCATTGAATTTCGATGATTCGATTGCTACACAATTCAATTTCCAAAATACAGGCTGTTTATATATGGAGTTACTCTTCGGTTTTGATTACGAAAGCCTTCAACGATTTTGCGCATGCGTCAGGTCTCCTTTGATTCCATCCAAACAGGGGTGAGGAGAAACAAAGAGGGGATGGGTTACTTTTTATAGTGTTAGTTTACTAGTAGCTGCGTTCTATTTGCGCTTTTCGGGAAATAATTATGGAAAAAATTAATACTATTGCAAAAATGCTCCTCGTTATTTTTTTCTTAAAAGCGAAAATGTCCAAAAGAATTTCTTAGGAAAGTGCCCATCTCAGCGTATCACTCCTCTGCGGAGTAGAATCGTCCGCCAGTGATGATTCTCGCTTTCGAAAACGAATAAGTAGTTTCGATCGTACAGACAACCCTGTTCATAATCGGCCATTTTTTTTTTTTTTTTTTTTTGCACTTTTTTAATGCAAACATGCCCAAGCACACTAAAATAGTTTTCAACTATTAAAAAAAAAAATCAATTAATTTGTTATTCAAGAGAAAATTTCGCAATTTCAAAGTTGTAATTATAGGCGTTTATTACAAACCCGTCATTTATGAATATTTGTCGCTAATATCACACACATACCATTACTTTGATTCCAAATATTTATTTTTAAAATGAATTTAATTTTTATACTTCAATTTTTTGAGGAAAAAAAATTGCAACTTACAATTTAGAAATTAATAATAATTTATGCCATTATAAAGAAACAGACAATAATATTGGAAAAAACCAAAAACTATACTTTAAGTTAATGTTTATAATGAAAAAAACTTCATAGAATAGGAATAAATTACGACGTTCAGATTCCTTCATTTTTCAATATCGAATTTAAACAAAAAAATAAAATAAAATAATAAAAAGGGTGGAAAATAGAAATCGATTCAGATTCATATTATTCTATCAAGTTTTAAACGAAGCTAAATAATTTTTTTTATTTTTTTTTTATAAAAAAAAAATTAAAATTAAAAAAAAAATGAATAATATTGATTTTTTTTTCTTCCTAAATACATATTTTTAACGGTTGGTGAGTAACATATGACTAAGAATCAACACTGACCACACCTTCATTCGATGGTTTGAGGAAATAGTTCAATCATTGTGTAATGATTAGCATAAAAAGGAAGAACATTAAATAAATATATTTAAACATATTCGTCCAAATAATAATAACAAGGAATCTCATCAATTCGAAAACAAATAGATTTAAATGAGAAAATTAATATACAAAGCACGAAATGATCTTATATTTCTTCATTCAAGTCCGAGGTATTTCCAGAATACAATGTACGACTTCCGTGTTCACAGAGTTCAAAAATAAATATCTCCTTTAAAAATGTTCCGCAAAAACAAAATTTCATTAGGAATTCCCAACTGGGAAGCGGACTTCCCTCGTCAGGCGAGAGTGTATTTGAGAATGCTAGGAGGAAGGAAAAAAATCTTACGATTAAGTTTTCCTCCTATGAACTAGGAATATCTTTTTTTGTGTGTGATTTATAGTAAAAGAGATCACAGTCTTCATTTGTTTGTAGTTTTGAGAAATGCAATCTTCTGATAGATAAATAAGCAATGATGTACAACGACTGTATTATAATTTGGTTATTTTTAAACTCAGTTTTAATGATTTTGTAGCATTATTGTTTCCAGACCATTTTTGTTAAGTTCAAGAGTTCGGAAATAGATTTCAATTAAAATCCGGGATATTTCGCCACTTCGAGTTCCAGAACCTACTTCCAAATTAAATGACGTGAACTATACGGAAACAGCTAGCAATAGCTAGTTTATAACCTAACTGTTTTCAAATGTTTAATTTTAACTTATTTTTATTTTAATTATTACTGACAAGCTTTTTAAAAACATACATACTTCAACTAACTTACTACAGTAAACTCCCGATTATCCGCGGACCTCTCCTGTTTCCATTTTTTTTACTGCACAATTAAATACGGAATTAACAAATTTTTTTTTAAAATCTAGAATAAGGTAAACAATAAAAGAGGCACATTTAGCGACGTTCAAGTAGGGGGTTTTCGTATTTCGACAGGAAAAAATAAAGACAATTAACCGATTTTTTTTGTTTTGTTAAAAAGTAAGAAAATAAAGAAAAATAAAATAAATAATTGTTTATAATGTTATTTACTGCCATTTTAATGTAAATAAAACATGTTAAAAGCATTTTTGTGTTGATTTTCGTCATTTTTCGTCTTATTTTGGATTATCCGCGGAATTTGCTTATCCGCGATTGCCGCGCCACCCAATTCAGCGGATAATCGGGAGTTTACTGTATATATTTATTGGGTGAGTTTATAAAAGACCTTTGGGTAATAACCGTTTTAAAGTTTTGTAAACAGAGCCTGAGGAAGCGAGAGAAAGCTTGCGAAATATCGCCTTGTAGTTATGATGTCTAATTGAAGTAAACATGATTTATAACAGGATACGTAGAATATTGTTACTAATCAACGACATGAATAAGTTTCGTAATCAATCTCACAACAACAACGCCATCTAGCGTACAAATCAGTAAACCGTACATTTTGATTTATTAATTTCTTGGTTTCAATAGTAATCCTATTAAAAGTCTCAAATATTGAATCTATATTCTCGAATTTCTTGTCTGAGTTATCGCGTCAATTTCCATTGCAGAAAAATAGTTAAAAACGTTTTTTCATTTATTTTTTTAATGATTACTGCTTTTTATTTAGCAGGATAAAGAAGGTGTGAAAAAGCGATATACCGGTGTAATAAGATGTAACATTTGATTAGGAATTCCATGACGCTTTTAACTTAAGCTCAACATTTCTTGGAAGTGCATCCGTGTAACCACATCTCATAGTGGAAAAAAAGTGTTACAAAAAAAGGCATTTCCTTTTTAATAAATATATCCTTGGACTTTTACTCCCTCTAGACTGCCTGACTTCAACAGGTGAAGGGATGTTAGTCATGGTAGGATTTCCATTGGCCACGTAATACTAGTCAATTTTTTATTAATTTAGGCGCGGGTTGAACGGACTTTCCGTGATTCAAAGGGGTGTCTTCTCTTATTGATATCCAATAATCGTAATTAGGGAGAAAGTGACCAGAAAACTGCTTTTTAAGTGGCAATGATTAATACAGTTAGTGTCAGAACACAAGTCATCCAAACATAACAATGACAGTGGGTATAGATTTTTGATCTTCGTATCAATGGTCACATGAAGATGACTCATTTCTAATAAACGAAACGTTTCCTATTTCGATAATGACTCAAAGACTGCCGCCCATTGCGTGGATTTCACGTTACGTAGAAAAATTATAGTCAACAATGATGCACGCTCAAGTAGCTAGACACAAAAAAAAAAATCAAGGAATGAAGAAGTAAGAAAACCGATTATTGTTGTTCAGTAGCAGACAAAGGCGAGACTGGACTAACTGCCAGCAACTGGCGCCGCATCTTAGCAGCAGTTTCAACAGCAGTTACGGGTTATTTTTTTTTTAATTACGAATTTGGTGCCTTCAGGTCTAAACGAACAGTACGCCACTAACTAGGGGGTGATGACAACACGTGTTTGTTTTGAATTACGCTTTGATAAGGAAATACAGCATTGGTTCTCAATCAGGATGTATCGTAAAATACTGATGACGTAATGAAAAAAAAATATTTGAAGAAAATGTTAAGAAAATTTATTTCCGAAAGAAAATATAAAAGGCACTATGGAAATCTACGTAATTTTACTGATAGCCTATAATATACTATTCCTACTATAAAAGTACTGGTTTACACATAACTTACGAAGAACTTATAACTTATAAAGAACTTAAAAAATTTTGTTCAAAATAAATTTGATAATAAGGTTGTAAATGGCAGAAGGTGATGGTTTCATTCATTTCTGTATTTGCAGTTCATCACAAATAAGCCATAAGAAACGAATATATAATTTTGATATTAAAATAAAACACTTGATAATACAAATTAAAACATTATTTTTTATCTAAACAACAATGGTACAATACTGTAAAACTATTCAATCATGAAGGAAAACAATGGTACTTACGCACTATCGGAACCAGGCACGTAGTCAGGGAGGGGGCTCGAGGGGCTGAAGCCCCTCCCGAAATCTAAACAAAAGAAAAATCTCTCCGAATTGAAATCAAACGAACTACTGATAACATTGTAAAATTGTGGCTATTACGACATCCACGGGAAGACAAAGGGTAAAGTGCTATTCTTACTTTGGCTGACCAAACGCGGCACTTTTTCTAGGTATGCCCCCCACCCCACCCCACCCGAAAGAAAATTCTGGTTACGGGCCTTTTGAACCCATTTTTTTTTTTAAATCGATTTCTGGTGTGTATTTTAAATCATTAACCCCTCCAAAAGTATAGACACTTACGTATTACCTGATATCGTTTGTGGGAAAAAAAAAAATTCCTTTTAATTAACACTAGGTTAGGTAAATTGAGGTATGATTCTTTCCAGGATGTTTCGTTTGGAAATATGACTGAAAAAACAAAACAAAATACTTTCCATTTCGAAATAACAAGCGACATCGTAAATAAAGACAACTAGAAGTTATGTTTTTAACACACACACAGACCTCTTCTCTTTCAATGTTAGCGGTCGGCCAGGAAAGCTCAATCTATAAGCTACGTTGCATTCTGGGAGGATCTTTATTCAGCGTAGGGACTGTAACGTACTTTTGATAAAAAATAAAAACGATAAATTATACATTTTAGTTATTTCGACCTAATTTATCAGAAGATGTTACATGCATCTTGAACTTAATAAAATCATAAATTAAAGAAAGAAAGAATAATATACAAATATTTTTTTTTTCATACGATTAAGAGCAAAGCGTGCTACTTCTGTATCACAACAAACACATAAGCAAATCTTCATTGAAAAATAATTGTTGGTTTTTATGTCGCCGGCAAAGTAACCTCATCGATAAATGGATAAATAATTGATCATGAAACTTCACTAATCTAATAGACCTATTTCTTAAATGTTATCGAAATAAGAGCTTATTCTTCATCTGTTTCCACGTGGAAACGTTTGAGAAAAAAATATTATTAAAAATGTCATTAGTCTTAACAGAAATCCACAACAACCAAAGACCTGCAAGTCAGTATTCGACTTCAGCGAAATTGCGAGCTCAAAGGTCATACAGTATTGGGCGCATTCGGGTTAAGCGTAAAGCGCCTATAAAACTGATTTTTCAATGATCTCCTTCAAAATCTATTTTCATTAACTTTGTATTTATCACCGTTACTAAAATCTATTGCTCTATTCCGAGATTCACCGGACAAAAATCAAAAGACTTTTTTTTTTCAGCGTTCTTCGAGATATATAGAAAATACAAAAAAAAAAAAAAAAAAAAAAAAAAGGCTCAATTAGTAGTTAAAGTATACTTTAAAGTACAGTGATACCTCCGAATAACGGATAGTCACGGGACCGGAAGTTTCGTCCGTTATTGGGAGGTGTCCGCTATTGGGGAGGACTATTTTTTTTTTCATTTTTTAGTTTATAGCATGTCATTTAATGAAAAATTACGTACAATCTTAATTAAATTTCTACAATTACCATAGTGATATGAGAGATTATGAACAATTGCAAATTATTACCGTTTGTCCGTTTGTCTTACTTAAAATAATGACAAAATTAATTACATTATATAGAAAATTAATTTCTAGCCATCCATTTGATGCCTTAAACGTGTCCAATCCTAAAGTTTGACTGACTTCTTTGGTTTTTTCTTGAAGCAAAACATCGCTTATAGTAAGGTGACCAACCGTCCTCCTTTTTGATATATAAAGTTTAAAAGCTTTTATTTTTGGTTGAACAGATTTAACATTTTTTTTTTCTTCAATTTATTTGCGTCCTCCTTTTCATTTTAGAAAAACTGGTCACCTTACTTATAGGATGTTCTTTGCACGAGCAGAGCAGAACCATTTTATCACCACTTCGTCGATTTTTCTTGTTTATGTTTTACGAAACTTCAAAGTCTTCGAATTTTCGTTTGAATTCACCATCCACATTTTTCTAATCTCATCTTTGTCCTTTAAAAGTTCACTTATCTGAGTTTTTCCAACTTTAAAACGTTCAGCAAATCAACGCACATTCAGCTTTGCTTTTTCAGCAACTTCAAGAACATCAATTTTTTTGTTCAGTGCCAATCTCTTTCTTTTTGACGCCATTTTAATTCGCACTAGATTTAATCAACACGTTTATAGGATAGCTTTACGAGGGATTGATATTTACAAAGCAACTGCAGTGAAAAAAAGGGCATCAGATTCGTGCATTTAATCATGGGACACAGATAACAATGTATCAATGTATCAATGTATGGGACACCGATGTAAATATAATCATGATGTGTTTGTCGAAATATTAATCGAAAAAATAAAAATAAAAAATTTACAGTTAAAATAACTGTCCGCTATTCAGAGTGTCCGCTATTCGGAGTGGATAATATGGAATGTCCTATTGTAAGGGACTGGGACCCGCAATAATGTCCGCTAATTAGAGGTGTCCGCTATTCGGAGTGTCCGTTAAAGGAGGTAATACTGTATATTTAAAGTGTGTTTTATTCTCATGTTGTATTTAGATGTCACTAAAGTGATAGATGATGGCAGTCATTAGAGCAGAAATAGGAGAACTTCTGGAAAACCTATTTTTCTCCTTTTTGCTTCGCTGCTCTCTGACAATAATGAAAGGTTACAATTTTGTCTTATGGTGTTATGTGAATATTAGATCATTTAAAAAAAAATGAACTTAATTATATATATTTATATCTAAATAGTCAGAGCGCTGCAGTCATTGCAGTTTTTATGAACTGCGTCACACATTAACGTGCTGGAGGGTTAATTTTCACTATTTGTTTATCATGATGTATAATTGTTGCATATCTGGGTTCGTAATACAAGTCAAATAAAAGGTCTCAAATAAAACTGAAAATTCTGTTCGTCAATGGGGATCCTTTTACTTATTGGTCTGTTTTGTATATAAACTATTTCATTTGTAACAAATATTCTCTTGAAGATGACTTATTATTATTATGAAGTGGAAACCTTGGTCGTGTCATGTTTTTTAAATAATTTTTAATTTTTAATTATTTTTTTTAAAAAAAAAGCTTAATCAGGTGTGCAGGCTTCATCTTTGAACTATTGAGTACTTTTACTAAGCAAAGTGCTTTTGTGTATTACAACTACTACGTAAGCCATAAAATTTTGTCATTTGTATTTCTAAGCTACTGAGAAATTCTAAATTATCTGATTTAACAGCTACAAATTTTACATTGATTTCTTAATCTCTTATTTATTCTTTGATTCAATTTTTTTTAACTAGAATTTTTTAATAAAGTTAGATCAATCTATCTTTTAACTAAATATTACTTAAAAAATAATAATAATCTTTTACGAAATTATTGTGACTGGATTTATTTTCATTATTCTTAATTACATTCATCATCATCATGATGTGCGATCTTCGTAGATACGAAGTTGCGCGGTCTACGGAACCTAGTGACCCCCGAACGGCGAACCCCTAGGAGAAGCCGTAGATAAACTAGGGAACAGATACTGGGGGTGGTTTCCCGTTGCCTTCCCCCAGGACGCCATTAAGGAATGACGTCAGACCGGAGAGAAAGTGAAGAAGAGGCTGGACAACACAGGAAAGGAAATTGAAACAGCCATGCCCTTGCCGGGATTCGAACCCAGGAACTGGCGCACTGGACGCCACGGCTGGCCGCCGCCGAGACCGCACGACCACGCCAGCACGGCTTAATTACATTAGTTATCAACATTTTCGATAATGATTTATTTCTGTTTATTTCTAAGGTATCATTTAATTCTTCGATTTATAATTGATTTCTTTATTTTTCCTTATTTTTTAATATTATTTTTTTTTTAGTTTAATTTTCTTATTTTGTTCAAGATTAATATTAATAGGATTATTATAGACAACCAATAAATCAAATAATACAGCGTTTTGAAATTATTTTATTATTAGTAAATTATGTCTCCAAAAATTACGTTTCTGTTTTTTAAAAAACAAATGAGACAAATTCTTAGAAATATTAATACACTCATGTCCATAAATTAAGGATCAAAGGGATTTGAGGGGAAAAAAAAATTGCACGACAGTCACGTGTCCTGCCAGAGTCTAGGTTCTCTTCGCACACTGACTCACGGCTTGTCAATGTCTGGCGGACACGTGGAAGTCGATATAACCAAGAGAACATCATTGAACGAGATCATTTAGGAGGTGCAGGCATCCTGGTGTTAGCTGGCATTAGGATGGGCTTTCGTATACCTTTCCATGTCTTTGATAACAGGTACCGTAACTGACCAGATACACCGGATGTGATTAGTCAATAATACGTCCGTCTCTTCAGGGGTGCAATGGGCCCTACTTTCCTGTTTATGGATGATAATGCATAGCCACATAGAGGATCTTGTTAATAAATCCCTGGAAACAGGATATCCGGCGCATAGACTGGCCGGCGAGGACCCCCGATCTAAACCCTATTGAATATGCTTGGGATCTGCTCGGGAATCGCACTGCAGGACGGAATCCTCCTCCTCGTTCCCTTCAAGAGCTGCGTACAGCATTGCTGCAGGAATGGAACTCTATTCCTCAGGAACACCTCGATAATCTCATCCGCAGTATGCCTCATAGTTCTTCGGCACGCATTTTTGTCAGAGGGCATCATATTCCATATTAACATTTGCATAGAGCATTGGAATTTGCTTTTGTGCCAAGACGTGCCAATAACTGTGTGAATAAATTTGCTTTTTTTTTTTTCCATTTTAACAATTTATTTCAGCCACAAATGTTGGCTTCTTGAGTTTTCAGTTGTATAACTCATATGTAAACCAAATTGGTTCACATTAAATAGCTGTATGTGTCTGAATTGCCATGATCCTTAATTTATGGACATGAGTGTAGTA